>JBAWJQ010000842.1:0-358872 GCA_037783105.1 Bactrocera zonata | reverse complement strand
CCCACGTCGCTGTTGACAGTCATAACTCCGAAGTCGTAGATAATCTCGTCTATCTTGGAAACATCATTAATACCAACAACAACGTCAACCTCGAAGGCCAACGCAGAGTAACTCCTGCCAACAGCTGCTAATTCGGACTAAGTGGGCAAATAAAATCCTCTCTCGACAGAAAAAAACCAAACTGAATAAGCAACTCATTATTCCCGTCCTGCTATACAGTGCAGAGGCATGAACAACATCTGATGGGTCGGTGTTACAAGTTTTCGAAAGAAAGGTTCTGCAGAAAATTTATGGTACTTTGCACATTGGAAACGGCGAATAACGCAGTCGATAGAACAGTGATCTATACGAGATATACGACGATATTAACATACTTCAGCGACCCAAGAGACTGCGGCTATACTGGTTACGTCATGTCGTCCGAATGGACGAAAACACTCCAGCTCTGAAATTTTTGGATGAAGTACCAGCCAGGGGAAGGAGAGGAAGGGGTCAGTTGGAAAGATCGGGTGGAGAAGGGCCTGACTACACTTGGAATCTACTGTGGCGCCAAACAGCGAAATAGAAGAAGAACGGCGCGCTGTTTTAAACTCGGCTGTAACCGCCCAAGCGGTATCTTCTTCTTCTTCTTTACTGGCGTAGACACCGCTTACAGCGCGCCAGTCGTTTCTTCTCTTCGCTACGTGGCGCCAATTGGATATTCCAAGCGAGGCCAGGTCCTTCTCCACTTGATCCTTCCAACGGAGTGGAGGTCTTCCTCTTCCTCTGCTTCCCGCGGCGGGTACTGCGTCGAATACTTTCAGAGTTGGAGTGTTTTCATCCACTGGACAACATGACCCAGCCAGCGTAGCCGCTGTCTTTTAATTCGCTGAACTATGTCAATGTCGTCGTTTATCTCGTACAGCTCATCGTTCCATCGAATGCGATATTCGCCGTGGCCAACGCGCAAAGGACCATAAATCTTTCGCAGAACCTTTCTCTCTTGGAGGATGGAGTCATGTGTAGAAGTTCACGCAAGTGAGGAAAGTTCTCTTATCGCCATTCACTTGGGAGTGGCCAGAAACGATTATTTTACATATGACTCAAGCAGCTCACGACTTCCGGTCTTTGACCAAGTATCCTCTGGGTAGCCTAAGAACATCCGTTTGAAGGCGAATTAAAGTGAGAAGGCGGAACACCCCCTGCATAGGGTTGTGCGCTGGGTTTGGGACCCGCCACGTAAAAAAACACCCCCAATGAAAAGAAAAAAACAGCCAAGCGGTATCTACGCAAATAAAAAAGAAGCAGCTGTTTATCGTCGAAAAGAAGAAAAGATCTACAGTGAAAAAATTGTTTGGTTCCCATAGGTCGCCTCCGGTAGGTAGGTGTGTACAATGTAATAAGAAATCAGGGCACAGTATTTCCATATTCCGACTGATCCCAATATTCTAGCAATTAAACGTGAATCCTGGACAGTGATGGATAAAATCCTAGAGAAAAATGTGTATGGTTTCAATCGATGGGCCAATTTCTAATGTTAATTAAATAATATGATGGATTGTTGTATATAGTATGCAGAGAGCACATGAGTCAAAATATCCAGGAACAAATATTTAAAGACATATTTAATATTTGACAAAGCAATTGGATGTGGAAAGCAAGTTGAACTTCAGTATATAAAACCACTGCACATACTTTGTCCCACTGCCTTAACCTCACTCGCTTAAGCATCCCACCGCCCACCTACTTCAGTATCAATTGATCCCAATAGCGGCAATAGAACTTCAACATAATCGAACAAGCACAATATGGGCTGCACCATTTGAAACAAACAGTGGCTTGACAGAACATAATAACGGTCATAAATAATGGAAGTTTCGTTAACGCTAAATTCATAAATCAGAATGCTTAAATTACAACAAAAAACCACAGTCAGAGGAAAATGAAAGCATGCAAACACGTAGAGTTACGTCCACAAAATGCATTAGCACTCATAAAATCGAGCAAGATTCGGTGTCAACGGTAGGAGTGAGAAGAGAGCCCATTAAGTCAGCGCCGTGCACGCGAGTCGCGGCAATAATTCAATTGCAACTTGATCGACGACCATAAAGGTGCCAATGTAAGGCGGTTGATGGAAACCGGCAGGCGTAATAGAACGCCAAACTGCAGTGGCAACTATTGGCAAGTAATTAGAAGCATGCAACACCGCGCCAACATAGCGGTTACGGCAGTCCTACAAAAACAAAGAATCTGCTGGAAAACCACAGAAAATATAAATGGAGACACATGTGTACATATGTATGTATGTGTGATGTAGGTGAGCACGGCTTGTTCAGTGCACGAATTGCCGCGCAAATTGATGTTGCATGCAACAAAACTAACTGCTAACTGGCACATGCACATAAACTGCTGCCACGCTGTTGCTGGTGAAAAGTGGTGTTGCAAGCGTTGTAATTGCGAAGACACGCGAGCTGGGCACATGGGAAAAACTCGCGCACCACCAACGGTGAAGGCTGGTGGACGCGCAGGGGCATTGTCGGCCGGACAGCCGTTCTGCACGTGTGTACGTATGTGTGTGAGTGTGAATTAAGTCAACGCGCGCCACGCTAAACTTCTTCTGGCTGACTGACAGCCTACTATTGAGGCAATTGCTGCTCGTCAAAACGCTGTTGCGCGAAAATGGTTGCAACAGCAGCAACAACAACAATGACCGTTAATGTATTTATTATTTTAGCTGTTGTTGCAGTTGCTGTTACACGCGATTATTTTATTAAGTTAAGTGTACAGGCACTGGTGGGCACCAAAAGCGTGCGAAACACAACAACAATCAGTTGTAATCAAACGTAGACTACCCACTTGCTAATGCGCGCCACTTGCTATGCGAGCACATTTTTCCCAAGCTAATCGAATTCAAGCCGGCAGACAGGCAGCAGCAGCCATCAAGATTTATAATCGCGTACATTGTTAGCTGCTGGCGAAGCGCAGTTGGCGGGTGGCGCAGGCAATCAACCGTTTCCCACGTTAATTGTCAACACAAATCCGACAGTTGGCATCCACATCCGCGCAGAAGTCGCCAAGTGAAGTAATATACGAACTCAACAAAGTACACCAAATCATAGAGAACTTTCACCCAATTTTCTAAAGTAAATAGTGCCATCAATCAACCCGCCCGAGCCACACCATACCTCACACCCAACTGATTTATTAACAACATTCTGTCAATAGCAAATTCATTTCAACTGTATTATTTGTTTTAAAAGTCTTCCCAAACTAAAACGAACTTCATTTTTTGAAAGCAACAGTAGCGGAAAGATGGCCACACTTGAGAGAAAAATAAATATGCGTAACATTTAAAGAGGAAAACCCCCGTTTTCGAAATTGTCACACCTAAACTCTTGCCAACACTAATGGCAGCTAACTTCCCTCATTTATGTTGCATCATGGTACATGCTTATTTTGTTGTTGTACTGCCCATCTGATTAATGTTTTATCGCACTTGTAGTTCACTTTCATCCGCTGGCAGCAGTAGCAGTGCGCAGCAGTAATTGCTAGCTGTTGCTCAAGCGCATCAAATCACTTCGCAGCAGCTTATAGCACCACACACGCGTTCATGTGCATATGCACAGTGGGTTGTGCTAGTGGAAAACCAATTAAATTGTTATTTTTTAATAATTTCATTAATAAATGTATTTTTTTTTTTCGTTATTGTTTGATAATTTAAAAAACTCACAAAAAATCAATGCAGTATGCGACTGTGCATTATCGTTACCAGGAGTTGGCGACCCATAATTCCGATCTATTTTACGAATAGCTTCGCTCAACCGACACATAACATTCAAATGATATTCCTTGTTCAAGTTTGGTCGGTCAAAAGGAATTCTGAGTGCATTACATCTCGATAAAGGAAGAAATCTGTCAACATTGCTTTGATTTTTGACTGCTTTGACGTGGTTTTTTCGGTTTCGGATCAACTTTGACACGATATTCGGCCGATAGATCGTTTGTTTCCGGGTCGTCAGCATAGATCCAAGATTCATCGCCTGTTATAATTTGTTTCTTAATATTATGGTAATCGGAAAGCATTGTTTCACAAACGCTATGTTGTACTTCGAAAAATTTAGTAATTTTGGAACTAATCGCGCTTTCACTTTTCTTAGGCCCAAATGATCTTTCGAAATTATTTTCACTGATCCTTCCGATATTCCAACGAAGCCAGTAAGATCTTTGACTGTTAATCATCGATACTCAAGCACCAATTCCTTTATTTTATTGGCGTGTTGATCATCATCGACTCTTTGAATAAATTGTACCAATCAAAGATACTTGCTCGCGACAAAAAATTATCACCGAAGGCTTTTTCCAATATTCTGTCTTACTATTACTTCCCCATAGTAGAGTATATATTGTCACTTTCGTTGTTTCGAAACTGTGTTTTTTAAATCGATTGCCAAGATTTCTGACGAAATACTTAACGGACCTTAAGGGGTCAGCAGGTTAATCTGTTCGGTTTTTAAACATTTTTTTTTTTTTCATAGAAATTTTTATTCTATAATAGAGCTTTTATTACATTTCATGAGGTATATCGTGGAGTATATAAACGAATTTTTTTGGAATTTTTTGATGACGTCTGTCGGAGAAATGGCTGGGTGAATGAGATGCGTTTTTTCACACAAATACCCAATTTATTCTTAAAGGGTATGTGAATGGTTATCATTCTAGTAGGGATGATCATAGAACTTGTATAGATGGTATGTATTAAAAAATCTACGAAAATTGCGTACAGCCTTACTTAAAAAGCCGCATATCTCGAGAAGTATTAATGAGAGCGATTTTGACCTTGGAATTTTTTTTTATAGCAAATAAAATTTCCTACAAATTTGTTATGAACATTTTTTCTATAGCTCTCGTCATTTACGAGATATATACAAAAAAATGCAAAATTCGTGGAAAAATCGTGCTTAGAACCCCGTACTACCTCACCGGTGTGAGTTATGACTTTGTTGCACGGGGCACTTTTGTAGAGTAAACGATTCTGAGAAATATGCGTCTAAAGTAAAAGCGACGCCATAAAATACCTCTGAGCTGTAGGAATTTAAAGATAAAAAATCACGATTGTAGTGTATTTTCAATAGAAAATTTTTATATGCCTTGGTCCTTAATGTTGGTTCTTAATGTTAATGTTAAGGGCCAAAATTTTCAGGGAATTTTTTTTGGGTATTTCCAAGGATTTCATGACGGAATTGAAAAAAATTAACAGTTCAACAAAAACAAAACACACCCTGATGTACATTCATATTTGAAGCTGATTCGTAAAACAATTCTGGAGATATTAATAATAAGTTTAATGAAAATATCTTCTAAACTACTAAGGGTACAACTCCTACTCCTACCGATAGTGTGAAAATGGATGAAACTGGATGGTAACCCCGCTCACTCCCCACACAGTTAAAATCTACTAAAAGCGAAATAAATCCATAACTAAATATGCCAGAGACATTAATTTTTTACCCCGAGGTGGTATTAGAATGCTTAAAAGGAGTCTGGTCAAAATTGGATGATTAACGTGGAACCACACACTTTTAGGTGAAATTACATATCTCGAGACCCTCTCGACCAATTTCAACCAAATTGGGTATGTGACATTCTAATTTTACGGTGTGAAAATGGGCGAAATTGGAGTATAGTCGGGCCTTCTTCCCAAATAACGCAAAATATACTAATGCTTTTGCTCTCTCGAATAAATTTTGAATAAAATTTCGTGTATTGAACTTATGAAATAAGCATTCTTTAAAAAAAATATTAGGCAATCTGCAGCGGAATTTTGTTTATTAGTATAAGATACCAAAAAAGCGAAACTTCTAAGCAAAGGCAGTTCAATCAAAACTATAATTCAATTATACAGATATGACCCTCAGCGAGTTCTTCCTGTTTTCAGGTCTCAAGAATACGCCAGAAAATAAGCGACAACGAAAAGGGCTTTCTTATTACTCATTTCTTTTACTAAAAAGTTTATATTGAAATTGATATAAACATATAATATCAGATTGTTTCAATGTTGTACTTTACTTTGCATTTTGTGCCACAGTACGGCAATGTATCACAATAATTTAGCACCTAACACAGAATAAAAATTTCCCAGGCTTCCCTTTCCATTCAATTTCTACAAGCGTCTGCTGGGAGGCTGGACCAACAGCTACTATTGGAAATGTTTTTTCTTGCAGTCTAAGTGACAATGAATGAAACCGACGAGGCTTGGAGAAGATGCAGATTAAATACTATCGACACACACACGCACAAACACACGCAGCCGTAACACTTGTAACCGCACCAGTTGCACGTGCACTTTGGCTACAATTACTCGATTGTCCGTGTGTATGTACATATGTATCTTTTGTATTGTAGCTATGAGTATGTGCTTTGTTGCTTGAAAGTGCTATTTACGACCGGCACTCGAATTAATAGTCATTTAAGCAGGTTGCCTTGTAATTGCCTTTATGAGGCTACACTTAATGGCATTATATGGTGCGGTGTGGCTGCTGATGGCTTCTGTGTGACAATGAATAATGATCGAACGCGAAAGTGAGGCGCGGGAAGTAGCGAGAGTAGAGTATATCATTGCTGGACTGCATAACGGTGTGTTGCCGTTGCAGTTTACTGCATTTCATGCAACTCCTAACACAAATCCAACAAATGAGAATTGAAAGATCATCACTTAACTAATTAGTTCGGTTGAGAAATCGATTTTATGCCTAAAGTATTTACTTTCGAATCGTTTGTAAATCAATTCTAATGCAATTAAAATATTAATTAACATTTCAAATTGGCTATACATTTTGATTGGCGTAAACAGAAGCGTAATCAAAACTGATTCGGAAGCGTGCACGTCAGCACTTTCCAATAATAACAGCCAAATATGCAAATAATCCTTGCAGCATTTATTAGTTGCAAGCAACAGTATGTAGATATACTTATATTTCTATGCGCACTTCTCTGTGAACATGTTAGTCCATTTAGTCTACACGCTCATTGTTGTTGCATTTCATTTCACAGTGCTTTTGTTGTTCTTGTCTTTATTTGCAAATATGCAAATTTCCTGACACCACATGCACTCTACATCAACTCGTACATATTTACTAATATGCTCCAAGTAACAATACTCTTAGTGTGTGGCAAGCACATTGGACAGTTTTGGGCCGAGTTTAACACTTAAATATTGGTAGCCGAAAAAGTATTTTCGTATTTTGCATTAGATGTCGTTGAAGTCATATATCTCCAGTGCTACCAAACACATTGTCTGTTGGAAAGGTGAGATTTCAAGCTTTATTTTACCAAAAATAAATTAAATTCGGGGAAATTGAAAAAAGTTACAGCTGTTCAAAAATTAGTGAAAATGATGAAGAAATTCGATATATTTTGAAATTTTTGTATAAAAAGGGAAGAATGCCACGCAAGCCAACAATGAAATTTGTGAAGTTTACGGAGACGATGCTGTATCAATTCATGTAGCAGAACAATGGTTCGCTCGTTTCTGTTCTGGAAATTTCGATATGAAAGATGCACCTCGCTCTGATCGACCTATCGTTGAAAAAGTCGATGATCGCTAAGGATCTTAACAGTGATAATCAAACGGTTTTGAACCATTTAAAAAAGACTGGCTACAAAAAGAAGCTCGAATTGTCTGTGAAAAATTTAATGGACCGAATTAACATCTGCGATTCTTTGCTGAAACGTAATGAAATCGAGCCATTTCTCAAGCGAATGGCAACAGGAAACGAAAAGTGGATCAAATATGACAACAATGTGCGAAAAAGAGCACAGTCCAGGCATGGTGAAGCTCAAAAATTGCGGCCAGGATTGACGCCTCGAGTCTATGAGTATTTGGTGGGTTTGAAATGAGTCATCCACTATGAGCTGCTCTAGCCTGGTGGAACGATTGATTTTACATTCTACTGATGAGATTGAGGCTGAAGCAAACAATTGAAAAAAAGCCAGAACTGATCAAGAAAAAGGGCTTCGTCATCCATCAGGACAACTTTAGACCACACACATCTTTGATGACTCGGTAAAAACTGGGAGAGCTTGGCTGGGAAGCTTTAATGCAACCACCATATAGCCCTGACCTCGCACCATCGGATTATCATTTGTTTCGGTCAATGCAGAACTTCTTTAATAGAGGTTATTTGGCTTCAAGAGAAGCCTTTGAAAATGACTTGTCGCAGTTTTTCGCCGAGAAAGCAAAAAAGTTTAGCACTGATGGAATAAAGTCTCAAGCGGAAAAATTGCAAAGAGTGGTCGACCAAAATGGTATAATTTCGTTTACTATAAATATAAAAACAATCATTGACGTTTGATTAGAAATACGAAAAGACTTTTTCGACTATCCTATATTATTTACTCGGTAAATTTATATTACAATTTCCGTGTTTTTTGTTATAATAAATAATAATGTCCCTACATATTATTTATATAGGAGGCTTTAAATCAAATTTAGTTGGCTTAGTTTTCTTACTTTTCCTAGCAGGGATGACTGTTTCTTCTCGTTTGCTCATTTTAATCCATGAATACTGTGGATTTATTTTTGGCTTTTTATATCTATGCAGCTAAATTTCTTGACTAAATCAAAAATTTATTTGAGACTTACCATATAATAAATGCATTTTGAATTCACATGTCTAAGGCTTACCTAGAAAATAGAAGAAAATTAATATTTGTACATCACTTTAAAACAAGTAAAAAAGCTTATATTCAAATTCAGAAAAATTTTAATACCTCCGATTTTAATGCAGAAAATTGTGAGAATGACATGATTGATGGATTGCACTCATTTTCACGTACAAGTTTATGTTGTTGGTACCATTATAAGACAGCGTCTTTTCCATGTAAAATTTACTCAAACAACTAGTTCAATATTGCAAACCCTTCGTCCTAACAAAAAGCTATTTTCACTTACTCCAGAATTTTGAAAAATTCCATTTTTTTTCATATATTTAAAGTTTAGACCCTTAAGAACATATCCCCCAAAGGATTTTTAAAAATTAAACTTATTTTAAGAGCTACAGTTACTTTAGTGACGCAATACCTAGCCCGGTTCGGCCGTATCGAATTTTTTAAACGCGTTTTTCTCGAAACTACTTTTTTCCACACTGTACCGGGATTATCTCAAGTTCTAAACAATCGATATACTTGAAATTTTGTGTGAGCCTTCTTTATATAATCCTTTATCGTTCCTATCAGCATCGTGTCAAAATTTTTGTTTTTAATATTTAAAAAAAAATCAGGAATTTCAAAAAAAAGGCGTAAAAAATGATTTTTATTTTCAGGCAGTCGCCATTTTTCAAAAAAATGTTTCGTGTTCCCTGAGGTAGGGACTACAAAAGCATCCTTACTGATTAAGAATTTCTTTTGATTTTTTTTTCAGACCACCAGGAGAGTCAGGATCAATGTCACCAGGATGCGCCATTTTTGTTTTACACCTGTCTCTCCCCCCCATTATTATTTTAATATTTAATATTTTTTTGTAAAATTTCTTTTCTGGATTCTTAAGATATCAATAAAAACTCCATAAAAAAATGTATAGTAAAAATATTTTTGGTTTTTTTTTTAATAAAATTCAAAAAATTTGATTTCTAGACTAGAATACCCTCTTAATCATTTATTTGTTAATAGTTCAATGGTTTAATAATTTTCCATTTGTGATGCTTAAGAATTCAAGGGCTAAAGTTA
Organism: Bactrocera zonata; assembly: GCA_037783105.1. NCBI lineage: Eukaryota > Metazoa > Arthropoda > Insecta > Diptera > Tephritidae > Bactrocera > Bactrocera zonata. The sequence goes on along the minus strand of JBAWJQ010000842.1, from coordinate 349,170 downwards.
GGTTAAGATTACTATCCTAACAGGGATCTTATTTGGACAGCATAGAACGCCGGTTATCCTATATAACAGATCTTAAGACTGTTACAAATAGACAAAGCGCTTTGAGTATATTGATTTATTCCTTGAGACGACTAATTTCAGTTTCGACTATGTCTCCGGGTTCGCCGGAAATAAAACTGCCGAGATGTGTCATTCTCAGTCTTGCCAAAGCTATACTCTAGGAGGAGAAAGTGCCGACATGTTTTCACTTACCCTTACCCTTCTCCATTCAACTATGGCAACTTGTATCCGTCAAAAAAAATGTGGCAAGTAGTTCAACTTTGCCAAGGCAAGTAGTTTGAAGATCTTCTGCGTTCCATTCTTAGCCAAAAAATTCTAGGCCAAAAATATCTTGCAGTCGCACAGGAGTGGGTCGTCGAGCAACGTCTGCTAAGCGCATTCGAGATGTATTGGAATTATAACAGATATTTTATCTCTTTAGACAACATAATTCATGACATTAAGCAATATTTAACTGAATGGACGACTTAGAAAGGCTGATAATGTCATTAAGCTGAATATACTGATTTCACTGATCTCACTGATCTCATCAACTACATTTTACCAAAAAAAGGTTGCTTTTGATCTTCCCTAAATAGTTTTTCTTAAAAAAAATCTTTAAGATAACTAACTGAAGGCTGATAATTGTTCAAATAAGTTTATGTATAGGCCATAACCTAACAATTTATAATAGATTTTACCCCGAAACTGTGTTCTGAAACAGTACGTCCTATAAGCCCTTATAAAATTTAGTTATCGCTATCATTATCCATGCATGCTTTGCTGACAGTCGAAGTTTCACATGTACATATATTTTCCTAAACCCTTGTCCTTTCGCAGACAACGGACGGGCTGTCTGTCACTTGCATGCAGAATGCTCATATTTCTCACAATATAATTCCATTAAGCAGTGCAAATTACTACATTTGTTTGTGTTTCACTGACACTCTAACTAAATATATGCATTCTTATTTGCATATGTAGGAAGTTAGCTACACATAACATTTGCATACTAACATGCATACTTATATATACATTTCCTTCTGCGTTGGTTCCTGCCTTCGAGTGAGAATGTGCAATGAATGTGGCGCTGGATGGTGTGAACACGCTGTAAGTGTTATGCATCCATCAAAATAGAGACTTCTCTGTGAAGGGGTCAGTTACAGCCACTGAAAACTGTTAGTGCATAGGCATACCAGAGGATGGTACTATATTTTTATGAGAAAGTAAAATGGTAGTAACAAAATTATAATAATTCAGGTTCATTTCATTAAGAATTTATGCATATTTACCGATATTTCCGGTATAAAGTCAAGCGGAAGTCCGAAAATATTTATATTAGATAATATGGAGACTAATGACAGTATTATCCCATTTTTTGAAATTGACTGGTGATTGTAATCCCTTAGACTAAGAAAAAATGTTTGCTAACATTATAGTGTGGCGGTTTTAAATCGTAATTTTCTACATATACGGTATATGTATACTATATGTATATGTAAGATTTCCATGTGCAATTATTACAGTTCGGGTAACCGCGGTGATTTAATTTTACAGAAATTTTCATTAAAACCAATTGCTACTGGCGCTTTTTAAGTTGCAACAAACTATCCTGAAATGTTGATGTACGATTTTAATGGAAAACGACGAGCTTAACTTAATTAATTAAAAATTCACATGTGGTGATATGTCAGTGAAAGAATTTCCAAACAAAAAAATCAATAAATACATAAATACAATAAGTCAATAGATACAGTCAAACTTCCCTAACTGGTATAATTATAATGCACAAAAAAATTCGATTTAGGGAGACTTTCAATTAAAGAAGATTTCATTAAAACATACAATTTTTCATAAAGCTGTAAAATTTAGAAAAATAGACAATTGCAAAAGAATTCGTTACATAATTTTTGAATGACGGTTGAATGGTTTCATCTTCAGAATCCTTAACATTTATCATAGATAACGCTAGAAGTCATAGTATTCGTTGGATCTGAAATATTCGGTTCTAAATGATCATCTGTTATCAAATTGAAAGGTGAATTTTTAATTTATACTTCGCGTATTTTACGAATTGGTATCTTTTTTTTGTAAGTTGGTAGTACTGTTAGTGACATCTATGCTAAATTGCACGTCAAAATATTCATTAAAATCATAAACGTGAATTCTTCATTTTTTACTATGTCTGAATTTATTGAACAAAGAAGCAATGACACACCATCTCTCATTGGTTATTCGTGATCATTTCGCCACATTTTCAATTAATATCGTACCGCAACCACCGCATTTGCCCGATTTACCTTCGTGTAACTTCTGGCTATTCAGTAAATTCCGAGGACACTATTTTGACTCAATTGAGGATATAAAAGCTGAATCGAAGAGGGCTCTGATGGCCATCACGACCTCACTTTCAATTGCTCACAGTAGTAAATCCGGCTTAATATAATCTGTAATAATAACATTTGTTGGGATGAATGCGCACGTTCTACATGAGAGGCTGTTTACAAAGAGATATTTCCACGAAAAATGGGATCTAGAGAATCACTTATCATTTTATAAGTTCGACTTATGGAAGGAAATTTGTATGAAATTCGTCAGGTGTCTATTGAAGAGTCGAATTAAGGAGAACTTCGAGTTTTAGAAGTTCGGATTATTACTGAACTTCCAACTGTATTTATTACAAAAAATAATTTTTACTTCTAGCAAGAAATAGCTCCCATATACCTAGTACAGCGATTTTCGAACCTCCAGGTGGCTTTATACTGCAGATATCAGTGTATCTTTGTACCTAAAGTGGAAACTTATCTCTTCCTTACTTGTTATTCCTTACTAGTTATTTGCCACTCTTCCAAGGGTGTCATGTCTTTCGTATATGCAACTACTACCGGAAAAACAAGCTTTGTCGGCAGTGCAATTAAAAAAGAAAGTGATATTAACTGCCTACTTGTTAGTCCAGACTTTTTTAAAGCACTATTTTTTCAGACGCCGCAAGAGTTAATTGTTTAACATCTGACTAGAAGTTATTGAACAAATTTCCTTTACGAAGTGTCAATATGACAAATTATAATTGACTTCATTTATTTTTTATAATGAAGTGAAGCAAACTAATAACTTACTTCCTCAATTTTCACTTTGCTAACAAATAAACCAGCTTTATATTGCCTTTCTGCTCCTCTCTAAGCGAATGACTTCTCACTTTGGCTTTCGAATGTAGGTAGGGCCAGCAAAAGTTTTTAATGAAAGATTTATTGAAATCGCATGTTCCAATATACTATTAGAAGACTTATTTTTGCTATAACTAGAAGATACTCAATATTAAGCAAGAATACATTTTTTCTGTAAATATTTTCTTTATGGCTTAAATAAAAAAAAAAAAATATCGTTTCACCTAGGCAAATTAGATAAAACCAACCTAGGAGAAGAAAACTAGAGTTTTCGATCCATTCGAGGCATATGTATACAATTATAAGATATTTTTGCCCGTTTCAATTTTTAAAGATTATTAACTCTATTATTCCTTATAAGTTTTGTAAGGATGCTTATTCACATATTCGAAAAAACTCTTCGCAAGTAAAGTTTGATATATCTAGTTCGAAACTAGTAATATCAATATAAAAAACGTGGTCAAAAAATTCTTCAAAGGTTCACCAGTCTTAAAAAAAATAGGATTTAACTATTTCAAAACGGTTTGCCAAAATTGGTTTGCCTCTATTTAGAAGGCCTCTATAAACCGATGTGGAACAAAAATTCGTTGATTCATGCAATTCGAATAACAACTCGAGAGATTGCTGAACTATTAAATTTGTCTAAACCGACTGTTCACAAGGGCATGTCTAGGGAAACGTCTAGAATTAATGTCGAAGGTTGATATACGTATATGGGTTCCTTACATTCCTACAGAACGAGTTTGCATCGTCGCATTAACGATGTGATTTGCTTATCAAATGCAAAGAAGTGATCCATTTTTAAAGCACATTGTTACTGGCGACGAAAATTGTGTTTTTAATAAAAATGTAAAGCGCAAAAAATCATGGTCTAAAGCGTATGGAAAAAAAGGTTAGATTGTCTGTTTGGTGGGATTTCAAAGGGTTGTTAAAATTGATCTTTTGCTCAACAACACCATGATTAATTCTGGACAAATAGAGTGATCTATTCAACAAGAAGAAGCCAGAATTAATACATTAAAAAGATGTAGTGTCCTACCAGGATATTAGGGGACCTCATGCAAATTTGATGACTCCCCAAAAGCTTAAATGAAAGTCCCCCATATTCTCCAGTCTGGGACTATCACTTGTTTCGGTGTTTACAAAACTTTTTGCATGGCAGAACCTTTACCTCAAATCAGAACGTCGAAAACCACTTTGACCAGTTTTTGCCTGCAGGGATCAATCATTACATGAGCTTAGAATCAAACTCTTGTCCAAAATATGACAAATGGTATTCGGCCAATTGAGAATACTACTGTGGAATGAAAAAAGTAATTTAATTTAAATTCTTCGCGTAAACTCATTCGTCGAAATATTTTTTTTTCTAGGTTATTTACGATCAGTGAAATTATTCAACAAAGAAGTTCCGTTAAATTTTCTATGCGGAATCAAATTTCCGGTGCCGAAACTTTCAGAATTGTAGAAAAAGCCTTCAGTGATAATTTTTTGTCGCCAGCAAGTGCTTTTGACTGATACAAATTATTCAAAGAGGGTCGTGAACGCGTTGACGACGAACCACGTCCAGGACGGTCATCAACATCAAGTGATGATCAACTCGTCAATAAAGTAAAGGAATTAGTGCTTGAGCATTGACGATTAATAGTCAGAGATCTTACTGGCAACGAATATCGGAAGGATTACTGAAAATCATTTTGAAAAATCAATTAAGAAAAATGAAAGCACGATTGGTTCCCAAATCACTCAGTCTTTTTTTTAAACAGCGTAACGTTAAGGTCTAGAGAACAATGCTTTCTGACTACTCGTATGTCATGAGACATATTATTACTGTTGTCGAGTCTTGGATCAATGCTTAAGACCCGGAGACAGTCGGCCGAATATCGGGGGAAAAGGTGAATCAAAGCCGAAAAGATCTCGTCAAAGTAAGTCAAAAATCAAGGTTATGTTCACAGTTTTCTTCAATTAACGAGATGTAGTGCACTCCGAATTCCTTTCGACCAGCCAAACTATCATGAAGGAATACTATTGGAGTGCATACGTGGTTTGCGCGAAGCTATTCGTAAAAAGAGGGGGGAATTATGGGCCTACAACTCTTGGCTTTTGAATCACGATAATACCCAGTCGCATACTGCATTGATTTTTCGTGAATTTTTCGCCAAATTTTCAACCAATATCGTGCTGCAACCATCGTATTTGCCTGATTTGGCTCCGTGTTGACTTCTGGCTATTCAGCAAACTTGGGGGAAACCGTTTTGAGTCAATTGAAGAAAGTAAACTAGAAGAGCGCTTAGAGTTTAAAGGCTATTCCGGAAACTGACTTCAAAAACTGTTTCGAGGATTGAAAACCACGTTGGTACAAGAGTATTGGTGCCAATGGGGACTACTTTGAGGGGGATGAGATAGATTTTGAAGAATAAATTAAGAGTTTTAAAATTACGAACAAAGTCTTACTATTTTTTACTCATAGCAGTATATAATTTCAAAAAATGTTTCACTCTAAAAAAAATCGTGTTTAAATTGCACTAGAGAAAACGAAATTACTTAATGAACGGCCCATTAGCTCTTTTTGAACATTTTCGAATATTTACTTCTTAATTCTGGACTTGTATACTTTCTGAAAACTCCGCTGGTATATATTTGAATCTTTATTTAACTATTAACATTCGACAAATTATTTTATTAGCAATATATATAATATTACACGTAGATATGTATGTATTTATGAGCATGTATTTGCTTGTTTACAATTAAATCAAATTGAAAGCATTTAATCCAAATAGTAAATATGCATAATAATATAAAATCACTGCAATTGGGATGCTGCCACATAACGGATTAAATAGTTGCCACATTCAATAGCCAGTACTTAACTAAAATCTGGCGAATTAGCAAGCACTCATTGGACATAAATGCAATTATTGCCGCAATTTTGTTGTCATTAAAGCAATTTGAGTGTCATCAATGAAAATTTGTCTGGCTAATTGCTAGAAGAAGTGTATAAGTAGGTCTGTGTGTGATCAAATTCGACAAAAGACTGGCTAAAATTAAAAAATAATAAACACAAGTGGAAGACGGCAATTAATGTGCATGCGCATGTAAGTATATAGTTGAGTGTATGTATATGTGTAAGTGACTTAGTCGCACGAGAGCACATACACCTACCTAAACGCATACATATGCATGTACGTATGTAATTGCAACAGATGTTGGGCATGCGTGCCTCAGCGGGTGGTAATCAAATATAATCAGCGAAATATGACAATGAAAAGACTCGGATGAAAAAAACTCAGTGAAGGAAAAAACGAAATTGAGAAAAACTTAATGAGAAAATATGTGCAAATAAGGAAATTAAGCATGGCGCAGATTTGTGAACAATTACAAGTGTAGGTATATATAAGTTTATACAGGCTTGTGTGTGTATAAATATGTATGTATGCCCATAAATTGGAATTTATTCAGGCATTGCGCAAACGCGCAGGCGCCACTGACTTCAGGCGGCCAACTTTAATGTGTGCTCACATAATATATTTAAAATTGTTGTTTTTTATATATGTATACGCGCATACATGCATGTGTGTGTGTGTATGTTCCAGCGGTGACTCCACCTCATTATGCGCGACAGCAGTGAGCACACGGTGGCACAGCCATTCACATAACAGCGGCGGCACATGTGTGAATGACGGACGAAAATGACAGCAGACGAATTACTACACAACAGCTTCACTCTGCACCTCGGCCACCGCCTGCTTTCCACACCTTCATCGAGCGAGCGAGCAGCGTATTCTTCCGCACGCTTGCAGTACAACGCTTGATTGATGTTGCTGTTTTTATTTGTTCATAGCTTTACAACAACAACATTCATATGTATACTACTTGATCAACAACAATAACAACAACCGTACCGTAACAATAGCAACACCAGCACAAACAACTGAAGCTTACCGCTTGTCATCGCGCTGGCTTGGTGGGCCAAAAGGGCGACGTTGCGACGCTTGCGCGACTCGGGCCGAGTTGTATTGCCTTTTGTAAGCGTGGGAAACGCTCATTTGTCGAGTCACATCACAGACACAGACGGACAGACGACAACGACTGCGACGACGGCACTTTACTTAACTAACTACATACAAGTGTGTGCTTCTGCTTCTTTAACACAGCCACTGTTTCAATTTCTAGCAACAAGCACAGCTGTTTGACATTTTGCCTGTTCGGCTGACAGTTGTTGACGTTTGCTTGTCTCTCAAGAATACAATTCAGCGCTTTGCTCTTGCTCTGCTGCTGCTCCACCTGTGCCATGCGTAACAAAGTGTGGTAAACATGAAAACAAGAAATTAATAACCTTTATAAAAAAGCCAGGCACATAGCAGTACAACAGCAGTAACAAAATGTAAACCATGAAAACATTAATATACATAAACATAACCATACACATCATAAAATTATAACAAGTGCGTGGTTTATTCCCGTGTAGACTCGGCAATAATGTGAAGTAATGTTAAATAGCGACCTTCATATGGGCGGAGCAATATGGTTTTGTGAGTAATGCCACTCAGGGTCAAAGTGATACGTAAGTACGCCACTGGTTCACCCATTTATGCATAGTTGTTGTAAAGACCCACATTAAATAGAGCTAAGTAAGCATTGGTATTCAATATTTATATGCAGAAAGACACACGGCATATTTAAAAATTCAAAATAAAATTTGAAAATCCAAAATAGTAAATTGTTCATCAATATTTACTTTATCGCCTTCAACGTAATCCCAATCAGATGTAATACACTTATGCCAACGGCTTTTCTTGTCCTCAAAACACTTTTCACAAGGACATTTTGGGATGGCTTTCAACTCCTTCAGCGAATTTTTTTTTATGTCTTCCATCGACTGATCGACTGAAAACTGGTTCCACGGAGCGGCAATTTCAGTTTGGGAACAAGAAAAAATTACACGGACTCAAATACAGTGAATACGGTGGTTGATCGATTGTATTCATTGCGTTTTTGGCTATAAATTCGGTCACAATTGTACTATTTTTGAAAAAAATTCAGCTTTATCGCGTCGAGTCGGGTAATAACGCGTTTGATACATAAAATTTCCATCAAAATCACGGACTCGTGGCAGATGACGAGCTCTCTTGTCATCTCTCATACACTTGCCTGGCGATTTTCAAAAACCATACCCTCAAATTTTTAACATTCTTATCAGTTGAAGAAGTCGAAGTTCGATTAGGCATGTCTTTAACGAACTCTTGACCGTCTTTGAAGGCTTTGTACCACTCGTTGGCTTGTGTTGTTGATGAACCACCGTAAGCCCTTTCCACCATTCGCCACAATTCCGCACATGAAATTTGATTAAAAATACGTAATTCTTTGTTCGATATTTTTATTCATTGTAAAAATCGGAACGCAGTACTGAGATGTACCGACTTAAGCAGCTGCTGTAAACAAACTAGTTACGGACTAAACTACTTACTGCCTATAAAACAATGGGTTGCAACATGTCCCTTAAAACTCACTTTCTGGACTCCTATCTGAATTTTTTCCCAAATATTTAAGGACCGTAAGTGATGAACATGGGGAACGGTTTCATCAAGACATTTTTCCTATGGAGAAACGGTACCAAGGCAATTGCAGTGCCAGTTCCCTTGCCGATTACTGCTGGACATTGTTAAGGGATACTTCAAAAACAAAATATCGCCGAAAAACATCGATAGTAACATTTTAAGGTACTCTTTGTTAAATAAAATATAATAACAATAAGATGTATTATTTTATTTTTTTAACAAAAAACCTCATAGCAAACAAGTAAGGAAGGGCTAAGTTCGAGTGTCACCGAACATTTTATACTCTCGCATGATAAAGTGATAATCGAGATTTTCTTATCCGTCATTTACACATTTTTTATTGTGCTGTAAAATTAATTAGATTAGATCAATTTGTGTACTTTGAGTATTGAATTGTATTATTATTTACATATTATGTATTATACAGAGAAGGCATCAGATGGAATTCAAAATAGCGTTATATTGGAAGAAGGCGTGGTTGTGAACCGATTTCACCCATATTTCGTACATGTCATCAGGGTGTTACCGAATTTCATTGAAATCGGTCGATTAGTTCCTGAGATATGGTTTTTGGTCCATAAGTGGGCGACGCCTGGGTGCAGCTTCCTTCTGTCATTTCTTCCGTAAAATTTAGTGTTTCTGACGTTTTTTGTTAGTCGGTTAACGCACTTTTAGTGATTTTCAACATAACCTTTGCATGAGAAGTGGGCGTGGTTATTATCCGATTTCTTCCATTTTTTAACTGTATATGGAAATGCCTGAAGGAAACGACTCTATAGAGTTTCGTTGACATAGCTATAGTAGTTTCCGAGATATGTACAAAAAACTTAGTAGGGGGCGAGGCCACGCCCACTTTTCAAAAAAAAATTACGTCCAAATATGCCCCTCCGTAATGTGATCCTTTGTGCCAAATTTCAATTTAATATCTTTATTTATGGCTTAGTTATGACACTTTATAGGTTTTCTGTTTTCGCCATTTTGTGGACGGACAGACAGACATCCGGGTGTCAACTCTACTCGTCACCCTGATCACTTTGGTATATAAAACCCTATATCTGACTCTTTTAGTTTTAGGACTTACAAACAACCGTTATGTGAACAAAACTATAATACTCTCCTTAGCAACTTTGTGGCGAGAGTGCAAAAACTATGGGTGATTGAAAAAATCTGTAGCTATTTTCTGCATTTGTGGCAATTTTTACATAATAAACTTTTTGTTCTGTTCATTTTACAAAAAATAAGTGGATTTTTGTTTACCAGTGCAATCAATATGTATCGAGTTTGAAGATCACAATTATTTATATCGTTCCTGCTGGTTTCAAAATATGCAAAATTATATACAGATTCCATTTTATGATTATAGATTTTAACCAGGGAAACATATTAATCGCATTATAAAGTAATTTTGTCCCGAAATTTAGAAAATCTAACTAACTCTTATCATAGAGCAGCTATTTCCAAAACACATCTATGTATTGTATATATAGTACATATACAGTATCTTTATACAATGGATAGAACTACTAGATCCCTATTTGAATATTTTAAAAGTAAAAAAAGTTATTTATTCATTATAATTTAAGTAAAAGTGTTTCAACTGTGGTAATAATAGCAAATTAAAGTTGAAGTCAAATAAATTTAGCTAAGCAAGTCTCTCTACTTAACATTTGAATTGACAACGCTCCAGCTTTTAGCTATAAGCTAGCTATCTGCTTAAAACCACACTGGTGGCAATTCAAAACTCAATGAAGCAAGCATAACAAATGGCATGATTATCACATTAACTCTCAAGAAAATTAATTGGTTTGTGTTCTAATTACAGCAAATCGATAAAGGTGCATAAGTAGTACGAAATTAAATGCCAGAGAAAGGATAAAATTCAGCATTCACAGAATATATAATATAATATACAAATATATTTATGCAGCTTGTGTCAGAGCAGTTAGGACGAAATTTAAGTCCAACTATCACATATTTATATAACAAAAAATTTGCTTAAGCGAAGTTAGTTAGGACTTTTTGTGAAGTGAAGCCCAGAAATATTCTTATACTATTTCAGAAATAGGATTTAAAAATAGGAATATCGATCCTTATCTTTCATTCTTAATTTCAATATTTCGGCGTCAGAAATCTTGTATCTACCAGCAGTAAATACATCACCCGCATCAAGTGTGGTAAGTTTTAAATTTCTCACTACACTTAAATGAGATAAATTGAGTATTTTCTCCAGTGAAGTTATCGGTGAAAGTCAAAAATACTTACAGGCAAAAAATTAGAAACCGACGAATAAGTATAACCTCCTAACTGAATTATTTTTAAACGACTCAGAGCATAAGTGATTAGTGAAAAATGTAATATCTTTACAGAAGGGACATTCAATACATATAGACCAGTCCAAGGTGGACCCTGCAGTTTTCAACCTTCATGGAAGGCTGAATTGTTGAGTACTGAAAGCTACCGCCTACGTAAGCTTCGACTTACGGTAAACCAGTTTCCATTTTTCTTCTAAGAATTCCTAATTTATTGATTTTTAATGACTTTGTCAAAGATCAAGACCACCTTGAGCAATCAATACTAAACACATGTTAAATATTTTTCACATAAGTATACACCTCATAATTTTACGTATTATAACTCAGCGAATAAGTAAGCAAATAAAACCTGAAAATAACTACCTATATACATATTAAATCCACAAAAATCCATGTGTGCTCTACTTAATAGAATTTTAAAACGCACTCAAACGAAGGGTACAACAATACAAGCGAAGTACAAGGGTCGCAGTTATTCAGGGCCGTCGAGCGCTTGAAAGCTCCATTGTCTCAGAAAGTTGGCCAACAGCATCAACTCAGCTGAGTTTTAAAGGACTGAATGGCTCATTTGCCTCGCGAGCTGATGTTTAAGTGAATTTTTGATGCCACAACTATGTATGTATATAAGCACTCACCCATATCTTTAGCCGCCCCTCTTCCTTTGCCCTTCTTTTGCTCACATAACTCCCAAGCACATAATTGTGCACCCCCAAGCAATTACAAATGAACTATACAAGTGCGAGTATGTGCCCCACATAGATTAACTCGAGGATTACACTTGACACATATTCATTACAAATACAAGGTACATATGGTACGCATATAGAAGATTATACGAAATACCTCCTACAAATAAGCGGGTATAAACTGCAACTATGTTGGCATCGCGGTGGAAAGCGATTGCAGTGAAAATATGTGGCAACGCAAGATGCTGTGACTAAGTAAATGCAAAATAAACTTGTGTAATTATTTATGTAACACATATGTATAGCGCATACTCTGCAGTACTGGTTAAATATTCTAGATGCTGTCGTAAACAATTTGAAAGAGAGAGCTAAAAAGTTGTCATGTCTTTCTTAGAGGTAGCGACTCGTAGCTGAGGTTAAGGTTAATTTTGATGTACATTTGGTATAAGGAATACAGAAATTGTAGGATAAGTTAATGACATTGAGGTTAGTTGATTGATGTGTGGACTAAGCGAGAGTATAAAACGCATTTCTAATTTTGATGTGGATAAATTTGTTATGTCTGTTTATAAAATATATGATGTCACTGGTTATATTAAAAAATAACCCTTGGGTTGGTAATTTACACCCGGAAAATACGGACAACTCATTTGCAAAGTCTTGAGATTGGGCTAAACAAACGAAGATCTCGAAGAGCCACACCGAAGCTTTGGTTTAAGGTTTTCTGAAACCTGAACTCTGCAACAGGTGTCCATAAAAATGTTCAGCTGCCTGATGATGTCTATTGCACTGAGGTTTAATGCTACGTTGGATGGGTTCAACTACTCTTGATGACTGACAGGGACTATGACTTAACGACAGACAGCGAAATGTCGGATCCATTCAACTAATATTTTCACCTTCAAGGCTGATTAAAATAGCAAAACAGCAAAAAAAAGGATGAAAGCAAAGATGGGATGGATACCTGCTGACGAGAGCCTTACCCCACGGAGCTCAAGAGCACAGCGTATCAAATCAAGCGCCCTAAAAAATACAGGAATTTTTTAATTCCAATTAACAGTGTGGACTGGACACACTAATCACCTTGGTAGGATTCGAGGTCCATCTTAAACCTCTGGTGTACTTTGGTTCCAGCACCCGGTTGCAATGCAACTCTACATTCAACTGACAGAGTGTCAGTTCTTCCTGCCTTCGGGTTTTAACTACAACAACCACGATATTCCCCGAAGGGCCAGTCCATAAGAGCAGGTTGGAGCGAATTCCAAGGGCTCTTGCTCCCCATAGTACCAGAATTGAAATCGTTAAGACAATTTTATTTGGTATTTGACTTGATGCTAACCCCGTTCACCCGGACAATCGGTGAAAACTAACCTAAACATAACCCCCGAGTATTTAAAATTTGTAAAAATTGTCCTCCCGTCTGCTCTAACTCAGACCGCGAGCGACCTTCAGTCAGAAGAAGAAGGTCATTCGCATACGCATAACACTTACATAGTGGATCGAACTGCCCAACCAGAGAGTCCATAATGAGATTCCAAATATATGGACCACAGATGGAAACCTGCGGGCAGCCAAGAACCACTTCGATATCTTCGATTCTCCCATTAATGTCGTCTTAAAAGTAGCTCCGCCAAAGGGTAATTTCTGTACATCCAAGCTCTTTCAGTCGTTGCACCACCTGACCCCAGCTTCGGTAGTCAAACGATCCCTCAAAGTCACAAAATATACCAAGGACACATGTATTTGTTCAGACGCATACACAATGACAGTCAGGCCTAAGTAACCGGAACGGACCCAGATTTTATCCGGCCAATGACTGTCAACTATTCCTCGAAATTACTTAGGGAACAACAACAACAACAACAACAACAACAACACAAAACCAACATCTATTACATCAGTTAGGCTTAAGCAAGTACAGAAGTAATCTAATCGATTGCGAGCAGAGATGTGACGTTATTTTCTCTAGCGCAAGCTCTATATAAAAAAATTCAAGATAAACATATTCAGATCGAAGTAATTAAAACAGATTAAAAATTGAAACCTTCAAGTAAATAAGTCTTGCTTACAAACCTCAACTTTTATCTTTGGAGCTGTGTGGATATAGCCATGTCCGTCTGTCTGTATATACGCGAATCGTAGCACAGTTTTAGAGCTATCGATCACACATTCTTTTTTGTTCAAGAAGCTGATCATTTGTTTAAACTGATATCGGACAACTATAACATACGAGTATAGCTATCCTACAAAATGAACGATTAAACTTCTTGTATGAAAAACCTTTTTTATGGAAAAAGATATCTTCAGGAAATTTGGGAAGCATTATTTCCCATTGCAACGATACATCCTCCGAAGAAATTGTTCAGATCGGACTACTATAGCCTATTCTTGCCCTACAAACTGAACGATCAAAATCGAGTTATAGTACGAAAAACTTTTTTACTTGACACAATATCTTCACGAAATTCAAGAAATTGTTCGGATGAACGATCAAATTCAAGTTCCTGTATTAGACGAGATATCTTCACGAAATGTGGCAAAGATTCTTTTTCAAGGTAACACTTCAGTTTCCGAATACATAGTTCAGTTTGGATCACTATAGCATATAGCTGTCCTGCAAGCTGAACGATCAAAATCAAGTTTGTGTATGAAAAACCTAAACCTGTGAAAGGGATTATAGCTTCGGGCTGCCGCGGTTACAATTTTTTTTTTTTTAACTCCATTGTCACGATTAAATGGCTTTTTTGAAAAAACCTTAAAGATATTGGAACTTTCTATATTATCTTCGGGGCCTGAGCAGGGATATTCATACCGATTAAGGCTCCAGGGTGTCCTAATTCTGCTCGAACAATGATTCTAAGAGATGTTCATAAGCTTTTCAACGTTACCCGTACATGTTTGTTAATCAAATTGAAAAAAATCTACAAACTTCGTCATTTTGCGGATAGACATATGAGTTGGAAGCCAAACCAGACCAAACGAAGAAACGACTGAAAAGCTATTGTAAAGATCTCTTTATGATGATAAGAACTTTTGCTGATTTAATGGAGAGCAAGAATTCGAAACACTTCCACAAAATATCTATAATAACGGGAAATTGATTTTACATAACTTTTTTTTAAGATATGCCTATTTACAGAACAGTGGCTTAGATCAAAGGAAGTCCAAAGTTTGCCTAAGGTTGCCTCACTAAGCCAAAAGAAAACCAACCAGTCTTCTAATTAGAGAAATTTAATTAGAATCGTTTTGTATATATTTTTCAAGAATTTTTTCCGCGTATGATACCAATATACCGAATAATGCTGAGTCAGTTTTGGACAAACCATTGCTTCCTGAATCCTTTTCCATATTTATCGCCGCACATCAAAGTAATGCCTGCTCTAAACTGCACCGAATCTAAACGCACATATGAATTGGTATATTTATTTTTAGTGCACTCATATCATTTTAAGTGTTATATTTAGTATTTCCAATGAAATGCAGCGCCACTCAGCAAGCGGCCAATCTGGCAAAGCGACTATAAATTGAGAGTATGGTGCGTTTGCCGCATGTTGCATGCAACATATGCACTGTGCGCGCACTATTAGCTATTTTTATGCTATTTATGTATCGAATACATACATATGTACATTGCTTCGAATTCACATTTTTCCGAGCATTCGTATGTATGCCATTGAATTTTGAAAGTAATGTTTAGATTTTCAATTTTCCGCTTGAAACATGATTTCTGTGGCAAATATAGCATATTTGATGCCAGAATGCGAGCTAATGTACTCGTACAAATCGTTTCTATATACATATTTTTATATGGGTGCAGCTTATAAATATCACAGCGAGTGTAAGTTGATGTATTACTGTGAGCGATTTGGGCCAAGCTTCACATTTCAATTTTTAATTTCGAATAATATTTTTTTTCGAATTCATATTAACTTTATTTTCCACACAAGCAACGCATGATAACGCAATTGCAAATATTCATAATCTAAATAGAACAAAATTATTTTGAGAACCCAACGCACTGCCTACTCTTGCATATGCCACATCCTTAGAAGCACTTACTGTTGGAGCTGCAAGAGACCAGCCTGTTTTATTTTTGGAAAACTAATATTGTTATGTCTTGTGGAAATGTGTAGTTTTTGGAAAAACATTTGGTTTGATTAAAAATAGATTTGTTTATCAACGATGGAAATAAATTATAAGTTTTATTGTTAAATGAACGAGGCTGTGGAAGAACTTTCGGAGCAATGTGTAAAGTTTGTGCTATAAATATTTGTTAGAGATGCCATTGTTTTTCTGTATGCATTTAAAATATGTTGTAAAACTATTTTGGGGGAGTTAATGCTTTGTATGTACATACATTAGAGCCATCTATAAATATTTTGGGGTTACTTATGCGTCAAGTGTATTTGAATAACTGCGTGAGATATTTTCATTACGCAGAAGAAAAATTTTTGAAAAATGTGTTCATTGGTAATTAAATAAAAATTTTATTGGTAAATTAAGTATGAACAAAATAAAAGTGCTACTGTGCACACATACTGTTGTGGGTAAAAAATAGTAAGACTTTTTAGTCTAAATTTCGCACGAAAACCCATTCGCCGACACATTTTTTTCAAGGTTGATATAATTGTCAGTGACATCTGTGTCAAATGTCTCATCAAAATAATCATTATCTTTCTCAAGTATTATACATGAAGTGCATTTGGCGATTTTTATAATGAAAAAAATATCTCATCAATATTTCTGGTGCCGAAACGTTCAGAATATTGGAAGACGTATTGGATGATAATTGTTTGTCGCGAGCAGGTATAGTATTTTTGATTGATAAAAATTGTTTAAAGAGGCTCGTGGACGAGTTGAGCCTTGGATCTTTGCTTCGACCCGGAAACAGACGATCGACAGTCGGCTCGATAGCGTGGCTGATGTGAGCTGAAGCCGAAAAAACCACGTCAAAGCAGGTCAAAAATCAAGGTTATGTTGGCAGTTTTTTTCGATTATCCAGGTGTGACGCACTTCGAAGTCCTTCCGACTAGCCAAACTATCAACAATGAATACCATTTGAGTGCTACGCGTCGTTTGTTCTAAGTTATTCGTAAAAAGAGGTCGGAATTATGAGCCGCCAACTCTTTAACGATACGATACGAGCACGATAATGCACCGTCGCAAACTACATTGAACCTTCTTGAGGTTTTCGCCAAATTTTCAATCAATATCGTGGCGCAACCACAGTAATCATATGATTTAGCTTCGTGTAACTTCTGATTAATCAGCAAACTCAAACGACCGCTTCGGGGAAGCTGTTTTGAGTTAGTTTAAAACACGTGAGTCTCTAAGTGCATTGAAGACTATTCCGGAAAATGACCGTAATAACAGTTTCGAGGATTTAAAAAAAAGTTCGCATAAGTGTTTTAGGGCAAAGAAGGATTACTTTGAAGGGGACGATTTGTCGATTTTAAAGAATAAATTAAGAATTTTCAAGTTATGAACAAAAATAGTAAGGCTTCTTTTGCTCATTGTAGTATACTTAGTTCTGCCATAAGTTCTGTTACATAATCGGACCACTATAAAAACGAATCTGTAACAAATTTTTCAATTAACCTAATTTTATTTAATAATGCATATATTAAATGAACGATTTTATTCGAAATGGTTGCGTTTTTATTTCACAAAAGCCTCAAAAACTTTCCACAGTTCCACCCCGCCTCCCCTTGGATCCATGCGAAAACCTATGGCATCATAATTCATCATAATCCCAAACTGACTGTCGAGCGCTAATTACTCAGATTTTCTCAACTCAATACATTGTGACAATGAAAACAATTTTTTGGATAAGTTGGTAGGGTTGTCCTTAATTACTATGCCAAATATGAATGCAATTTGTAAACCAATTGGTTTACAACAGCTGCTTAAGTCGGTACCTCAGTAGTGCGTTGCAATTTTTACAATGGATAAGCATATCGAACGTAGAAATTTTCTCAAATTTCGTATACGGAATCGTCGCAAATGTTGGAAAGGCCTTACAATGATTCGATTTTATCAAAAAACACAAAACTTCGAGTGGTAAAAAGCCTTCAAAAATGATCAACATATCTCGTTCAGGACGATCTTCGACCTCTTCAGCTGATGAAAATATTCAAAAAGTACAATATGTCGTACATTGTTAGAGAGATGAGAAGAGAACTCGACATCTCACATGAATCCGTTCGAATGATTTTGGTGGATATTTTGAGTATAAAACGTGTTCTTGGTCGACTCGTCCCGATAAAGCAGATTAAAAAAAGTCCGTAAACAGGTCTCTTTGGATGTACTTGATCGTTCAAATTCCAATCCCATATTCATAGAAAGCCTTGTAACTGCCAATGAGACATGGGTTTCCAAGTTTAACTTGCAAACAAATTAACAATCATCGGAATGGAGGGGAAAAAGCTAGACGATTGTTACCGAATTTTAAGCCAAAATCGCAATGAATACCATCGATCGACCACCATATTCACCAAATTTGGTTTCATGTGATTTTTTCTTGTTCCTCAAACTGAAATTGCTGCTCCGTGGAACCCTTTTACGGTCAATCGAAGTGATAAACCGAAATTCGTTGAAGGAGCTGAAGGCCATCCCAAAAAGTGCTTATGAGAGTGTTTTGAGGTCTGGGAAAATCGTTAACATACATAATATACATATGTTCATCGAAGGAGTTAAACAAAAATTTTAAGTACTTTGTAGGTCAGGGCAATCAAAATTGAGATTTTTTCAAAGGAATAAATTTTCGAATCGAAAATATTGGTAATACTTTTCTCAAATACAAAAACATACTTTGTGGCCACGAACTCAACATCATAAGCAAAATCCTATTATTTAATATTTTAAATCATATATTTGTTTAGTCAGTTCATTGCTATGCCACGGAAACCTGAAAATAGCAGATATCAACAAGCTAAAGTCTGGTCTCATCTTAAAGGATCCTAAAAAATGGACACATATGCAGTCTCCAAGAGTTAAGTTTTGAGAAGAACAAACCCAAATAGAAAGTCAGGATATGAAATGAGGAGCCCCAAAGCTTTTGTAATTAATTATCCAGTGGAAAATCGTCAAAAAATAGCATTGTGGTCAAATAAACTTATTATTGTTACGAAAAATTCGACAATGGACAAAAATACAGAGCGCTGCCAAATTCATATGTATAAGGAGGGGCAGAGAAGAATATGAAACGATAATTACAGCAGTTGATTTTTCAAAATATATTTACACTTTGCAAACAACATAACTAAGTGATTTCTTAAAAAAATGTAACCAATAAGTCTTTAAAAATTGAGGAACTCATTTAAAATTTTCATATGGATTTCGGCAATTTACCGTATGAGAAGGCAAAATATTATTGCCATAAAAAGGTTGCCTATGATTTCACAACAGATATCCTAAATAAATCGTAAATGACCTAAATCGGGAAGAGCTTTTTCATTAAGATTATTCATTTGATAAGAAGTTGCCACATACTACAGATTTTACAACGATTAATATAAAATAATTCTCCATCTGCAGTCTATATAATCATGAACTATAACATTTTAAACTTAATAAATGTATGTATGTATAACCATATAGTTGGTGATGGTGGCACTTCTACCATACTCACACATATTAATACGAAATATGAGTTAATAGTGCAAAGCAGTTAGCAGATGTCATCACCTACGGAAACGACGTCATCCACGTCATCACCTTAGTGACTTGCTCAACACGTACACGCTCAGCACTTTATACTGCTGGCTCATTAGCAACATAACTTACATACATTCTTTTGTACCACATACAATACAATACACTGAAATACTACTGAGGGAAGCGCCAAGTCTTAAAGTCGCATGCAATATATTTTGTAATTTGTGTTGTGTGAAAATCTTCAATGAATTTTACAAATCTCATCATATCATACATGCTATATTTATATATTTGAGGACTTGCAAGCAAAAGTGTCTAGTAGGAACCAATTTCAACACATATCCGCTGAACAGGCTGCAGACTACTGAACTATCTATATTTTTAAAATAAAGAAATTTAGGCTGTTCACGATAAGGTGGTTATCGGGTTATGTGGTTATGTGATTAAGTGAACAACAACAAAATGCGGTATGACAAAATAACCAAAGTTGACCAACCTATGCCCTTGTTTACAGATTATGTGGTTATTTGCTTATTTCCAGTGTTAGAAAGTCGTTGGAATTTTACTTAATGGCAGCACAAAAAATAAATAAAACTAAGCGAATCCTATTTAGATTTTCTTATTGGAAAATCTGCTATTAACAGCTGTTTTTTGTTTACAATCGGCAAATTAAAACCGAAATAAAAAGCATCCAAAAGCATCACAAAGATAAAAAAGAATCAAAAATCAACAAAAATCATCAAAGTAAGTAAAAAGATAAAGTACAAAATAAATATTCATTGTTTGTCATTTATTTATACTCTAATTTTAGTGTCTACAGAAATACGAAAGCTTCATTTTATAAGTTGGAGTTTCACTGAACTTAAATTGTAAACAATGAACAGCTGTTTGTGTAAAAATAAGCAAATAACCATACAACATAGGGTGCTCACGGAGCATAGAGGTTATTTTTAATCTAATAAGCACATAACCCGATAACCACCGTACCGTGAACAGCCTAAATGTGTATAGTTGTAGTATTACTAAGGGGCATCTTCTAAGCGGAAGTACTGGGCATAGAGAAAGCCTGCAAAGCTCTATTGAATAACTATGAGAGGATACATAAAGCAACAATATACTACTGTGAAAATAAGGTGACATTGTATTTATTTTGAAAATTCTTTATTTATTCTTCCAAATCAATTTCATCCCCTTCAAAGTAATCTCCTCCCGATGCAATGCACTCATGCCAACGGATTTTCCAATCTTCGAAACACTGGTTGTAGTTACTTTCCGGGATGGTCTTCAGTTCCGTCTTCGCTGCGGCTTGAATCTCCTCTATCGTATAAAAACGGTGGCCCCGGAGCGGTCTTTTGAGCTTGGTGAACAGCCAGAATACGCACCGCGCCAGATCAGGTGAATACGGTGGTTGCGGAATGATATGGGTTGTGTTTTTGGCGAAATGATCACGAATTACGAGGGCAGTATGGGAAGGTACAAGAATTGTCTTTCCACAATTCTGGCCTCTTTAGGCGGATAGCGTTACGCAAACGACGCATAACGTTCAAATAATATTCCTTGTTGACTGTTTCAATGTTTTCGATACCAGTCGAGATTTGACGCGCTTAAGGCCCAAAACATCCTTCAAAATGGTATTGACAGAGCCTTTCGATATGCCAACTTCATCAGCAAGGTCTCTAATTGTTAGTCGACGGTTTTTCAACACCAAATCTTGGATTTGTTGAACGTGAGCTTCGTCGGTTGGGGTTGATGGTCGCCCTGGACGCTCTTCGTCTTCGACACGTTCACGGCCGGCTTGGAACTCACTATACCACTTGTACACATTTTTTTTAGACATAGCCTAATCACCAAAGGCTTTCTGCACCATCCTCAACGTATCCGCAGCAGAAAATTGATTCCGTAAACTAAATTTAATGCAAATTCTTTGCTCAACAAATTTCGACCTCGCAAAAAACGAAAAACTTACTTTTAGCAGCTCACAAAACGACACGTATCTCAAACACTAATGAATATTTCGACATAAAATTTGATATAAATGTGACTAACAGTACTACCAACCTAAAAAAAATAATAATTCTCCAAATCCTTCGATGTGCGCAATTTAAATTCAAATTTTTTGGACACAGTAGTACATGGATAACTGAGCGACTCTCCTGATCCTGTCGTTGCGCATGACTAACTCCAGCATAGTCCTTAACTGCAAGAAGGTGCTGAGCTCACTAGAAGACAATTTCCAGCTAGACTTGTTCTGGGTTTCCAGCCATAGGGACATTTTTAGTAATGAAAAAGCAGACGAGTTGGCAAAGGCAGAAGCTTTTTTTAACGAATCCGGGGCAGAGTTAATAATAAACCCGCTAGGATCGATCAGGAGAGAGCTCAAAATGCAATTTCAACAATTAGCAAATAAGAGATGCAAAAGTACACCAAAGTGGTGAATGCCCAATCCTATCGCAGATCCAACACTGAACACTTGGAATCCATCAAGCATCAAACCTTGAATGAATATCTACAAAAGCATATCAGACATTAGTAGCTTCATCGAAAGCACAAAATGGTTTAAACGAGAAGATGAAAGGTGATAGCAATAATAAAAAGGTCTACAGCTAATGCTTCAAAATGGCACAGCTAGTGCTAATTGAGCCCGAAATATAATAGAGCTGCACTCCTACCGACCTACTCAGGGAATGCCGAACACGATCCAGATTTTCTTGAACTCTTGGTTTCGATATATAGCAAAATGGCAGAAACAAATCATCAGAATTTTACTCTGCATTTTCTACGAATTTATAGTATAGCAAACCGTTTGAATTTATCAAAGAGTTCTACAGTCAATAAAAATTGCATATTTAAAGCCGTCCTACAGTTGAACCAAATCACTTAAATCCAAAAAGAAAAAATAATAATAATAATAAATTTCATATACAAATTTCTGCTCACGTATTTTTACATTACTAGTTTTTCCTACAGGGCATCTAATGAACTTAACATAAAAACCCACATTATCATTAAACAGTTAAATCCCACTCATCTCTAGGCTTTTAGTTAGTGTCTGTATTTAGTATACAGTAATATGTTAATTAATTGGGTGTTTTGTACATTAGTACATAAGCGAGTGTATAATTGCTTACGTTGACACACCATGTTATTATTTTCAAATAATTACCAGTCTTTAGTTACATATTTGTGCCTACATACATATGTTATATGTATGAGTGAATGCATTTAACCAGATAAGTGGAACGAGTATATAATTAATGTTTAATTACTAGTCAGCAATTTGTAATGCGTGATTGAGTACAAATTGACATCTATCGTTAAACAGGCTGAGCAAATATCCATGTGTGTGGTAAAGATATGTTTGAGTGAGATTAATGATTCGGAATATCCGTAGGTGTTGACATAATCCATCGACACTAATATATACAGAATTAGAATAATAATAATGAAAACTTTTTGTAAATATAATCCCCGACAGATGGTACTGGGGTTATATTTCTTGATCATTGACTGACGTAAAGGTAGTAGTAGATCTACTCCTCCACAGCGCAACTTCCATCACAGTGGAGATCATCCACAGAAGTCACAATAACTTAACTCTGGAATCGAGTTAGACTGGTTTGGATACCGCACGAAATTGCAGGTAACGCTAAGATTGATGAGCTTGCTAGGTCAAGCATTTCTGTCTTAATAGTTGCAGAATGTTAACAGTTAAGGACTCAACTGGTTTCTTGCGGTTAACTACGGTATGGTTAAGCTTCAGGTGAACGCGGCAAGTGCTGATCAGATTATTAATTGCGTGGCCATACGTAAATTCAATATGACCTAAGGTAACTTGAAAGAGGTCTAGTAAGCTTCTCGCTCTCAGCAAGGTTAACCTCTTAACAATTAAAGGAGCTCTAAGAAAAACGGATCGGCCTTCATGTGGTAAGATTAAAAATTGTACTGCTTGCCAGTTGCATTAGCTGCTTGGAAAATACTTTCTTCTTGAATGTCTGGTCTATGCCAGAAAAATGTTAAAGTACTTTTGATCTCATACTGTTAGACATCCAGGCGAAAAAGCGAAAATAGTAATGTATTGCTTAAGCTGATTGTAATGGGTTTAAGCGCTTTGTCGTTTATTACTAACCAAATACAAGAGTTTTATCTAGCTTAACAAAGCAATCCGAGTCTCCCGCTACCTTGGAGGGTCAGTCCCCTAACTTAACCAATATTTTTGTAAAAAGGAGAAAGAAATTAAAAAAAATACAGACAGACGGGTATGGCTAAATCGACTCAGCTCAACATACTGATCATTTAAATATATACTTTATAGGATCTCCGCTTCCTTCTGGGTGTTACAAACTTCGTGACAAATTTAATATACCTTGTTCAGGGAATAAAAAAAGAGATGTCGAAATACGAGAAGACGAAGAGCTTGACAAGCTTACCGACAGAGGTAATGCTCGAAAATTCTACGGAAAGATGCGGCGACTAACAGAAGGTTTGAAGTCAAGTAACTCATGCCCAGAGCATACTGAAATTATGAAGGAAACACTTCTCCAGTCTGCTGAATGGCAGTGAAAGCATAACACCAGGAGATGGTGAACCCAATTTCCCAATCGATGACGATGGAGCAGACGACCATGAAGAAGTTCAAATATCAATTACCCGTCTGAAGAACAACAAAGTGGCGGGACCGATGGATTGCCGGTCGAGCTATTCAAACATGGCGGTGAAGAACTGAAAAGGAGAATGCATCAGCTTCTTTGCAAAACATGGTTGGACGAAAGTTTGCCCGACGATTTGAAAAAATGCTCAATCCACAAAAAGGGAGACCTCACAATCTGCGCCAACTTCCCTGGGATAAGCCTCCTCAACGTCTCTTGTAAGGCTCTATCAAGCATAATATGTGAAAGATTAAGCCCCACCATCAATCAACTGATTGGACCTGGACTGGAAAATCAATAACTGAACAGAAATTCTACAAGTCACTCACCATTCCTGACGGAAATGAAATTTAAGAAAAAACTATTATTTTGTCTCGGTCTTTATAAATTATGTTCTTTTAACATAATTTTAAGTGTATTTGACTTCATTTGATTTTATTTCAATTTAGTTATATTATTTGAACTTAATTCCCCTAAACCGCCTTCGTTTGAACCTAAAATTCTCTGCTTTCAAAACTTACACAAAATCTGATATTTCACCCTTGCAACTTGAAGTGCGTATAAATTTCAAACTTCTCGACCCGTTAATAACACTGGTGTAATTAAAGCTTTCAAATTGTGGGAAAAGAATTTCTGTTGAATGCCAAATAAGCGGACAAGCAGTAACAACAGTGAAAACAAGAATTCATACCAAGGATATTTTACCACTTGCATAAGAAGAACTTACTAATTGACAGATACCGACAAGAACAACAAAAAAACACAACAAGCATTACACTGACAGCAACAACATTCCCATCAACTTTGACTCCAATACCGCCCAGAAATAGAAACATGAAAACGAGATTACGCTGAAAGCATACGAATTATATGGATACGTGAATATAATATATATATGTGTGTATGTTTACGTATGTATAGTATGTATGTATGTATATGTACATATATATACATATATGAGTACAAATATGTGTGTAATGTGCAGCTCAATGTATTGCATTACAAGTGCGCGCTCCTTATCGCCAAGTGTTAAATGAAAAGCAGACGCCCTCTTCAAAAAGGGGAGCACCAGCAACAACGAGACCATAAGGAGCACAGTAAATGAGGCTGCAATGCGAAAGGAATGGCACCGATCGAAGTCTATGTGGTGATAATCAATTTCTGCGGACATGAAGTGAATCAGAGGGCATTTAATAATAAATACCGTGTATATTTAAGAAAGAATTGGGCATGCAAATGTGCCAGAAAAATTTCAGAATTTTCCTTCTTAAATGCGAACGTACATACATACATACAGACAAACATATGTGTATGGTGCACATGCGCGTGTGTATGCTCGTGGGTCATGTTGTGCGCTGCAAAGTTAAAACATATGTTAAATATTCCCATGAAACCGAAAATAGACACAAATGAAACGGTTATGAAAACAAGCATACAAAATATGCAGATGCACATACACACAAAGGAAAAAACACAAACACAAGCACGCAAGCAGCCAATAGCACTGACATGCCTAGAAGACAATACAAACACACAAATGCGTGGCGTTGCAAGGCAAACATACCAACACTCATACACACACACCTATTCATTATTGTATGTATTCACATATACATTTGAGTATAAAAATAAAAAAATAAAAACATATTTTAAAAGTGGCTCAATGAGTTCAAGTGCAGTGCATTTGCGTCGCACTGATAGCAGCCACTCAGCGGCAATTAAAGAAAAAAGCGAAATACCAACAACGAACACACACATGTGTGGCCGAAAAGTGCAGTAAAATCATTATTAGAACATTATGAAATGAGTGCGGAGCGCGAAGCGGGGAGGAAATAAATAAAATAAAATATATTGTGATGCGACAAGCGCGCAAAGTGTCTTCCCGGCGGCTATTTTTAGCGCCATCATCAAGACATGGCGCATCACTCATACAAGTACATATGTATGTATGTATGTGCACATGACATTGCTGGGCGGCACATTAGTGGCATTCACTGTGTGCGTAAATAAATATGCATATCTACATATCTTTATGGCCATATGCTCAGCGCTTCGTGTGACAAGTGAAAGAGCAGGCAGCGTTTATGGCGTAGAAAGAGCCAAAGGTCGCGCAGCCATGCACGCAGTACTGGGAATAAACGAAATGTCAGTTACACGTTTATACAATGCAAATCTGTATTTATCCACACCCAAATGGTAAAATGTTTTAATACCAACACGCTTGAACCTGATATACAGCTATGATTTAGAAAATCCCGAAAGTTCACACAAAGCTTTATTAAGCTTAAATTAGCTGTATGAAATTGCAAAGTTTTAGAGTGTGCTTTTGAAACTACATATGCTAGTTTTGAAAATCTTTTTTGCTTATAGGTATCAGTCTCGATGAAAAAATGTTCTTTTTATTTCTCGACAATCTTCAACAATTATAACACTTTCAGAAGTTCTAAAAGACTATTCTGAAGCTCTTCCAATGTAAAATTCACAGTCGAAGCCAGTCAATCAAAACCATAACAAAACTCGATAGATCGCCAAAGAAAGCAAAAACAAGGAAGGAGAGAAGAACTTGATTTTAAGGAGTTACATGAGTATAGGGGTTTCAAAAAAACAATTTTTTTATCTAAAAATTCTACAACACCTCTATTAATACCAATATTGTCCTAAAGTTGATCCGAGTAATAGTTTCGAAGATACAGCATTGAGAACTTGTGCGCACGAGGCTTGTTAAGCTAATTGCATTGCCTTTAAATGTGTTTTTATCGAAACTATGTTTTTGAAATCGGTTGGCAAGATTTCTCGAGAACTATTTAACTGATCTTCATGACATTTTACACATTCTTAAAGACTTGGATGAAGAATTTTTTTCGATTACAACTATTTGAAAAAAAAAATGTAAGAAATTTTCACTGAAATTTTAATTTTTTTTTTTGTAAAAATATCTGCCAAAAATTCAATTTTCAATTTTTTCTCTTCGTCCAAGTAAAACATGTCTTTTTTTCACTTTAGATGATTTTGTGAAGAGTTATCCTGCCAACGGGGATGCATCTTTTCGGTCATCGGTAATGGCGTCGCAAAGGCGACTGTTTTTTACCCGAAGAAACCCATGCAACTTCTTAATCGGTTATCATTTGGTGGTTACATGCCATGGTGACCCGATCTGAACAACTTCTTCGGTGCTTACACTGTTGTCTGGTCAATACCTTAAGCCAAAGTTTTTGAAGATATCTCCTCAAATGAAAAAAAAAAATCCTTAAAAACTCAGGGAGTTGAGGCTGAATTTTCAACATTTTTATATCAAAATTTCAGGAGACATTATTCAAATACTTATGTACTTTTGATATGCCATATTATATTCTTCAAATATGTGATTGTTTATGTAAGAAAAAATTCTCTGAAACTGGTGGATCGCTCGGCTGAAATTTTTACACATACATATGTATATTTGTAAGGTAATGATCAATGGAATACGATTTTTATACCCTGAACAGGGTATATTAAGTTTGTCACGACGTTTGTAACACCCAGAAGGAAGCGTCGGAGACCCTATAAAGTATATATATAAATGATCAGTATGTTGAGCTGAGTCGATTTAGCCATGTCCGTCTGTCTGTCCGTCTGTCTGTATACATATATACGAACTAGTGCCTCAGTTTTTAAGATATCCTTTTGAAATTTTGCAAACGTCATTTTCTCTTCAAGAAGCTGCTCATTTGTCGGAACGGCCGATATCGGACCACTATAACATATAGCTGCCATATAAACTGAACGATCGGAATCAAGTTCTCATATGGAAAACTTTCGCAATGTATCTTCACCAAATTTGGTATAGAATATTCTCCAGGGCAAAAATGTAATATCCGAGAAAATTGTTCAGATCGGTTAACTATAGCATATAGCTACCATACAAACTGAGCGATCGGAATCAAGTTCTGGTATGGACAACTTTCACATTTGACAAGATATATTCACGAAATTTGGTATATATTATTTTCTAAGACAACAATGTAATCTCCAAAGAAATTGTTCAGATCGGTTAACTATAGCATATAGCTTCCATACAAACTGAACGATCGGAATCAAGTTCTTGTATGGAAAACTTTCACATTTGACAAGATATATTCACGAAATTTGGTATATATTATTTTCTAAGGCAACAATGTAATCTCCGAAGAAATTGTTCAGATCGGTTAACTATAGCATATAGCTGCCATACAAACTGAACGATCGGAATCAAGTTCTTGTATGGAAAACTTTCACATTTGACAAGATATATTCACGAAATTTGGTATAGATTATTTTTTTAGGC
The DNA here is from genome assembly GCA_037783105.1 of Bactrocera zonata. NCBI lineage: Eukaryota > Metazoa > Arthropoda > Insecta > Diptera > Tephritidae > Bactrocera > Bactrocera zonata. Next base: position 320,806 of record JBAWJQ010000842.1, on the reverse strand, counting down.
AACAATGTAATCTCTAAAAAACTTGTTCAGAACGGGTTACTATAGCATATAGCTTCCATACAAACTGGACACATAGTTACTAACAGAAATGCACCTGTGAAGGGTATTTAGCTTCGGTACAACCGAAGTTAACGTTTTTTCTTGTTTTTATCATAATTTCGATGTTTACGTTAGCCTAAAATAATTTTTTTTACAAAAAACGATATTTTTTTAAAAGTCACCATTCTATTAAAAATCAAAATTTTGACTAGTCCTCCATAAATACCTGAAGTTATCTATAACAGTACATTTATTTGTTTTATTTAGCTTGAAATAATTTTACACAGAATAATTTCATTCACAGTGCTACACAATCGACTTCGGCATCACGACATTTTAAAGATTTTTTTTCAAAATTAATCACCAATTATTGTTCATTATATCTATAAATATACAAGTATTTATTTAATTATTAAATTAAATGACTCGGCAAAAAAATCATTTTTTCTGACTTGCAAGTGGATATAGCCCCTTAATTCGGAGGCAACGGGAAGCAATCATTTTACTGGGAACGATGTTAAAGACATATATAGGGTATTCACAAGGTGTCATATTGTGTCATATCGTCATATTGTCATATTTTTTTATGACTGTCATATTAGCACTGTTGTTGTTTCACATGCAAAATTAAAATATGACTGATACAACACTGCGCGGTATGTTTATTTGTTTACAAATACAGCACTGCGTGGTATGTTTATGACAAAATATGACATACAACAGTTAAGGGTGTTCACAAGTGTCGTATTTTTTAAGAATATTAAAATATGACATAAGACATACAACAAAGCTTGTGAATTGCCTAATATATTGTTTACAAATCATAAAGTTTAGTATTGAAGACTTATAAACGACCGAAAAGGCCTAGAACTAAACGAAGTCCGCTAAATCATTGCCATAAATCTCAATACTAAAATCGTTGTTATCTATATTCCACTAACAGATCATAATTTTATGGAGCAGTGGTGCTTTTAAGAACTTGCTGTTAACTGCTTAATACACATCGTGCCACTAGGAAATTTTGAGATGGTCAGAAAGTAAAAATTGTATTACTATAAATAAAAAAATAATGATATGGAAGTAACCAGCCAAAATTTCATATTTATATACAACGATAATGCAAAATTAAAAATTCTTGCATTATTGAATTGAAGTTCTTGGTCAATACTTTATCAATTACAGATAAATGCCTCTAAATGCTGATCGATGTGTTCAGCTGTTCGTAACTACAATAATTTTGCCACCTGAGAAATACTCAACCAGAAGCACTGAGAATTACTTTTATAGTGTGTCAGCTGGGTCACAATGGTATGTGAAATTTTCGACTAAACAATATAAAGTTTTTCAATGTGATTTGTGTAAAGTCAGTCTTTGCGAATACTTACGGTTATTGATTATCAAAAACACAAGCCTTCGAGTGGTACAAAGCCTTTAAAGATGGTCAAGAGATCGTTGAAGATATTCCTCGTTATGGACGACCTTCGACCTTTTCTACTGACAAAAATATTAAAAAAGTGAAAGATATGGTGCTTCGAAATCGTCAAACAAGTATTAGAGAGATGGCAAGAGTGCTCGACATCTCTCGCGAGTCAGGTCTTTGGACATGCTTGATCGTACGAATTCTGATTCTACATTCATGGATAGCATTACAATCCGATAAGACGTGAGTTTATGAGTTTGGCATGCAACAAGTCAACAATCATCGGAATGGAGGGAAAAACGAGTCGTAATAATTCAAAAGCCGCTCAAAAATCAAGATGATGCTAATTTTTTTCGATATTCGTGGTTTGGTGCATTAGGGACCTTATTGAATATTACTATTTGGCCATATTGAGGCGTTAGCATCAAGCCAGGATTTAAAGTCATAAATGCAATGATTACGTATACCATCGATCAAACAACGTATTCACCAGGCTGAGCTCCGTGTGATTTTTTTCGTTCCCCAAACTGAAATTGCTGCTCGGTGAAACTAATTTTCAGTTGATCGAAGAGATAAAACAAAATTCGCTGAAGGAGCTGAAGGTCATCCCAAAAATGCTTATGAAAGGTATTTCAAGGACTGGAAAATCGTTGATATAAGTGTATTGCATCTCTTGGGGATTACTTAGAAGGCCACAAAATAGATATTGACAAATAATTAAATATTTTGCGGTTTATTTACAACTTCTGGGTACTTTTTTTCAAGAACGAAATGAAAAAAATATTAATGGAAGTATAAGTTGTAAGGTTTTGCCCATCATTCTGCTGATTTTGGAATAATAATCGATCAGAACTTCAACAATCGGGCATCATAAAATTTTAACCATTCCCAGAAGCAGCTAAATAAAATGAAAGTTTTGCGTTTACATGTCTAAAAAATAGTTATTCACATTACAAAATGCAATATTTATTAATACAAAAATGAGAAAAGTTCAAGTCAGTGCTGATAATTTTTTCCACATGATGACTGGTTCTGGTTCCCTACAGGGCGCATGGTACCTATTTATGATGCATGTGCTGCACGCGTGTGTTTGTTGTGATTTATTTTTAGTCAACGCAGACGTAGACGCGGAACATGTGTTTCTGTGGCATTGTTTAGCTGTATTCAAAGTGCATATGTTTTTATTTTTATAACTCAATTCTTTTTTCGTCTCAATGTTGCCTTTCAAAATGTGGCTTTCGGTCGCTATAATGTATGGAATTATTAAAAATGTGGCGTTAAAATGAAAAAATATCTCAAAATAAAACCGAAAATAAGCCTAAATGGGCAGAAAAGAAAATAATAAGAAAGTGAAAAGTTTTTGAAGTGCAACGGACAGCAAACATTGCAGCCACAGCGCGTTATACATACAAACATATGCTGCTTCAGGCCGCAACTGAAAAGAGAGCATGCAACGTAGTGTTGGCGGTGGAGTGCTGCGTGGTGTACAAACGTATTGAAAAGAGCAGTCGGAGCAATGTTGAAGCAACGCTGGGAAAATTGTGACTGTTGCTGTTTGTTTGTTCAAATATATTTTTGGGCGGGAAATGTTTATGTTTTTTCGTTTTCCAATATACATACGTGTGTAAGTATGTAAGGGTGTATTTCAGTATTTTTGTATTTGACTGAGCTAGTGTAGCAGCAAAAGAGCACTTGGTGTGGGTATAAGGATAGTGAGTCGTTTGAAAATCTCGACATTCAACGCGCAGATTTTGTAGTGTACGGAAGGATTGAAAGTACGGCCGCTCGAAGCAATTTATTTACCGTTACAAGTGCACTTGCATGCTGGTTTGTGCATATAGGCTAGAAAAAAATTCGAAAAAAATCAAAAAAATTCAAAACAAATCAAACAAATGGGTTTAACGTACAAAGCATTGAAATACAGAGATATCAAAACGAATGTGACCAATGCGAAGGCGGGTGGCATGGCTGACGATGCCAAAGCTGTAGAGACAATAGCACAACAACAAGCAGCTACTTTGTCCATAGAAGCGAGCACAGCACAAGTGAATGCAACAACAACAACATTGCCGGAACAACAACAACAATTCACTGCTGATCACATAATGAAATTGTGCTTATTTTTGGCCGAAAAGTCCAGAGCTAAGGTGAGAAAACTGCCGCGAAATTGGCGGAAAATAGTGTTTTTTGTAAAGCGTGTGTGTTTGAAAACTTTTCACAATGAACTAGAGATAAACAAATATTGCAAAAAGTTCAAAATTTAATAATAAACAAATCAAATTCATGAAAACAAGAAAGCAATTTCTTATTAATAGCGGAAATTTGAAGTGAACAGATTTGGAAATAATGAAGTGTGTAAAGTGTTTAACTTTGGCTGTAAAAAATCAAACTATTAACAAACAATGAGTACGTAATTATTTAAAAACAAAAACAATTTTGAACTTCGGTTGCACCGAAGCTACACCTTTAGAGGTGCGTTTCTTATAGCACGGAAGGGTAAAAAATAAATTTATTTTGATTTTGAGGGATGATCGTATGACAGCTATATGCTATAGAAGGTCCGATCTAAGCAAAATCTTCGGAATGTATAGCGAAGGCTTAGGTCATAATCGATGTCAAATTTCGTCACGATATCTGTCAAATAAAAAAGTTTTGGTGCAAGAACATTATTTTGATCGAACAGTTTGTATGACAGGTATATGCTATAGTTTTCTTATCTCAATAATTTCTGCGCAAATTGTAGCGATACTTTAGATAATAATTGGTGCCAAATTTCGTTACGATATCTTATCAAATAAAAAAGTTTTCGTGCAAGAACTTGATTTTGATCGAACAGTTTGTACGGCAGCTATATGCCATAGTTGTCCGATATCTGCGATTCCGATAAATGACCCGCTTTTTGGAGAGAAAAGAACGTTTGCGAAATTTCAGATCAATATCTCAAAAACTAGGGTACTAATTGGCGTATATACATAAAGACAAACATGGCTGAATGGGCTCAGTTCATCAGACAGATCATTTATGTATATATTTTATATACATATATATTTTATAGTATCGTATTTTATAGTGATCGTGGCAAACTTAATATACCTTGATCAGAGCATAATTATTATTAAATTGTAATATATAGTAAACCACAATTTTATCGCAAAATTGATGTCCTTTTTTTATAAGAATTAATATTTATCTCCCCGGTATAATTAGTTTAAAAAACTTTCTGATAATCTCTCCTAATTCTCTTTAATTTCTTTTTTACAGCAACTACAACAGAGTCAACAAATGAACGCCCGCCGATTTTATGAAAGCTTCCTCCAAGAAACAACGGACGGTGCCGAGGAAGAGCAAATGCTTTGTGACAATGATGCCGATAATTTACACAACCATTTAGAGAATTTTGAAAACAAATTAAAATCGTCAAAAACCAAATTACACACATACACTCCCCACCAAACGAGTCCACGTACCATAAGGCGAACCAAAATAAAAACGACGGAAAAACACATTAAACACTCTGTGTTAACGGATAAATTTTCCACCTCCAGCAGTACAAATTTTCTCAACTATAGCCAACTACCTGATGTCTGCGAAAAAACACATGAAGACATACAAAACTTGCACCAGCAGCAACAACACCAACAGGATAAACGTGATATTCTATTAAAAATACGACAGCAAATTTTTGAACGTAAACGTTTGCGACAAGTGCTAAGTGGTGGTCAGCGACAGAATGCACAATATCCGCTCGCAACACAGCAGCATCAGCAGCATCATCAGCACCAACAACAACAACAGCTTGAAAATGGCTACAACGACGCACAGCTGCAGCAGCAAGTGGAGCTTCAACGATTGGCGGATGTTTGGCGTCCTTGGTGAGACACATTCGTGTGTGTGTGTGTGTCAACAGTATTTTTCGTTTCGGTAAAATAGAGTTTTGCATTTCGAAACAGACGGTAACTGCTTTAATAGGAAATATAAGTATGAAAGTGGGGTTAGGGCAGGAGATCTTATCCAAAGACTAAACATGCGGTACATAGGTATACTATGCTTTTTTTATACGCTTACGTTTAAGTTTATACTAAAAATTCAGCTCTAAGTGTGTGTTAACTAACTGCTTCCAATTATAATGTATTACAAATGTATATTAATTATGATATTATTAATGTTTATTGAATAAAATACCAAAGACTTTACTTATACAACAAACTCAAGCATTAATTTTTTTAAATTTTTTTAACTGAAAAAAAAAATTAATATAGAAATGAATGGATACTCATTTTAGCTGCTAAAATAATGAAATTTTTAAAAGCAAAAATGCTACCTGGAAACATTTTAAGTAAAATTTGTGAAGTTTACGGAGACGATCCTGTATCATTTCGTGTATCACAGCAACGGTTCGCTCGCCTCCGTTCTGGAAATTTCGAAATTTCGATTTACACTGACAGAAAAATGTCTCTCGCGGAAAAATGGCAAAAAGTGGTCGACCAAAATAGTACATTTGTTTATTTATTTATTAGTATAGACAAAAAAATAAGTTGAAGTTTGATGAGAAATACAAAAAGACTTTTTCGACTATCCAATACACATACATATATAAAAGCATATGTGTCTAAACCTTCCAATATTGTTTTCTCAAAATGTTACCGATAGAACCAATTGTGTCGGTGATTTGAAGATCGGAAAATTTTATTTAACGATACATGAAACTAGAGAATAACTTCTTTTTCTAATAATGGATACTTAGCGGAATATTAAATTTAATGAAGTTGCCCAACACTTCCATCCAAGTTATAGTAGTATATTTTATATTTGAGAACTAAAATTCTTCATTTGCGAAAACAGGCATATTTAGGAAGAAAATAACCAAAAAGGTCATTTTCAAAATAGGTGCAGCTTTATTTATTTGAAAAAAAAATAACTACAAAAATACTGTTGGATTCATGTACATATACATATTATTTTTACTGTACGCAGTAGTATAGTAGTACTAAAATCATTTTTTATTTTTCAAAAAGGAAAATAATTACTTTTAATTAAGTATTCAAACTTTTGCATGTTTATTTTTTATTCTGTATGGCGAAGTCGTCATTAATTCCTATTCTTATAAATTTTTACAAATTATTAATTCAGAATGTATAAGCAAAGCTCAATAGTCAATTTAATTAATAACTTGGCCATGAAAAATATTCATCGGCGAATAAAAATATTAAAACATCTAGACAGTTAGCCATAACCAGGGTTGCTAATTTTTTAATACAAAAATTTCAAATATGAAAAACGAATTTTTAATCCCAACATCGGCATTAAGAAGAAGTGAAACTTCAATTTTTAATTTATGTTTTTTTTTATTTTTATTACTTTTAATTATTAATTCGCTGGTTTGGTGGGATTAATTATTATTTTTTTATAATTGAATACGGTATTTGGGATTACAAAATAAAGAATAATACTACAAATGTTAATTCAATAAATTCAATATATGGACATATATTTTGGACAGAAGATAAAATTAGGTTAAAATAATTATGATACAAATATTTATTGTATCATAATATATGTATGTATGTATGTATATATCTCTGGAGGAAAATCAGATTATGGCTAGGATTGCAAAAAATACATTAAACAGACAATTGAATTATTATTTAATAAAATGTTTTTATTTATTATGTAATCCCAATATGACAATACCGGATTTAAAACTTAAAATAATCTTTACTTACAAAAATCGGATTAATAATTAAATATGAAAATTGTTATCCTAAATAGTGTAAATACACAATCTTGAATTCTCTAATTGAAATTCGCAACTCTGTTTGAAGTGATTATAAAATTTTTAAATTTGGTTACAATTTAACAATCATTCATGAAAAACATAAAACTTTGTTTAACTACACATAGATTTTTCATACACAGTTGAACTTCCTTAACTCGAAGCACCATAATACACAAAAAATTTCAAATTAAAGAGTCTTCTTCCATTTATTAATTCTATCAGATTTTACTTCTATTGCCAATTCAAGAGCTCGAGTTATGGAGGACTGCGAATTATAGAAGTTCGAGTTATGGAAGTTAAACTATACTATCTTTACTTACTTTCATCAATTCGTTTTTTTTAACAAAATTGGTTAAAAGTAAGTATGATTTATTTTGTTCAAAATTATTGGTATAACAGATGGTGTGAAACAACGCTAACCATTCATGAGTGAGTCAGCCAGCAAAGACAATTCTATTTAAACACTTGAGTGGACTTTTCATTTAGCGATTAGTATATCCTCACACCAGTTAATGCAATGAATACTTAATGGTTTCTGCCCATACTACCTTTAAACCATAAATGAGTTTAAAAAGTTTAAGTTTACCTTATCATAGCAAACAACCGCATTACTTAATGGCCCCAGCGCCATCTAATGCAACTTTGGGTGCGATTTATTTCAATAGAATTTAGTTTCAACCGACCGATTTACCGATTTAATTTGATGTTAATTTCTATTAGCACTTTAAATTTTCACAAAACACTTGCACAGTATTTAAACATGAACACTTCACTTTCTTTGGCCCTTCTCTATATGATAGCCTCTCTATAATATGAGCCAATATTTCACTCATTCAACTAAAAGCACTGCCTTCGCGGCCATTTTGAATGCACTTGTGGCTTCACTTTTCTGCAGCACATACACTTTGCATTACCTCGGCATATTTTGCATTTTGAGCCAAAGCTTTTATTTATTACACTTTACACATATCACACACAACACTTTAAACACTAAAAGACTAAATTTATTAAATTAGAACACTTTATCACAATTAAAATTCAATTATTTACGTTGATCACATTTTCACAACCGCACCCTTGAACTTGAACTCGAATACTGAAGGTTCGTGGATTCACTGGAATGGTCCTTTTGGAAATTTTGGAAATTGTACAGTGGCGTCAACACGGATGTGCTCACTTCGTCGTTAATGATTTTATTAATTTCCGTCTAAACCGGAAAATAAAAAATGAAAGTTATCGAAAAATTAAAAAAAAAAATACTAAACTTTTTACAAAATTTTTATGTCAATTATTATAAATAAGAAGTTTTGATTTTAATGAAGATAATATGGAATCACATAAAATTTTGGAAACAAATTATTAATATTAAAAATTATCATCAAATATTAAAAAAAAAAACATATTATTATTAAAAATTATAATCCATAAAAAATCCGATTCATTATATATGATCTGGGTTGCAAATAATGCATTGAAAAAATAATTGAAATAACGTACAAATTCTTTTTTATACCCTGAGCATGGTAACTACAATAAGTTTGTCACAAATTTTGTAACACCTAGAATGAAACGTCGAAAACCTTATAAAATGTATGTACAGTGAAATTCCCAATTAAGGACAATCCGTATAGCCGGGCAACTACCATAATCGGACAAATTTCATGAAGACAACGCTTTCATTAATATTTTCATACAGAACATACAGAACCCATTCCTATGGCCGGACATGAGAACGTTCCAATGTCCAGACGCGGATACTATTTTGGCAATATTTCGTTCAACTTGTCTGAGATAAACAAACAAGATTTTATAAACTGTGTAAAATTTATAGTTTTAATTTTTTTTTAATTCATTTTAATATGTGAAGTTCTGCGACACTTTCTTTAAGAACAATACGCAAAATGATCACGTCAAACAAATTGCCTTGAGCTGGCACCATCTGGTTTCCGGGGACTTAACGAAAACTAATGGGACAATTGCCATTCATTCACTCCTGGCTGGCATTGATTCGCATTTATTTATTCAATTGTAATATATAGTAGTTCTGAGTTGCAGCTTCTGACTCTAAGAATAAATTTTAAACACATGCCCTTGCCATGTCTCATGTATGGACAGCTGCTATAGCCGGACTAAAACAGTGCGACGGTGAGTGTCCGGTTAAGAGGAATTTCATTGTATATAAAAAAATCAGGTATAACTGAGGGTACAGTGTTCCTGATTTAGCCAGGTCCGCCTATCTGTATATGGTATATACGCACGCGGCCTTGTTCCATAGTTTCTGAGAAATCGAATTGAATTGCTTTCTCTAAAAGAAGCAGGTCATTTATTGGAACGGCCGATATCGGGCTACATATACATATGTAGCTATCACTCAAAAGAATAAAATCACGATTTTTTAAGACTCTTTTATTTGGCAAGAAGTCTTCATGAATTATGTTTTTAATATTCCATCTGATCTGATTTTGAAATTAAAAATAAAATTTTCTTAGATCAACATTTAATTTCCCAACATTTGGAATAAAATTGAAAAATCTAGTACTTAATTCAAAACTTTTTAATTAGAAAATGTGTAACCCCGACCAGGAATAATCTGAAATAAAGCAGGTATCCAATTTTTTTTTCAAGCTTTCCGGTATAATTGCAAACTGCAACAAATAAAACTCTTCAAGGACGTGACTGTTCAACTTCCAATTTCCAAAATCTAATGAACACATCATACGAATATCAGATCGAGAATTAGAAGACTCAACTCAATACAATATCGCTGCAAAGGCGCTAAAAAGTTCAAACTTTTGATACTTGGGTGTGGGCGAAGCTCAGTTACCGCAATCATTTTTTTGCTTCAATGATTTAATTAGAAATATGTTACGTTCATTTATTACTCACGCATCATCTAACGCAATTTTCTTCATTAGTTAATTTGTTTTCTCATTTGTACCTTTTGTTTTCAACACCGCTTCGAAGTGTTATTTTCCGGTATACGCGGAAATTGAACAACCGTATGAACTACCTTGAAAGAACTTCCGTACGGAGACCACTGTACAATTTCCAACATCCAAACTTCCAAATAGCTGCCGACACATTCATTTGATAATTGTGGTAACTAAGCTTTGCCCACACCCAAGTGCTTAGAAGGTGAAAAAAGATGCACCTTTTTAGCGCCACCTATCATAACTTTTAGCTTTGTGCTGAATTCACTCATTTGCTTCACACAGTTGCATTTCCATTTTCTTAATGGAATACTTTGCCAAAATTTAAAGTAGCGTATTTATCATTTGTTACTATTTATACGAATAATAAAACATATTAGTTAAATTTATTTCTCACACACCTTACTTTCCTCATATTTCAAAAAAGCACACAACTGACAACCATTGCCTTTGCAGCCATATTGCATTGAGTTGAGTCTTCTAATTGCCGATCTGATATTCGTTTGATGTGTACGGAAGTTGAACAGTCACGTCCTTGAAGATTTTTACTTGTTGCAGTTTTCAATTAAACCGCAAAACTCGCTAAAGATCGATAACTGCTTTACTTCAGATTTTTCCTAGCCGGAGTTGCAAATTTTTAATTGAAAGTTTTTAAATTAGGAGCTAGACTTTCCAATTTTTAATTCTAATTGTTCAGAAATTAAATTTTGATTCAAAATATTTCGATTTTAAAAATTTAGGCTGTTCACGATAAGGTGGTTATCGGGTTATGTGGTTATGTGATTAAATGAACAACAACAAAATGCGGTATGTCAAAATAACCAAAGTTGACCAACCTATGCCCTTGTTTACAGATTATGTGGTTATTTGCTTATTTCCAGTGTTAGAAAGTCGTTGGAATTTTACTAAATGGCAGCACAAAAAATAAATAAAACTAAGCGAATGGCATTCCTACTTAGATTTTCTTATTGGAAAATCTGCTATTAACAGCTGTTTTTTGTTTACAATCGGCAAATTAAAACCGAAATAAAAAGCATCCAAAAGCATCACAAAGATAAAAAAGAATCAAAAATCAGCAAAAATCAACAAAAATTATCAAAGTAAGTAAAAAGATAAAGTACAAAATAAATATTCATTGTTTGTTATTTATTTATACTCTAATTTTAGTGTCTACAGAAATACGAAAGCACCGGCGAGAAAAGGAGGTGAAAAAATGGACGGAAGCCGAAATCAAAACCGTGCTGTCCTATATGCAGAATCACCGAAACGTCGAGGTTAGTTTGCGACACATTAGTTATTTATTTTGATTTAATTACATCTCCTTTAATTTCAGAAACCAGAAAAAAAAAAGAAAATCTACTACACTAAGTTGCTTGCAGTGACAAAAATTGAAGCAACGTGGAACATCTTAAAATGTTAGATTCGCTATTTAAAAAGCCAAATGAAATCGGCAGAACACTGGCTAAATTCCACGGGCGCTGTAGTAGAGGATGGCGATGTGGAGCTGACTGTGATGGGTAGATTTTATATATATTTTAATGTCAACTTTGGAATTAAATTGATTTGCTTTATTACAGATAAATTGCTTAAAAATTGTCCGCATTACAAGCAATTAGCGACGGCGTAGCGGTTTTTGCTACGGAGAGGGAAGCTGAGGTGATGGTAATGAGTTCCTCTGCAATGGAACTCGACTCTGAAGAAAATGTTGTGGATGATTTGGAAGACCCCGAACCCGACGCGCAGGAAGAAAATGACATACTCGTATCTGAATTGGCATCTGGCTCATCTGCGGCCAGCCCTTTTGTAAAAAAAATTAAGTCCAAACACCAAAACACTGCCATAGATAAACTGGCAACATTAGAATCTGAAAGAATGAGAAATTCAATTGGATGAAGCAAGTTGAAGCAAATAAAAATGAAAATGAAAAGAAGAAGATCGAAAACGATTTCCAACTCAAAAAAATGGAGTTGGAGCAGAATGAGAATAAGGAAATTAGAAATTGAAATGAAGTATAAAATTAATAATATAAATAACCAATAAACAAATAAATAAATAATTTTTGTTTCTTGGTATTAAAACAAAAATATGAATTTTTATTGAAAAATTAAATTGTATAGTGCTTGTCTTTTTAGTTCGGGTGTAGGTGCAACAATAGCATCTCCATCATATTGGTATCCATGGGCTTCGACACTTTGCCTTTCAAAGTGTGAAGAATCTCGCCCTTTCAAGAGTATGTTGTGCAGCACACAGCAGACAAGTACCCATTTATTAAAAAATGTTTGACTCTCCCGGTCTTTTATTTTTATCCGCATTTGTTTCAAACTACAAAACTTTTCTTTAAGAATCCCGAAACAATTTTCGACTCTAACACGATACTGGCTGTGTACTTTGTTGAATTTAGCTTGTCTTTCAGAGTCTGCTAAAGAAGAATTGCTTCGGTATGGTGTTATTAAATGTTTTGTCAACTTATACGCAGAATCGCCTACAATCCACTCTTCTCCACTAAATAAGCTAGTTGTGTTTCTTCCAATATGAGATTTCCTAAACACTTTAGAATCGTGGTAGCTTCCGGGATTGCCCAGTTCTGCATGTAATATGCGTAACTTACGGTCACATACGACTTGCAATTTGGTAGAGTATATTCGTTGCCGAGAAAAATACACCTCATGATTTTTATTCGGCTTTTCGGCCAGTTTAATCTCGCTACCGTCAATGTAACAAATGCAATATGGTAATTCGAAGAATGTTTGAAAAACAAGTTCCCGGCGCTCTGTCGGTCCAGGCCAATGAATGAATTGGGGTAGTTTATTCAAAATTGCCGAAAAAACTCTTTTGGTGATATTGGTCAATGTACCTCCATCTCCCACACCAAAAGTTGTAGCGATTTTACGTACACAAGCACTTTCACCCGATGAACCTAATCGGAGCAATACGATTGCGAGTTTCAAATCTACAAACTTGAATTAGTAAAGTTCATATCATTAGAAAATATTTCTAGGAGATGAGCGAATTGTCATTTGCCGACGTGCAGCATTTGTAAAAATCATCCATCGTCAAAGCAACACAGAACATTTTCTCGCCAATGAATAGATTTTGGAACATGTAGTTCATCTCCCCGTCTACTACAGATGATTAAAGTTATATCCTCTAGCAGTTCATCTAGTAATTCATCCATTGCATTATGACACTGTTCAGGGCGCAAGATGTCTGCAAATTTTATACAAAGACTTTTTTGAACCCTTAAAATTCGGATTATTTAATAAGCACATACCTTCAATAAAATCCATTTCCTGAATAGCAGAACTTATTTTAAATTCGATTATTTTGCTTTTTAAACTTTGTTTCACTGAACTTAAATTCAAACAATGAACAGCTGTTTGTGTAAAAATAAGCAAATAACCATACAACATAGGGTGCTCACGGAGCATAGAGGTTATTTTTAATCTAATAAGCACATAACCCGATAACCACCGTACCGTGAACAGCCTAATTGATTTTTTTTCCTTGAAAGTTTTTGATTTTTATCGCTTGTATGACAGCTATATGTTACTAAAGTGATAATAGTGTCCGTGAATGAATCGGATTTTTTTATTAAAATTATTAATTTTTTAGTATTTATGGGTGATAATTTTTTATATTAATAATATGTTCCTAAATTTTACATGATTCCGTATTATCTTCATTAAAAACCAAAATTCTCGTTTGTAATAATTAACATTATATTAAAATTGTGTATATAGTTTGGGATTTTTTTTTTTTGCAATTTTTCGCTAACTTTCGATTTTTCTTTTTCCGGTTTAGACGGAAATTAATAAAATTGTTAACGACAAAGTGAGTACATCCGTGTAGACGCCACTGTAGAATTTCCAAAATTTCCAAAGGATTATTCCAGTGAATCCACAAACCTTCAGTATCCGAGTACAAGTTCAAGCGTGAGGTTGTGAAAATGTAATCAAAGTGAATAATTAAATTTTAATTGTGATAAAGTGATCTAATTTAATAAATTTAGTGTTTTAGTGTTTAAAGTGTTGTGTGTGATATGTGTAAAGTGTAATAAGTAAAAGCTTTGGCTCAAAATGTAAAATAAGCCGAGTTAGTGCATAGTGTATGCGCTGCAGAAATGTGAAGCCGCAAGTGCATTCAAAATGGCCGCGAAGGCAGGGCTTTTAGTTGAGTGAGTGAAATATGGTTCATATTATAAGAAAAGAGCCAAGGAAAGCGAAGAGCTAGTGTTAAAATAATGTGCAAGTGTTTTGTGAAAATTAAAAGTGCTAATAATAATTAACAAATCAAATTAAATCGGTAAATCGGACGGTTGGTAATAAATGCTATTGAAATAAATCGCACCCAAAGTTGTATTAGATGGCGCTGGGGCCATTAACTAATGCGGTTGTTTACAATGATAAGGTAAGCTTAAGCTTTGTAAACTCAATAATGGTATGTAAGTAGTATGGGCAGAACCCATTAAACATTCTTTTCATTAAATGGTGTGCGCATGTACTAATTGGTTAATGAAAAATCAGCGCTGGTGCGTAAATAAGATTGTCTCCGAAAATTGGCTCGCCTATGAATGGTTAGCGTAGTTTCACACCATCTTTTATACCAATAATTTTAAATTGAATAAATCACAGTTAAATTTAACTAAATTTTATTATAATAAACAAATGGAGAATTAATTAATATAAAAAAATGGATAAATAAAGATAATTCAGTTGAACTTCCATAATTCGATCTCTTGAATTGGCAGTAGAAGTCAAATTCCCGAACTCGAAATTGTTTTTGTGTATTATGGGGATTCGAGTTAGGGAGGTTGTCAAAAAAGTCTTGCGGTATTTTTATTGAATCAATTCGTGTGGCACCCATACATCGAGCTTCTTAGTGACTTCAAGCTTCTTCAAATGGTTTATAACGGTTTGATGATTATTATGCCGGTCTCTTTCGACCAATTCAGCGATTTTATCGCAATTTTCGACGGCAGGCCTTCCGGAGCGTGGCGCATCTTCGACCACCTCTACACCAGAACGAAAACGTTGAAACCATCGATGTGCGGTGGAAATGGAAACTGCACAAATTTTATTGGCGGCTTGAGATGCATTTTTGCCTTTATCGTAGTAATACTGTGAAATATGCCGTATTTTCCCTTTATTTTGCTCCATGTTTACGACGCTTTAACTCACGAACGACTTAAAAGAAACGACAATCAATCAAACACGTGTTAACACGCGAAATAAGCTTTCCAAAAAAGTATAGAATGACCCGATGCGACGAATAAAACTAGAACTACTCGTTTTCAGCGCCAACTAGCGAACAACCGCAAGACTTTTTTGACAACCTAATATTATAATGCAATAAATATTGTGTCATAATTATTTTAACCTGATTTTTTCTTTGTCGTAAATATATGTACATATATCGAATAGATTGAATTAACGTTTGAAGTATTATTCTTTGTTTCGCAAACCCAAATACTGTATTAAATAATAAAAAAAAATTTATTCCAGAAAGAGGATTAGCAGTTAAAAATACTCTTTAATACCAAATACCGGATTGCAAAGTAAAAAAAAAATCTTGAAATAAAAATTTGTTTTATTACTTGATTCCGATGTAGGGATTAAAAATTCGTTTTCCAATTTTGGTATTAAAAAATCGCAACCCTGTTTATGGGTCACTGCCTAGATGTTTTATTCATGTGTTGGTTTTCAATTTGGAATATTATTCTTTGTCAAATTAATAATTAAATTGAGCTCCACTCTGAATTAATAATTAATAAAAATTAATAACAACAAAAAATTAGTGACAACTTAACCATACCTTGAAAATATGGACAAGTAGTACTCGAATTGAATGAAAGATCGCCTGGAAATTTTAAATACTTTATCTTTATTTGAATTTTATACATTTGTATATATATTTTTTATGGCACATTTTAGATATATTTTTTAACTGATACTCTTAGATTTAAGTATTAGCTATGTATGTACATTCATATTATATAGTACGCAGTTTGACTATGTAAGTCATGTAATTATCAGAAATATAGTATATACATATTAATATATTGAAACTTAATTCATATAGAGTCAATTTATAAAAAAATATTGTTGTTTTAGGATTATTTTCTATTTTTTATAAAAGATGAGAACATAATTAAACTTCAAACCCGCAGTTTTTAGTAATCATGGTTCTTCTTTTTTTGAAATCTTTAGTACCAGATTACTTTTCAAAAAACTCTTATTTGCTTTTTGTAAAATTGAACTTCTCAAAAAATGAAATGTCATTAAATTATTGTTTTTTTTTTTGAAAAATTTAACTGTAATGATTTAGCTGAATGATTTTAGTACAATTATACTACTGCTACCATAAAAAATAACATGTGTAAGTTCAACAGTATTTTTTTTTATTTTTTATTTACTTATTTATTTATTTTTTTTCAAATAAATGAAGCAGCACCTGTTTTGAATATGACCTTTTTTATAGTTTTTGGTAATTTTCTTCCCAAATATGCCTGTTTTCGCCAATGAGCAATTTTAGTTTCCAAATATACAGTACACTAGTTTAACTTCATTAACAACTAAAGTAACAATTATATTTCATATTTACATAAATTTACTTACAACAAAAAATTATATATTATATGTATATTATTAATATATTTCCTAGTTATTTAAATATTTCTAAATGCTAAGCGTTTCTTCATTGACTTTCATATTCAAATATATACTATTTTTCACATAATATGAACATAGATTATGATGAGAAAAAGTTGATTTGATAATTAGTTATTATTAATTACATTTCTATGTACCATATAACATCTAATTTACGCTGCGCGTTGAAATATTAACAAAAAATTTTATATAATTTTTAAGCTAGCAACATCAGTATTAATTAAGTACTGTACATTTTTAAACACTACGCAATATTACTATTCAACAATAATGTACTTAGCAATAAGAAATTTAATAAATATATTATTCATCTTTATTTAATTATATAATTTATATTTATTATATTTACTTTTTTAATTTTTATTTCTACATTCTGAATTATTTACTTATGTTCCAAGTTCAATAGGAATTATCATAATTACATTCGATCGTTGAGTTACCATATACATACAAGCATATATTTATATTTTTTTTTTTTGTTACAATGCTATGCGCATAACAAATCAAATGCTACTTGATCGTCCCATGCCGGTACACACCCCCGATGTTGTCGTTATATGGTGATTACGTAATGCTATTTTGTTGAAATGCATTAAAGGTGTTGCTCGTGCATTTGAAATCTGTAAGGCGAAATAATGTCGTTAATAATTTAAAGTTTATGCCTCAACTGACTAAATTATTCAAAAACAAGAAAATTAGTTAAACTCTGTTTGCCGAAGCAAATATGAGAACATTTTTTCCATACAAAAACGTGACTTTGATTGTACAGTTTGTATGATATAGTTGCCCGATATAAATATTATACTCTTTAATTGTAGTGATGCCTCAGATAATAATTTATGCTAAAATTTCGTGAAGATACCGTGTCAAATAAAAAAGTTTTCCATACTACAGGAGCTTGATTTGTATCGATCAGCTTGCGTGAAAGCTACATGATATAGTTGTCCGATTCGAGAATTTTTTTCTGAGATTATAGCGATGCCTAGTATAACAACCTTTGCCAAATCTCGTTAAGACACCTTGTCAAGTAAAAATATTTTTCATACAAGGACCCTATTCTGATCGTTCAGCTTGTATGACAGCTACGGAAACAGACGTTCGATTGAACGTATGTACTTAAAATTTTTTTAGAATTTTTGTTATTAGAAGCGTAGCACAGCTATGATTCTAAGTAGTCACAATTCATCACAGTTCTAACGGTGCACTCGTTGATGCCATCTCGCCTTAGTGATGCCTTTAGAAATGTGAAAAGTCAGTACGTAAACAGACATTTGATTAGACAGAAGTCGCTTTGGGTATAAAAATATTGTTTTTTTGCAAAATTTTTCAACTGTTTTTAATCACACGAGAAAGTAATGATAATTTACAACTCAAATTGGCTAATTCTTAAGTAAGGAAGTTCTAAGTTCGGGCAAACCAAACATTTTATACTTTCACAACTTGCAAAAAATCAAAGCCCGGGAGATACCTTAAGGTGTAAAATGTCACCCAGAGGATCGAAATCTAAGGACTTTTATATACATACATATACATACGACATATTCGGCAACAAACCTTGTGTTAAAAAAAAACGAAAATAATTATAATATATGTAGTATAGAGGGGTATGGGGTAGTATCGTCCCGATTTTATCTATGTATAAACTATTATCATGACACATACTAAAAAATGTTCCTTGGATTATTAAGGAACCTTACATACAATCATCATTTAAATGGAACAAAGTCAGCCGGATGTTCGAAAATTCTTATATTAGTTAAATGGGGGCTAGGTCAAGTTTTCGCCTAATTTTATCTATTTTAGGCACAAAGATATACTGTTGTGAGCAAAATATGTTTTGTATTTTTCATTGAGATAGCTTAATTATCGACGGATATATCCAGCATAAAGTCACCTGGAAGTTCGAAAATCTTTATATTTGGTACATGGAGGCTCAGGGAAATATTGACCCGATTCAACTCATTTTTGATACACATAAATACTATTATCAAGAAAGGTTTCTGTCTGAATTTCAATAGTATGGCTCACATATTGACCTATATTTTTGGTCAAAAGTCAACTATAGATACTGGGGTTCACATATGCGGTAACTGGGTAGTTTCGCTTTCAGTAGTTTTTAACAGTACCGTTATATGGGGATTGACCGGGGTTATCATCCGATTTTACTGGCAAAATACATGGCCAAAGATTTACATGAAACCTTAGAGAGGGTTGTGTGTTGGTATGGAGTGCCTTTGTACATTTATAAGCTGCTGCTTCATTACTATAAAAATTAACTGCAATGAACAGAATATGTTTTTCAGTAAGACAAGTCCCCCAAGAAATTGTCTAAGAATGCGAAAGAGTAGTTTCAAACCAAGAAATAAATTTGTTGGACTACTCCGCATGTAGTCCAGATTGCAATCCCATTGAAAGTTTATAGTTTATAGGCATATTGGCTTCAAAGGTGTACGTGAATTGTAGTCCGATCAGAAAAATTTCATCGGATCTAAATCGACACAGCTCATTACGCTGATCTTATATATATACACAGGTATAATTTGTAGGATCTGATATGTTTCCTTCTGGCTGGTCCACACTTTTCGGCAAAATTACATGCTCTGCTCAGGGTATAATAATCACTTGAGTGGCATATTATATTATAATCTTACATAAAATTGTACACAGAGTTTAGGAGGTTATTTTACAGATGAAATTCTGAAATGTGAACAATCGGTTGCGTTTTTTTGCTATACTTTCGTCAAGAGTATAAAAATCTCTACTTTATTGAGGCTAGACGGAACAACAATCCATGATCCTCCATGAAATGAATTTTCCTAAATTAATTACCACAAATATGTTACTACTAATGTAGTTAGGCTTCTTCAAGTCATAAGAAGGATTATAAATATTACCCAAGAAGTGATTATTAAGTTATTTTATTTAGTAATTTAACCCACCTCATCGACATGATGACACAATTTCGTTCTAACCCAAGGCCATTTGATGGTGCGTATCAGCGTATTTCGAAAATCCTCGCTGAATAAGCAATATATGTAAAATGTTATAGAATAGTTTGTGAGTTCCATTAAATTGGCCAATGCTCGAAACACCTGCAAGCAAAAACAAATTCATTAATTGGGAAATTTATATCGTCACTGGTAGCAAGGACCATGCACATACCTGAAATGAAAAGTTCGGCAATACTTCGGAAGCAATCGTCATATGAACAATGGCCATAGGAGACACGCAAACGAGGAACAATATTGATGTACTACCTAAAAAGGCATGAAAGAGTCAAAGCTGATAATTTTTACTTTAACTTATCAAAACCTTATTTTATATATTTATCTTAGGCCCATTGTATTTAGGTATGACTTACCTAGCAACAAGAATAACCTCCGTTCTTCGGCGAATTTTCTTGGATCCTCATCGCGCATACAGTTAGAGCGCGAAATCAACATCTCACGCCGTCGTTGACAAGTCTTTCGATACACCAACATAATGCGCATATTTAAACCAGCGATTAATACGGTTGGTATTAGTTTGAATATCACCTCGAGCATTACTTTGTAGACCTATTGAAAGGAAAAACAAATATTTCTGAGCTTTTGCAATGATTGCCAGGACTCAGCTCACTTACCGAGTAAAAAAGCGTCTTTAGGAATTCATTATTATCACGTCGAAAGTAAACATAGTTGCCATCTGAGTGTAATATACACTTGACCAGGACACCACGAAACACGCTTGGCGTATAAATGATGAAAGTGACGAGTGTGGTTAGGAACACAACAATGCTAGAAAGTGTAATTAAAATTTGTTAGTAAAAAAATTTGGAGCGCAAATAACCAAGCATATAACTCACCCAGGTGGTCCCATGACGGGACGTGAAAAGCCTGGATGACACACGGACACATATCTTTCGATGGTTAGCACCAGCAACATCATAACACCCACACCTGGAATGTATTTACAAAATTGAACTCCAGTGAGCTTTTGCAATAGTTGGTGTCTTACCTAAACAACCATTGCCGAGAAAAAGCTCCAGATGTGCAGTGTAGAAGGCGGGTCCAAATTCTTCCCAACGTCCACGATCTTTGTGCACCAGCATGCGCATACCGAAGGGTATGGCGAAAACGATAGCTAGCAGCGCTGCAGTAGAATAGGCTGTAATTCAATTTTTTTTTATTAATAACGGGTTTTAGGGCGATTAAATAGATATTTTATAGTAAAATCAAATATTACATATTTCTTATAATCTTTTGCTGATACAATTTATAAATAATCAGCATGACGAGCTGAGTTAATTTAATCATAAGTTGAAATAAGCGCGTGAAACACATTCTATACAGAACGTGAATTTTCGTAATAAAGTTGAACGATTTGTAAACATTGCTCAGGCGCAAGTCTTTCCATGATAAAATGCCAAACAATACTGAACAAAATAACATGACAGTTTAACACGACTCCAGCATGTTCTGCCAAAAAGAGGCTATTGAAAAAAATGCCCTCACTTGGATTCTCCCTTATAACAGTAATGTTACTTAGATTTATGCCTTGTCCGTCTTTTCCTTGATCAATGTAAATCAGTCGATATGGCAAACAAAGCGAAAGATTTTGACTTCAATATGAATATTTAAGGGGGTATTCTAGTCTAGAAGCATGAATTTCAGGTAATTTTTAAAGTGTCGTAAAAAAAGGCAATTAATATTTTTACCATCCATTTTTCTATTAGTTATTTGATAATTTTAGAAGAGTAGAGAAAAAAATTAAAAACTAAAAAAAGTAAAAAATTTCAAAAATTATGAGCTGACGAAGTGGGGGGTCTCTAAAAATTTCCACGTGACCATACCCATGATTTCAACCCTCCTAGTTATTTGAAACCAAAAAGAAAAAAAGATTATTAATCTAAAATAATGTCGCAATGGCCAGAACTACGGAAAAGTGGGGAAAAAAAATGTTTCACAAAATTGCGACTGCCTAAAAAAAAGTTTTTTTGGATCACTTTTTCTGACTATTTCAATTTTTTTTTAAAATAATGAAAATAAAAATTTGGGGTTGGGGCTAGTTCCAACCATAGACATGTCTATAAAGAAGACTCTGTAAAAATTTCAAGTAAATCGGTCCAGTAAAACCTGAGAAATCATGGGTATCGTTCCGAAAAAGTCAGTTTTGAGAAAAACGCGTTTAAAGTTTCGCGTTCCGGTCGAACCGGTTTGGATGCCGGGTCAGAAAAATGCCTATATCTCCGAAAATAATTTGAATTTTTAAAAATCCTCTTGTACACATATTCTTGAATAGTTAAACTTTGAAAAAAAAAAATCGATTTTTTTAAATTTCTAGACTAGAATACCCCCTTAATCCTGGGTGACCTATAATTTATTTCATCTTTCATTAGTTTTTGTATGCCTTAGTGCCTTGTGTTGGTTGCATACAAACTTAGTAAACAATGGAAATGAAAAACATTCACAAATATAGGGAAATAGTGCAAGTCAAATACAAAAACCCATATATTTAGGCTCATGTAATACCTTGTAGGAAACTTTAGTGTAAAGTGCTTTTTAAGAACAAATACATAAGTGATACTGTTAGTATGTGTATAAGTATATAAGACCCAATTCTTTTCGATACAAAATTATATTTTGTTCAGTTTTCTGTACTTACTGCTTTCTTACAAATTAAAGCAATATATATTAGAACCACAGTAAATTCAACAAAAATTGTATGGTAAGCGAAAATCATAAATAGTGCTTTAGAGTAGCTATATTTTTCCTTTAGGGGTCAACGAAAGTCTGAGCTGCTGCAAACTTTGTAGCACACTTATAAATCTTACACAGCTTGCAACATTTCTTACTTGATTGATGATGGCACACTTTACCACAATTTCGGGCAATTACAGTAAAAATCTCTACGTCTTCTAAAGGCTACACAAATATTCACAGATTCCCATATGAATATATACTAAACAAAGAGAAAACAAGAAAAAAAAAATAACTACGGCTGCACTGAAGCTATAATACCTTTCACAGGCGCATTTTTTATAGCATAAAAGAGTATAAAAGCATCTTCAGCTCAAAAATCCATGCCAAGTTTCGTGAAGATAGAAAAAGAAGACAAATAAGGAAGTGTGATTATTATAGTTTTCCGAACTGAACAATTGATAATAATTTGTGACAAATTTAGTGAAGCTGCTTTGTAAAAGAAAAAAAATTTCCATTCAAGGACTTGAGTTTTATCGGTTAGTTTGTATGACAGCTATATGATATAGTTGTCCGATAAATAAGCTGCTTTAGTCGTGTGCAAAATATCAGATTGATTTTAAGAAATTGACGGATAGATAGACGAATATGGCCAAATCGAGTCAGCTCGTCACGCTGTTCATACACATGTACATACATAATTGTATATACTTCATAAAGTCTCCAACATTTCCTTTAAAGTGTTACAAACATCATATCAAAATTAATATACCCTGTTCAGGGTATAAAAGGAAAGGGAAACATCCACACATGTGCCACATGACTGACTGTATTGTGCAAACTCTACTCTTCCATAGGCTGGAGAAGAAATAAGCAACTAAAGAAAAGAACAATAATTTTTTCGTGGGCATGTTGCATATGCTATGGCGCTTATTCTCATAACTTCGTTGTCTTCTTCATGCCGCTGTTGCATTCTTTTGTTGTGCTGATGCTGCTTGGTTTGCCGCCTGTTTGTTGCAGCTTCTGCTCGTTGCAAGTATTCTCAAATTTACGTACAACTTTCAGGGCTCTTTCATTGTTGTGTTCTGCGCGCAAAGTTTATAACCTTTCAAGTTAAGTGAACGACATGCTTACCCACCTAGGTAACAGGGTTGATGATGTAGTCGTTGCAGGTGTGTGGCATGCAACACTTAATTCATATGTGTAAGGTAATTGAGCATTTGTGTTTTGCATATTTTTGAAATAAAATCGAAGGCGTATTTGGCGTAAGGCTACGAGTACATATATGGCATGAAAGCTGTGGACTTTTTATGAATACATATATAGATACAGATATTTGGATAGTTCAGGTTTAGATTATAGAAGATACGTAATAATAGTATTTGAAAATCGTCGTGTTCGCATCACAGAGATAGTAGGGGATCTCACCAACTCTTGGGTATGAAACTTGTCAATGTTAAACTCGTACCAAAAGGCCTTTATTTTTTGCAAAAACGACGGGAGTAAAGGTTGCCAAAGAGATGCTTGACAACGTAGCTGAGGACCTCTTCTTCTAAAAACGCATCATTATTGATTATGATGTCGAAACTCTATATCTAACTAGCAAGAGGCGCTCCAAAAGTTAGCTGAAATCGAAAAAACTGGATTTCGTTGAAGACATTGAGGGTCACTCAAATTGATGTTTATAACAAGTGTATGCAAAATTGGACTAGGCGGTGTCATATTTGTATCGGCTCAAGAGCCTATCTTGAAGGTGAGACGTTTTTTTTTGTCAGTCCGAGTATATTTCGATCAGATGAAATAACATGGTTTCGTACCCATAATTAATGGGTTCAAACTTTCCCTGGCGTCAATACACTTCATGTTATAATTTCCTGGCCCTCAGTTCCGAAACACGATGTATGCGTTTATACCTAGTTATGAATAGTATTTAAAGTTCCGGTATAATTTTCGGTTATTTCAACGGCAAAACTAAAAATAAACAATAGTTTAGGACTAAATAAAACTTCCCAAATAAAAAAGTTTTCCATATGAATACTGCGTTGGATTGGCCAATTTGTATGACAGCTATATGCTATAGTGATCCGATCTGAACAAGTTTTTCGGAGAACGTTGTACTGTACTTGGCAATAATCCAAGCTATATTTCTTGAAGGAGTCTTGTCAAATCGTGTTTCGCGCGCTTCGCTCAACTTATGATTCACATAATCGGCACACTGAGCGTACCATTCGCAACACAATCCCCCATCTTGAAACCCAGCATTCATTACTGGATAATATTCGATCGAACAGACCACGCAGTTCAGTACGCAGTGAAGAAAATATAGAACCGTAACACCTCGGACTGACATACAGAACAACTTGGCGTCGAGATCTTAAATTAAAAGCGCACAAAATACTGCTTGTGCAATAACTGAAGCTACCTTATCTTCCCAACCGTAGAGCAAAGCGATTCTTGAAAAGTTTCAAGAAGGTTCGGCGTTTTCGACCAAAATTTTATTCAGCGATGAAGCCCATTTCTAGTCCAAAGGGTACGTAAGCAAGCAAAATTGCCGGTGTGGTTTGTAGGCCGGTGAAATCATTGGTTCATATTTCTTCAAAAATGATGTCGGTGAGAACGTTACCGTCAATCGCGACTGTTATCATCCCATAATAACCGACTATTTGATAACTGAATTTGGAGATCGTGATCTCAGCGACTTTTGGTTTCAATAAGACGGCGACACTTCGCATACATCGACTCAATCAATGAGGGTATTGAGAGAATGCTTTGGGGAGCAAATAATTTCACGTTTTGCGTCGGGCTATTGGCCACTAAGATCGAGTGATATCACACCGTAAACCTTTTTCCTGTAGGGATATATAAAATCTATGCGAACAATCCCGCTTCGATTCAGTTCTGCCATTCGCCAATTATCAGTCAAAATGCTAGAACGGGGGCATGGAAAATTAAATTCAACGGATGGACCATCTGTGACGTAGCCACGACCAGCATTTGAAAGCGATAATCTTCAAAAAATTAATGCCAAAGGGGTTTCTTTAAAATGGTAATAAAAATTCTCTATTAAATTTGGGGTTTCTATATTTTTTATTTTTAAGATGAATCTCTTTTTTCTTTGGCACCAATATAGATATTATCTAGTATTAGAAATCCCTGATAAAACCTTGGCATTACATCATTAGGTTTTTTCTCGTTTCAAGTTGGATATTAATTAAATATGGTCTATAGCGTTTTCAAATTGCATTACTACAACGTAGTTAGAATTTTCAAAAAAATTTTTTTTTGCATTTTCGTTAAGCGTAATATCTTAAAAATATTATCTGAAAATTTCACGTTGATCCGACAATTAGTTTTTGAGTTATTCGAGAAATAAGAGAGAGAGCTCAGGCACTTCAAAGCGCTAGTGTGCAACTTTAAACGCGTTTTTCTCAAAACTTTGTTTTTTTAAATCGGTGACAACTGTAACTCGAAAACCGTTCAGTAGATTTTAATGAAATTTATACAGCTTTTAGAATACATAATAAACTCGGGCCTGATCGAAGGATTTTTATTTTTTCGAAAATTTCGATTTTTTAAGACCAATTAACTGCTGATTTCTTCGCAAAAATTAAAAAAAAAATTTCTGAGGCCACCATTTTATTAATTTTGAAAACAAAATAAAATCGTTCGATCAGGCCCGAGATTATCTATTTATAAAACTAATTTTTTTTCGTTCGATTGTTTTTAGATGAATCTCCAAGGACTTATAGTTGTCTCCGCAAGTACTTTTTTTTGGAACAGGGTCAACACAAACAACTATAACTTCGGAAATTAAATTTTTTTTTTTGAAATTTTTGTGACTGCAAGTCAACACATCCTATAATAATGCCATATTATTACTTTTATAAAATAACATAATTTAGTAGCAAAAAAAAAAAAAATACTGAAAACTCTCATTTTTTCGTGCCTCTGACTACCCCTAACCCCTTAACTACACTTACAGTAAATGTTTCATATAAATGTCAAATATTAAGAAGTGCTAAAGCTTCCTCTCCAATTAGCACAAACCTCCCATCACTTGTGTTTTAAGTCGTATAGTTGTCAAATTACAGATTAAATCAAATTAAAATGTTTGCTAATTTGTGTCCGACAAAAAGTTTACAAATTGAGCAAACACCATTCATGCCACACTCAATTCCAGCCAATTAGTCAATTAAGTGTATTCAATAGCGGGAAAAACTCTATGCAAAGTGGCTGAACTTTTTCCACGCGCTGATGTTTTATTAATTTGATTATCATTAATTGCCATTAAATATTTGCGCGGAAATATATTTATTTCAAAAGCAAAAATTGGCATTTAAGGCGAGAAGCATTGCACAAATAATTTTTGTCATTGAACACATAACGGTGGTGTGATAAAAAACTTGCTGAATGAGTATACTCGTACCTATTTGCCACTAAAGCAAAATGAATCTCCATTTGCATATAGCTTCACAATATTTAATAAATATGCCGGTTCATGTGGCATTATCCAATTGTTAAACCTTTGGCGCCTCATTCTCCTCTCACCCACACTGCAGCACGTGTTAATGCGAAATGATTTAGCGTTATGGGATTTTAATATTTCCATTTAGCCATTTTGTAAATACTCAGCAAACCAGTGAGAGGCTCAGGGCGTCGCTGATTCCGCAACATTTTATTATTATGTGCGAGTAAAAAGCGCGGACCTTTGCCGGTGTGGTTTGAGCGGAAAACCTTCACACGTAGCTACGATTCAAAATTATGGCATTAAAGTTGGGATTTTATCAAATAAATTGCTTTTAATGGGTCGCACGTTGGGTCGGCTGTGTGCCCTTCATTGGTCGAATCAACTTTCAGCCACATTTAATTAGCGCAATTAAATGCGTGGCCACTTTTGTTGGATTTGGTGGCAAAATAAATGGGAAAAATTTTGCGAAAAATAATAACCGTAATTAGAAATTTTATCAACATACAGGCAGGCATTGATTTTAAAAATGGTGTACATGCATTGCGGTTTAATATTTTACAAAAAATCGAGAATGAAAATTCATATTAATAACATTGTTAAAATTAATTAATCAAATTAGATATTAAATAAATCTTAATTAGTAGTATTGTGAAGGTCGGCTTCCTGTAGGGGTTGAATAAGTGTACGAAGACCAAGCAGGATCACTTTTCTGAATGCCCCATAGATTTTCATCATTTCAATACAGAAATTTTTTCTTTCCAAAAATTTTGCAAAAATGATACTTTTGCAGCAAACTGAAGTCGTGCCAACTTGTGACTGTAAAAGTCTAGGTTTAGCAATTCTCTTTTCATATGGAGTTATATGCTTTGAGGAATAGTTGAACGCAACGAGTAGTGGCTGTAAGAAACAATTGACACCAATTTGGGAACTTACGTTCTTATTAATCGCCACACGTCTGATTTGGAAAACTTCTTCTTCTTTCTTTTAAATTGTGACAAAAAAACAACCGAAAATTGTAAATGATATTTCAAAAAATGCAGTTTGCTAAGTGGCAGGTCTGTCCTTAATTACTATGCCAAGTACGAGCGCGATCTGTCAACTAGTTTGTTTACAACAGCTGCTTAAGGGGGTCCACCTCAGGAGTGCGTTGCGATTTTTAAATGGATAAAAATATTGAACAAAGAATTTGTCTCAAATCTCTAATCAGAAAAGGCTTACACTGATTCAGTTTTATCAAAAACACAAGTCTACGAGTGGTACAAAGCCTTCAAGGACAATCGAGAGATCGTTGAAAACACGCTTTGTGCTGGACGGCATTTGACCTCGTTTCATCGTTACGTTCAAACCGTTCTGTGTTCACAGTGAAACTAGTTATATACATTATGCTTTTTGTAAACAGCCCTTCAGGTTTTATGGCCGAAGAATTTCCAATGTTCTATGTCAGGTTTGTGATTTAGCTAAGCATTCGCAGAGAAAGTGAAAAACCATTTCTATATTATTTTCTTGCTGCAGCTGCGGCAAACTTTTAGTGCATCTTCTCCAAATAGCCATTGGCCCGTTACAGTAGCTGTATGCTTGTATATACCTTTGTTTATCTTTCTTAGACCTATTTCATAACTTCTTAGTTCTAGTCCTGTCATACTTAGACCAATTCCATCCATCCATTTCCATCTGTTCTGAGCTATTTTTTCAAATTGTATATCAATCTTTCTCTTGATGGTTCTTATCGTCGTTTCGAAGGCCAGAGAGGCTTCAACTTGTTTGCTTTCTCGTGTCGATATAGACTGAGGTTGTATTCTCCTTAGAGAGAATATTAGAGGGTATTCTCACTTAAAAGTGAGAATCCAACCTAGGGAGGATATGGTCTGATTTATTTAAATTAAACTTTTTCAAGATATGGACATGTCTCAAATTCAGCCATCTAACTTCTTAATACTTAAGGACTCTAAAAAAAAAAGAACAAGATATTTTTTTTGGCAAAATCAATTTATTTTATTCAAAATAGTCTCCTTCTGCTTCAATACAGCTTTTTGCACGGTCGAAAAGCATGTCCAACGAGTGTTTTAGCTTGTTGGCCGGTATGGCCACTAGTATGCCGGTGCAAGCCTTTTGAATGGCCTCTACGTCTGTATAACGCTTTTCTTTCATGGGTAAATACATTTTTCCTGAATGGAAGAATTCGCATGATGCTACATCAGGTGAATACGGCGAGTGGTTAATGGTTAAAATGTGATTTTTGGTCAAATAATCGTCCTTCGAATGTTGGATTCTGAGCAATTTTTGGTCGTCCGTCAATTTGTGCGGAACAAACCTTCCGTAAGCCCAAATGTTCGGTCAAAATGCGATAAATCGATGTTTTGGAGATGTTCAATTCTATTTCCATGAATTTCAATGATGATTTCGCCTGATTTTTGATGAATTCACGCACAGTTTCGATGGAATTTCCGGTGATCACGGATTTTGATTGGCCCACATATCGATCGTCATTTATGTCTTCACGACCACTTTGAAAACGTTGAAACCACTCGTGCACTCTGTACGGGATAGGCAATCATCGCCATAAACTTGTTTCATCAATTGAAACGTTTTGATAAAAGTTTTATCAATTTTAAAGAAAATTTAATGTTGGCTCTTTGTTTGAAGCTCACTTTCGCACCGATAACACAAACATACTGACACTCAAAACGCAATAACTTCACTTCCAATCAATGAAATGTCATGAAATTCTCACTGGACAATCGATAAAGATAGCAGATTCTACTGCACCAGTCGATAGATAGATGGCACCACCAGGGGAGGCCTATTTACTTTGGAACGCATTTTGTAATCAGTTGATGCATCCGCATGTCAATCGGTCATAAAATATTAGCAATGCACACGTTCACTCTAAAACTTTTTTTATAATTATTTTGTATCAACTGATAAAATATATATACTGGTGGTCACATAATTAATGACACCCCTTTTTCTTTTAAAACATTGGTTTATTTTTAACATTATCATATTTATTATTTCGTAAGTTATAGATTTATTGAAAATTTTACAACAAACAAAAAAAAAAATAACAGTTTTTACAACAACGTACGAAAAAATTAGATTAATAAAATAAAAATTTGATCAATAGGTAATGTTTTAAGTTTCTTTGACAGATAGTATTTAGTCGATTTGCATCTTCTAGGCAGACTACCAATTAAACATTAACAGAAGCGAGCTTAATTTAACTTTCTTTTGTTCTGAATTATGTCACTACCAGTGTATATTTTATTTACATGTTTGGACCCAATTTTGGAGTCTATTAGATAGTTTCGACATCATATTCATAAACCCAAGTGTCGTCACAGGTAATGAGTAATACATTATCAAGAATCTCTTTTTTCACCTTTACCTGAAGTCGTCTTTGCAAATATTCAAGTCTTTTGCAACTACCGACTCGTTGCATACCCAAAACTCAAACCGAGATGTGTTAAGTCGATCCTTACGTGGTGTTGGGATCCTCGGTCATCTCTTTGATGTCCAGACGATGATTTTCAGCACTGTATCTTTAACATTTTTGAAAGTTGTTGTCAGATTATAATTATTTACTAGTAACAAACGTTGATGTCTCCACATCTTCATTGAATGATTCAAACAAATACTTTTGTTCATGATAAACCAGACTCCCCAAAACATTTCTCCAACATTTTAAACGATTCAGTAGCCGTAATTATTTTTTAGCAATAATAACATAGAGAGATCATACTTCATACGAACATAAATAAGCTTGTATTAATCTAAAACACAAATGATCGACTCGCAGGCTGGGAAAATTTTAATCGGATGGTATATATAAGTATATATACTTGCACACTGACAAAATAACTGAACATAAAACAAAACCGTCCGTCTAAACTAACATCCCATATTTTTGTAAGAACCCATTCGTTTTAACCTCCGAACTTAAAACGCTTGCCTGACGTCTATTGATTGTTTCACATTTAAAGCGGAACAATAGACGAGAATATAAATTTACATACAAACAAGCAAACAATCACCCATTTGTGAATGTGTTATATATCCAAAACAAACGGCAAATATTTTCGCACGATTTATTGAAATGCAATAAATAATAATAAAAATGAGAAGTGTGTTTGGAAATTATTTTTGACATTTCATGCGAATTGAGAAATTGTTTCAGGGTGAAAGGGTAAATTGATGAATAGCTGTTGTGACTTACGACCGCATGATATGTGGGCGTATGTATATCTCACATATATTACGAATATGTGTTTTTTTTATTCACGGGAGCATTTTAAAATTTGTGAATGGTTCAACAATTTTTTTTCAGAAAAATATTTTAGAGTAGTATAAAATAAAAAAAAAAAATATAAAAATATTTTAGAGTAAATAAAAGTATAAAGTATCAGAAAAAATAAAAACAATTTCTTAATCACCGATATCGGGCCACTGTAGCATACAGCTGCCATACAAGCCGATCGATGAAAATCAAGTTCTTTTATGGACACCTTTTTTTTTATTTGAGAAGGGTTTTCTTAGCGTTTTTCTTGTTTTTATTTGGCAATGTCATACCTTGCCCAATATTGCTAAATTATCTGAAAGTTATCTGCTTAAAAAGCTTTAATGTCGTTAAAAATTAAATATCAGCAGGAATTGATACAATTTAACTAGACTACATTGGAGTGTATACATAAATCCTGGTAACACTTGCAACTTCCGTCACCTTTTACAAATCTACGTGTACAAAATATTGAAACCAAAATTTGTGATAAGAAAATTTACGACTAAAATGGCACTTAAAATGCAATTAATTTACTTCATAAATTCCTTCGTTACGCACTTAAGTTCAACGACCTCAAACCCAGTTAAATTAGAGACTTCGCCTAATATGATTAAATACTGCTACCAAACAGCGTAGTACAACACCTGCAACGACTTAGCGCAAATCCTTCAACGAAATAAATACTCGTATATTTTACATATAGCTGGGATACACGCTCAACCTTACAATCCAAATCCAGTTGAGTGTGCCCCCTTAATGGGTTGGAGTGGGTGTCGCATATTCCTGGAAGTGGAGCATAGCGATTCATGCTCGCACATTGGCATATACGATTCATAAATCAAAATACAACATCTTCGTGGGAATTTCCGTTATACCCTGCACCATTGGCACCAAACAAAAGGTACCAATTATTACAAAGAGAGTGAAATGTGCGAATATGCAGCTTATAGGCACTAAGTCGTAACAACAGCAGGCTAGTGGGTGTTTAACGGGTGTTTCAAAAGAAGAACTATGGCGCTTAGATGTACCATATTCTGTGTTAACACCAGAAAATATCCTAGACAACTGGAAAACAAATTATTATAAGCCTTTCAGAATTTACTGTTCTGCGTTGTTCTAGTAGTATGACATGTCCAGTTTTTCCAAAAAAAAAAAAAAAAACAGGCAACCATTTCCTTGGAACTACTTCATGCGTGAACAACCTTTGTTGGACTTGGCTCATTTGGAAACAGCCAAAGAGTCAACTGCTGTTTACTTTCGGGTTCATATGCATAAATCAAAAGAATAATTGACTCGAGTCTTTAAACAAATCCACGATTCATCACCTTTTACGATATCATAGACATGTTTTAAAGCACCGCTATTGCATTTGGTTACCATTTCTGTCGACTAATCGAAGTCAAGTCTTTTCAAAGCGATTGACAAACTGTGTGGGACTCAGTTTGAACACATTTTTTTACAGTTTTTTTACAGTAAAATGTGCATGTGATATTGAATGTGTGCTAGTCCCACCAGATCACATGATGACAACAACTGATTTTAACTACCTTCACCGAAATCGCGCGAAATGTTAGCGATGTAATTCCATTTTTTGGTCGAGATGAATATTTTAAGTTACTATAAACAACCCAATGGGCGCATTTATGTCAAATCGTTCCGAGTACGTGTCAAATTTTACAATAAAGTTTTATATTGGGAGATTGCCAGATTGATCTTTCTAACGGAGTGGTGATCTCCCTCTTCCTCTGCTTCCTCTGGCAGGTACTGCGTCGAATACCTTTAGAGCTGGACCGTCCATCATCCATTCGGCCGGCATGACCTAGCCAACATAGCCGCTGCCTCTTAACTCGCTGACCTATGTCAATGTCCCCGTATAATTCGTACAGTTCGTCATTCCATTGAATGCGGTATTCGCCGTGACCAATGCGCAAAGGACCAGATATCTTCGGCAGAACCTTTCTCTCGAAAACTCATAACGCCGACTTGTCAGATGTTGTCATCGTCCAAGTCTCTGTACCATATAGTAGGACGGTGATAATGAATGACTTTTAGAGTTTTGTCTTTTTTCTTCGAGGGAGGACTTTATGACATGTCAACAATGACTTGGGAGCCAAGTCGCGAGTGCAACGACTGTTTGTTTGATGACAGACCCATACGTTTCGCTTCGGTTGTTGAGGCCGCCGTCAACAAACTGATTGGATTTTATCAGTGGGGTTTTAGACCTTGGAAAAGTACAATCGACCAGATTTTCACCATGCGCCAAATCTTGGAAAAGACCCGTGAAAGGAAGGATGGAACCATGTGTAGAAGTTCATGCAAGAGAAGAAGAAGAAGTTCTCAGAGCGCAGTTTTTTTTGACTTTCAAATGGATATAACTCTTGAATTAGTTCGGTGAAGACTCATAGTACTCCTGGGTCTTCTGATTTCGTTCATATTTGTTTCTGTTTAACTTAGACGCGACTTCTGGGAACGGATGTCCAGCCATCTAAAGTTTAAAACTGACGCCAGAATATTACGTTCCCATCTAGTGCATTCATTGCTTACAAAATATGTGTTCCTAACCTCAAATAGAAATAGCGTCCTACCGAGGCACCCATTCGGCCACAGCAAAACTCACGCTTGGTCACGCTGAGAGACCTCCCACCACCACCATTTGCAAGTGGCATCATTTACTATGAAGTAGTCGTTTCTGCAGTGCCACTTTAAATTACAAAACAACGAATGGGCAACGAGTACACACTGTGTTGGACCAAGTGTGGCAGGAAGTATTGGTGCAATCGGTTTCAGCAGCTATAGTAACGGCTTGTTGAGGGCTTTGTTTTCGCATTTGAATGCGCAACCATTCGCCAGCCGGGATGTAATAAATTGTCACAATAAATTATAATGCACAGAAGTATCAGCAATCAGGCGTGTAGCCAACGTGCCGTTATGCATACATACATTCAAACATAAGTTGGTGTGCATGTATTTGTGTGGATGCACGCATGGAAATGGGCAAGAATTGTGGTTAGTTAGAGCGTTCGATTCCTTTTCTGCTGTTCTGCTTTCTCTATTTCCCTTTTTCTCTCACTTTTCCGAGTTTTTGCATTGTCGCTGCTTAATGCTATTATTCTCAGTGACTATCGGCGCTTTGTTTTCCTTGGTGGCAGTGTAAGTGTGTGTGTGGCAGACTATGCAGTGTCCTTTCCCATCAATACTTCATCGCTGCTGCCTCCACAGTTTCCCTCTATTATTGTTTTAAACTCGGTGCTTCTTCTTTACACTCCTTACTTCACGTTTAATATGCTTTTTATGCGGTCATTTTGTTTGGTGTTGCCACAAACAACTCTGCATCCCACCATCTACGTCAATATTCATTTTGCCACACACCGCCTCGTCGACCGCTTGCGTATTATTTACAGTTTTCGGCCATTTACAATTCGCCACACCCTGATCAATTGCTTGGAATGTAAAATCTGTTTTGACCAGAAACCTCATGGAATTTACGAAAAATATGGTGTTTTCAGCACGGAAAATCCATAAATGAAAAGCGGGAAAAATCAGCATGCGGCAAATAACTAAAATAAACAAATAAATAAGTGCCACAAGCGCAAAGTGTGTTTGTGCAACGCGCTGCCACATTTCGCCACATCACTGTTGCGCCTTTCTTTTTCTTACTCAGTTTTATGCATATTACTATAAATGTTTTGTTTTTATGCATTTTTCAATGAAACCATTTACGTTGCAGCCATTCAATTCTGACTTGCCCCTTCACACTTCATCCCTACTCTCTTCTCATCCATGTTAATTAAAGTTTACCCATTGCTCTGGGGCCCGGTGCAGCGCTCCTCGGCAATGGCAAGCGCGCAATCAGTGAATGAATGCTGGTTTGACAGGGTGACGCACCAATCCACAGCAATCCACAGCTTGCCGAGCTTTACAATCCCCACTGGGCGATATTTTATTCATGCAGCACTTGTCCCTTGCTCACTTGCTGCTGCCTGCAGCTGTTGAATTGTAATCAATGAAGAATTCATTGCATGTGAATTCAATTGGACTGCAAACACAAATCCAAATACATTTGTTTTTGCATTTTCGTAAATACATTCACTTATTTTCGTTGAGAGAGAGGTTGAGGGAGATGCAAGCTAATTTGAAAATTTACAAATTAGTTTCCAGTTTGTTTTGTTGTTTCTGAAAAATATTCATTGTTCTATTTAGATAACTATTATTAAGTTATTGTATAACTAGCGTTCACTTTTTAGCTGCTTCTTCTCTTTTAAAATATTGTTTTGGCTAGAGATCTTAATTCGATCAAAAAAAAAAAATCATAAACTAATTTTCACCTAAATGTGAATCCAATTAATATGTATGCGGCCTGAAGAACCTTTTGGATATCAGCGAAGTATTCTAAAGTTGTTTCCAATACTACTTGCAGTTAAAAGGTCACTAATAAAATGGTCTCAAGATTTCATCAAGGTTTCTCATATTCAATCACTCAAGTAACAGCTTGTGTTGTCATCTTGATCATTTATATATATATATAATTATAATTTTAGAGAGTTAGCTGCATTTTCGTTTGCAACATTGTTAAAAAAGGCCAATTGTAACCTATTGTGAATGAAAAACAAGTTGTCAGTGTTACTATTTTTCAGAATTTCAATAATAAAACAAGGGGTTCTATGTTATTTTATGATGCAGTTTTAAAAATAACATTTGATATGTTTTTGTAATAAAAAATGGTTTTGTAACTATTGGGCGGCTAACAACCGCAATGTTTATCTTCTATCCATTTTCGTTGAAAATATTATAAATAAAAATGGCTGTCAGCTGTTTACGAGAGTTTCAAACTCGCATAGTTGCCGTCTGACACCTACAAATTTGGATCTGATTAAGTGCACAGTTAATCCGGATTAACGCTGCCGTCTGTCAAGACTAGTACTCTGTAGTAACATGTTGCAAGATTGTAAAATTGTGAACAATATTAGTCAACAATATGTATAATTCAAAGCATTGGCCATGTAAAGCTATAATTCTTTCCCATCTTTCTGGCAATTTATAGATTCCATCCCAAAAGTACTGCCCCGGTGTGGCGGCAAAGAGTGAATGAAGCCAATTCTTGATGGCCTTTTCTGATGTGAAATATTTCATGAAAATTACCGACGTGTGTCGCAAATTTTGGAAGCTTTTCGGCAATCTCTTGTTTTAATTTGACAAGTTGTTCTCGATAGCATTACCCATTAATAGTTTCTCAGACATAATATACAATGCCCTTCGAATCGCACTAAATGCATATGTACATATGTGCAGATCATTATGTGTGCGTAATGGATTTTTGGCATTGTCGTTGATTTGGTTGGGCAGGTTTTGTAATGGACTCATTTTACGTCACCATCACAATTTGATACAAGAAGGACTTTCTTTTGTCGCATTCGCATTTTTGATACCAAAAATCGTCTTTCATCATCCCTTGCTTCAACTCATTGGCAACCAATTATTTTGCTTTTGAATGCCTCCGGCTACTTTTAACCGTTTTAGTAACTTCTATAGATTCTGCGGCCCTTTTAATGCATTAGAAAAATCTTCATCGAGAAATGCTTTCAGTTCCTCATCTTCAAACTTTTCACCTAGAATGTTTTTCGAAAGGAAAAAAGACTGGCGCGCTGTTGTAAACTCGGATATAATCGCGTAAGCAGTGTCTACTCCGGTAAAGGAGAAGTAGAACGTCTTAGAAGCCAAAATCACCATTTTTAAATCGTGCAAATTACTTTTGGCACACGTTCACTCAGCTATTGCTAGCTCAAAATAAACTTCCATAAGAATACAAAGATCTCAACCACATACTGAAGTAAAGAAATTGAATGACATTTGTATACTGGCAAAAACGCAGTTCAGAATGTTGAAAGAATGGAATATAATTAAGTTATGCCATCTTTTTGGAAACCGACTAATACATAATATTGTGAAAAGGTTTTATTACATACAGACTGAATTGGGCCAATGGAAATCTTGCAGCTTCGAAACTGAACCCTGAAAAATAGGGCTCATCCGCTGCTTATTGGTATTATAGCGCCTAAACTGAGAAATCAATTTGATAGGAATTTTCGTTAATAACCATATTGTCTCCTCTGATTTTATCAATAGCAATAGCAAATTTTTGTTGATATTCTATAATATAAATGTATGGTGAAATAGCCTCGAATTATCGATTATGTTAGTGACCATCGTTAGTGCGATCCCTGTATGATGCAGTTAACACCGATTCCATCGCACAAAATTTCCACGGTTCTGCGAAAATAGTGCATCCAAAATGCTTTAAGCTCAGTCTAATGAAAGTTGAACATTCGAGAATGTTTCCAACTCCCCTTTCTCAAGATTATTTTGAGAACCTCGATCAATAATACTGATATTCTGAAATCTCCTCTTTATGACCAATCCAATGGTGTAGGACGTTTGGATTATTGCGGTTTCGTTAGAAAGATTTCTGACTGTTGGCGTCAATAGAGTTAAGTAGAAGCTACGTTCGGTACGATACGTCCAATGAGTGGTTGAAGACAATTTATGAGGTCAGGAGATGACAGAAAGAACGCATAGAACCAATCATGCGTAACAAAAAGGCGACTCCGACATTGTCAACTCCGTCCAAACCACTTAACAGTGGTAATAAAGGGTGATTTTTTAAGAGCTTGATAACTTTTTAAAAAAAAAAAACGCATAAAATTTGCAAAATCTCATCGGTTCTTTATTTGAAACGTTAGATTGGTTCATGACATTTACTTTTTGAAGATAATTTCATTTAAATGTTGACCGCGGCTGCGTCTTAGGTGGTCCATTCGGAAAGTCCAATTTTGGGCAACTTTTTCGAGCATTTCGGCCGGAATAGCCCGAATTTCTTCGGAAATGTTGTCTTCCAAAGCTGGAATAGTTGCTGGCTTATTTCTGTAGACTTTAGACTTGACGTAGCCCCACAAAAAATAGTCTAAAGGCGTTAAATCGCATGATCTTGGTGGCCAACTTACGGGTCCATTTCTTGAGATGAATTGTTGTCCGAAGTTTTCCCTCAAAATGGCCATAGAATCGCGAGCTGTGTGGCATGTAGCGCCATCTTGTTGAAACCACATGTCAACCAAGTTCAGTTCTTCCATTTTTGGCAACAAAAAGTTTGTTAGCATCGAACGATAGCGATCGCCATTCACCGTAACGTTGCGTCCAACAGCATCTTTGAAAAAATACGGTCCAATGATTCCACCAGCGTACAAACCACACCAAACAGTGCATTTTTCGGGATGCATGGGCAGTTCTTGAACGGCTTCTGGTTGCTCTTCACCCCAAATGCGGCAATTTTGCTTATTTACGTAGCCATTCAACCAGAAATGAGCCTCATCGCTCATCGGACACGGACGCGAAACACATTTCGAACCGAACACTGATTTTGGTAATAAAATTCAATGATTTGCAAGCGTTGCTCGTTAGTAAGTCTATTCATGATGAAATGTCAAAGCATACTGAGCATCTTTCTCTTTGACACCATGTCTGACATCCCACGTGATCTGTCAAATACTACTGCATGAAAATCCTAACCTCAAAAAAATCACCCTTTACATAAAGAGAAGAACTTAAAAAAGCTAATTAAAAATCAATTATTTACAGAGTTATAGCTCTCTCTTCCTTTGCACTTTATTTATAACGAAAGGACCTCTTTCAATTACTGTTTGTTAAAA
Organism: Bactrocera zonata; assembly: GCA_037783105.1. Taxonomy (NCBI): domain Eukaryota; kingdom Metazoa; phylum Arthropoda; class Insecta; order Diptera; family Tephritidae; genus Bactrocera; species Bactrocera zonata. The sequence continues at coordinate 281,851 of JBAWJQ010000842.1, read as the reverse complement.
AATACGAAGTAAGCATTTTTCGTTACTAGAAAAAGCCGTTGAATTATTCCAAAAATCTCTGTTTACAGAAGAATTATCGTCAGAGATTGATAATATATTGGGTAGTCCAAAACGTCTTTTCGTATTTTGTCAGTAGATGTCTTTGCAGTCGTATTCATATATCTCCATTGTTACCAAACACATTGTGTCACACCATATAGTGTTAGAAAGGTGACATTTCATTCATATGACAAAAATAAATTAAATTCAGTAAGGTTTAAAAAAAGTTATAGCTGTTCAAAAATGAGTGAAAATAATAAAGAAACTCGCTACATTTTGAAATTTTTATACAAAAAAGGGAAGAATGTCACGCAATGCAAAAATAAAATTTGTGAAGTACACGGAGACGATGCTGTATCAGTTCGTGTAGCATAACAATGGTTTGCTCTCTTCAGTTCTGGAAATTTCGAAATTTCGACTTACACTGATGGAATAATGTCTCTAGCAAACAAATTGCAAAAAAATGGTTGACGAAAATGATACATATTTGTTTATTTATTTATTAGTATAAATATAAAAAAAAAAATAAGTTGAAATTTCATTAGAAATACGAAAGGACTTTTTCGACCACCCAATATTCCGTATCGGGCAAAAACAAACTTCAAGAGCTAAAAACAAAAGTTCAAGTGTTTTTCAATATCTAGAATCAGAATTTATGCGTGAAAACAGAAACCCCTAAAAAAATTTTTTGTAATTGTTATCTAATTGATAAAGTTTTAGCATATGTTCTTTTTTATATGGAATTACTTAATATTTAGGCTTATTGCGTCAGGTTATAACGCCTACGAATCAACCCTTTAACTCTGAAGACCAAATTAGCATTTAATGTTACTCATACGCCACGTGCGTCCTAACATGGTTGCGACGAAATTAATGCAATAGTACATGTGAACATTTAGCTTTTTATGAATTGGAAAATGCTTTTTGAAATTGTTCACAGAACAATATATTTATTTATAATACATACATACATAAATTCATTCATACACAAAAAATTCAAATGGTTTAGGTATTTTTGCAGTTTTTGCATACAAATTCACAATTTATTCGGCTAACATGCTGGCATCGAATTTGTTTAATTTGTTTGACATTAATTGTAAAACTCATTTGCCTAATTGAATGACAAATAAAAAGTCCTGCACACAGGCACACAAATAAGTATTTACAAATTTATGTATTTACTCATATACATACATATGTAAGTCAATGAGCATATATTCATTAGTGCAAATAAAATTAATTTAATTGCTGCGTTGACATATGTTGACCCAATTTTGTTTTATGTCTTCAGCCCTAACAAATATACATACTTTACAAGTGTTTGAAATGACAAATAATTATTTGATGTGCACGAAAAACATTGGAGCCTATTCGCAGCCACCGGTGTAAAGTTAAGGGCAGCAAAGGGCCACACTTACAACATGAAAAAACATCTGCAGGCAAACGTAAATTTGAGATTAAAAATTTTTCGCAGCACATTAAAATTTTGTCGGGCAAAAAGCTTTTACTAAAACCATAAAATCTCGTATACTCCAAACGCGCTGTGAAAACAAACTTTTAATGGAAAATATGATTTATTGCCACATTAACTAAATAGGCACTTTGCGTCACCGGAAAAGGAACAATTAAGCGCTGATATGTCACAGCTTTCACAAAATAAAAAATACCCTGGTGGTTCAAAAAAATATCAACTTTTTTAATAAAAATTTGTATTTGCGAATTTTACACCTTATTATAAATGAAAATAATAATTTTTTGTGTATTTTTGCTTTGATGAAAATTAAAATAAATTTTACACAAAATTTCGCTACAAATTATTTTACGAATAAATATCTTTCATACTAACTAAATTATTCATGCTGCGGCATTATAATTTTCCCCACTGGGTAGCCATAATACATCAATTTTATGCTTGTTTGTCATGTTGCCGTCTTCATTGCTTAATTGTGGCTTCTTCGCAGGTGTTTCCGTTCAAGTGTGCGAAATGTAAATATGTGGTTATTACTTGTTTTACATATGTTTGTATACATAAATATAGGTTGACTCAGTGCATCAATGGGGTGTTAGAGTTGTTGACGCCTATTTATTTTATCAGCCCTTGCTTAATAATACTCAACAAAATTGTTAGTAAATTGTGATGTAAATCGGAAATTGGGTTTTTGTGAAGAGTGCTTTTCCTGTTCCTGCTTACCATAAATATGTGATCCATATATCATTTAATTTTTCATACATGTAGTCTTCGTCGTGGTTGAATTTTTTAAAATTTTCAATTTCACGCCATTGCTAAAGAAGAACTTGAAATCCGTTCCCATGAAAGTCGGGTCTGCGTAACCGGAACGGACCTGGATTTTTTTATCCGGCAAAATGTATACTGGGCAGAATTCTGCCACTTCAATAATAAACAAAAGAATTTTAAATAGTAGTTTTACAGGTCATTGTTTTATATAAATATGCTGTATCCAATGAATACCCGGCGAAGCAAAAGCCCACAATGGGACTCTTCCACTTATGTCAATCTTATTTCAGTCTTCTGATTTGGCTTTATTTATTTTTTTTTTTTTTTTTTTTGGATTTTAGACATTGTGATGTGCGAATAGACTTTGTGGTATTCAGTCAGCAGCGTTCTAGTTAATCGTGTCTGAATCTCGTCTCAACACATGATCGATCCAATTCCATTTTCTTTTGAGAATTTCGTCCACAGGGCTGTTTGGTTTGTGCATCACCCGAAAACCGTGTTAGAGACGGTGATGGGCCAGAAAATGAAAGCAAAAGCATTGTGAAAACTTGCAGTCTCGTAGACTCTACTCCTTTTTCAGCATTTTAGGATCCTTAAAGTTGAATATTTTTATTTTGGTAAACGGCATAATGATAGAGGCGCTCTATACCGAATTGAGAGCGTCGAAAGATTGCTTGGCTTTCTCTATACGGTTGGTGATAGCTTAATTTGATCTTCCGTTTGTATACTATATAATATAATATAATACTGTCTGAGTAACAAAACGATTTCAGAATGCGTTGATACGCATTTCTTTGGTCTAGCCGATTTTAATTGTGATTCTTCTTTTTCCCGCTTCTCGCCAATTTTCTCCATTTTCAAGCGACCCCAGTAACGATCACTCAACTATGACTTACACTTTTTCAATGATAATTAGTTTTTACTTACTATTTACGGGAAAGCGAAATTATGTTGATTTTCGATTTTAGTGCATAATAAGAAGAGCTTATAAATTTATCAGCATTTTGACCGATCTTTATTTTATATTTCTGGTATGAAAATGTAAGCTTAGACCTTCAATACACCCAAGTTGCCACTTTGCTGTTTATATAAACGCGAACTTGCTTTTGATATATCGGAAATCTTGTACACATCTTTTGCTTTCCAAGAAGCTGTTCTTTTGTCGTAACCGGCGATGTCGGACCATCGAAGTACATATATAGCTGCGATACAAACTGAACAATCGGAATCAAGTGCTTGTATGGAACACTTTTTCATTTGGATCGATATCTTACAAGAAATGCGTTATAAGTTATTACCCAAGACAGATCGGATCACTTGAACATATAGCTTCCATACTCCTATGAGCAAAAAATAGACTTATTCTTCATACATTTGTGCCAACGTTTTTTTCCAATCCTCGAAACAGTTGTTAAAGACAATTTCCGGAATAGCCCTCAATGCGCATTGCGATTCACGTTTACTGTCTTCAATTGACTTAAATCGCATTCCTCGGAGAGATCGTTTTAGTTTGCTGAATAGCCAAACGTCACTCGGAGCTAAATCAGGCGAATATCGTGGTTAATGTACGAATTGGTTGAAAATTTGGTGAAAAACTCACGAAGAATCAACGCAGTATGTGACGGTGCATTATATTGGTGCAAAAACAAAGAGTTGTCGGCCCATAATTCTGGTCTTTTTTTCCGAATAGCTTCGGGAAAATAATGCATAACACTTAAATCGCATTCCTTGTTGACAGTTTGGTCGTTCAGAAAGAATTCTGAGGACACTACACCTTGATAATCGAAGAAAACTGGCAACATAACGTTGTGCGGCTTGGACATGGTTTTTTTTTGGCTTCGGGTCACTTTTGTCACGATATTCGGCCGATTGACTGTCTGTTTCCGGATTGTAAGCATAGATCCAAAACTCATCGCCAATAATAATATGTCCAGCCTGGTAGTCGGAAAGTTATGTTTCATAGATGTTAACGCGACGATGTTTTCGAAAAAATTAAGTGATTTTGGAACTAATCGTGATTTCACTTTTTTTTACGTCAAAAGGACCCAAAAGAACTCATTTTGAAAGGGCTTCACACATATTTCCCATATTAGAACGATGCCAATAAGATCTCTGACTGTTAATCGTTGATTCTCAGTCACGAGTGCCTTTATTTTATTGACGCAGTTGATGTGGACGTGGTTCATCATCAACGCGTTTTCGACCCTGTTTGAATAATTTGTATCATTCAGAAACTGTTGCTCGCGACAAACAATTATCACCGAAGGTCTTTTCCAACATTCTGAAGGTTTCGTCACTAAAAATTTGATTCCCCGCAAAAAATTTAATGGATCTTTTGTGTTGAATAACTTAACTCATTGTGAAAATCGCCGAATGCATTTTATGTACTTCAGAAAGACAAGCGTATACGAAGTATTAATGGTAATTTTGATTTGACATGTAGCACAAATGTCACTGACATGGGTTTTCGCGCGATATTTTTGTAAATTAATAAGTCTTACTATTTTTTGCCTACAATAGTACAAGATTACCGATCAATATCAGATTCCTATAAAGAATAGTTTGCTTTTGTGAAGGGTATCACATTTTCGGTGTAGCCAAAGTTAACGATTTTCTTGTTTCATATTAAATTATTTCTTAATTGAGCATTTACTATTTTTGTAAGGTTAATTGAGTTCAATTAACTACACAAATTACTCAATTAGTCAATAATTATCAGCCAGGAATAATATTGTTGTACTAGAAAATCATAATTTTTATAATTGTACGTATACTCGTATTATCAAAAATTATTTTTATATTTAGCTGTATATTTACTAAATATAGGGCGTAGCCTTAATTGCACAATTTATTTTTATGATACATTTTAACTCAATTATCGTCTATTTGAACACAATTGTAATAATAATTCAATACCTTTTATGTTTAATGGGAATTCACAATACTAGGAACCCTAAAATTAATTTTCTATGTTCAGGATCCATTTCCAACCAAAATTAATGAAGTCGTTAGCCTACGCAGTGAACACAATAAGCATAAAAATTTCCATTAAAATATTGTAAGTTAATATACGAGACTAAGCAAATATTGAACCTTATTTTCACTTCCAAGAAATGCGAATATCAAAATGAAATATTGCCCACTGAAGTGCTGACGCATTTAAATCCAACGAATTGCTAAATTATGAATATAACTGTAATTTAATGATTTGCAAACAATTCACATTTGGCGTACGCATTTGTTTGCATATGCATGCGTATGCATATATGCGTGACTATAACTATATGTCTCTCGAAATATATGTATGAAGGTGCGCTAATGTTTGGACTAGCATGTGACAACAGCGCGTGGGCCTGTTCGATTGGTTCCGCCAATGGCGAAAATAAAGCGTGGGTAGCAGTGCCGAATTTCGTCAACGCCACGCTTGAATTGGCGCTGCTACAAACAATTAAGTTGCCTACTCACACATAGCCCATCTAGTGCTAAGGCACACATGTTTGCATGTGTGAGTGCGCATATACGCATTTATTAATGTAATGTAACGTGTAACTAAGGCGTGTATGTAAGGATTTTGTGTGTCAGGCGTAAGCGCCACGATTAAATTTGATTTTCCATACAAATCGTGTCAAAGCGGCGCACAGCAACAGGGCCATTCTTTACAAACGCTACGAAGGAGGGCAGCTTAAGTCATCTAACAAGTGGAGAGCTGCTTGACACTGTATTATATGACCTACTCGTAGCTACCTAAACATTTATTTACAGTGTGCGAAATGAGTTCAGTTGAATGTGCGGAAAGAGTAATTTGATTTAATTAAGAAATTGATTTTGATCGAGCAGATTCGACGGCAGCTTTTGACTGTGATCCTTTATATATGGGTCATTCCATCAAAAATTTTCGTTTCTATGTGTTCTTTAAGGCAAAATATTGGTCACGTACTTTTTATTGCGAAACAATTTTAGTGTTATGAATTTTCAAAAAGAAAAAGTACTTTATTTTATTTAGTATGTTTTTATGAAGAAAAGTATATTTTAAAAATAACTAGCCGGCTTAATGTCAATGAGTTTTTCTCAGCTTTCCTACGCTTTGAATGAATTCGGCTTTTTATAAAGAAGTATTATTTTTAATAAGGAACTATTTTTATTCAGATTTTTATTGAAAATTCATATATCTCATCAGAATCACGAGGGTCCGAGCTGAAATCCGGGTGATTGTGTGACCGACCATCGGCCAAAGCTATAAGTTGAGTAAATATTGTCCGAATCGTGAGAAAAATATTAAAGTTGGGTGTAATTGAAATATTGCCACCCCAACAAAATATCATTAAGTAAAGAAGAAAAGCTTTAGAGAACCCCATGACAAAATTAAACAATGTACCACTATCTCGACATTTCTAAAGGGTGATCCATTTAGAGATTTCCGACTTTTTTAAGAAAAAACACAGAAACTTCAAATGTAATGGGGAATGTTAGCCATCATTCAATAGAACGTTCTTTGGCAATTATTTTTAAGGATTATCGCTTTCAAATGTTGGCCGCATTCCAATTTTCAATAACTCGTTTGAGCATTCTGACTTTTAACCGGCGAATGACGCCCGTTATGTTTTGCTCCAAGACCTGAATCGAAACCGGGTTGTCCGCATAGACTTTAGACTTTACATATACCCACAGGGAAAAGTCTAACGGTGTGATATCAAACGATCTTGGCGTCCAATCGCCGTAAAATTATCTGCTCACCAAAGTGTTTTCTCAATAAGTACTTTAATTGATGCCATATGTTGGAAGCGGAGGCACCTTATTGAAACCAAATGTCGCATTTTTGAATAAACATGGACCGATGATTCCCCCAGCTCACAAATTATATCTGTTGTTTTTTCTGCATGATTTTCAGGTAGCTCTTCTTTCCAAAAGGCAGCAATTTGGTTGTTTACATACCGTTTGAGCCAGAAGTGGGCTTCATCGCTAAACAAAATTTGGCTAGAAAACGTCAGATTTTCTTGGAACTTCCGAACAAGAGCCATAGAGTTAAATAATATCGCTTGGAAAGATTTTGCACAATGTGTCTGTCTGTCTGTGCCGATGAAATAAAATGGGGTCAGAACTTTCCTTAACTTATATTTGAACTTCTGGTTGACTCTTATGTCAATATGTCTAATATAAAAACTTTACTCTTCCTTATGGTTTTATATCATATGATCAATATGTAAGGAGTTTTAAGAAAATTAGGTGAAAATATAAAACTTTATATAATATAATTTAATACCGAAAATGTATCAAATCAGTACACGAATTATCGGACCCCCATGTACTATCTGCCATGATTTTCGTTATTCTGGCAGACTTTGTGGTCAATATTGATATTAATATTGATCAAAATGTGTGATATTCTAAAACATTTAAGTGAAAAATTTTCCTCAGAAAAAGTCTTGTAGCGCAGAGTATGAATAAAATTGGTATATATCTTGGCCTAAACCCCAAATCCCTAATATATTGATCTTCAATCCTCTGATTAAGGTTTTGTCATATACCAAATATATTAAATCTACTCGCAACCTCTCTTACTTGTTTCATGAAAATTTAGTCTTTTCACAAAATTAAATAACAAACAAAACATATACAGCTAAGCAAATGCCGGATATTATCTTCTCCGACACATGTCGCCAACTAAGGCAAACTCATTTCGAATTCTCGCAAAAGTTATTGATGATGAAATAATATGGCTCGATAGGGCTATTCAGTGCAGGAAACACTAAGACATAAATTTGTATCAAAATCAGATTGATATCGCTGGTGGCGTCGATCATCAAAAAAAAAAAGCATCTGGTGCGTAAGAGTGAGTATGAATGTTTGGAACAAAGCACAAACTGAAACATTCAATGTACTACACATATTTTTTGTACTTTTCTTATGTTGCTATGCAATTTGCCTAGCACACAAACACGCGGACAAAATCACATAATACATAAACTTATTTCATATTCGGCGGAAATTACTGACATTGATTTAGTGTCGGCTCATGATGCCGCAGGAAATGGCAGCTATGACATTTTTGCTGTAAGATAGCTATAAAGTGGCGCAGTGACAGCGTTAAGTGTGTTTATGATTTACGCGTCGCGACTACGTGCTTGAGTTGGCGCTGGCGTATACGCAACATAAATTTACAGATAATCGAAATAAATGCGTGCAATGCGTGCATTCCGCAAAACACAAAAAAGAAGACAATACAAAAGTGAAATTAATGAAGAATTAATGAATTTAAAACGGAAAGCTTTATCGACAGCAACAATTGAATTAGCCTGATGCAGGTGTGCGCCACCAAAAATAAAAGGAACACCTATTCTATTTAATTTTGATAAAGAGCGTGTGATTTAAGAGAGTTTGACATGAGAGGAAATCATTAATTTTCGCAACTTTTTTAAATACAACAATAAGTGTTGTTTTCATTTCAGAAAATCGTTTGTAGACACGCGAACTTTGTAGAAGATTGTTGGTGTAAAATATGTGTTTCTGTGATATCTTAATTATAAAATAACTAAGTGACGTCATTAAAGATTAGATGGTACACAAAGAGTTTGTGTCTTTTGTCATTTAAAATAATACAAAACAAGCAATAACCGTGACTTTGGTTACGCCGAGGCTTTAAGACCCTTCACAAATACAAAAGATTCCTTACAGAAGTTTGACTGTGAATGATGAGCTTGTATGACAGCTATATGCTATAGTAGTCCGATCTGAAACATTCCTTCGGAGATTGCGCAGTTACTTTAGACAATAATCTATGTCGAATTTTGTGAAGATATATCCTCAGATGAAAGACTTTTGTATACAAGCATTTGATTTGGATCGGTTGTAGTGATCCTATCTGAACAATTTCTTCGCTTATTAACCTATTATCTTTGACAATAATTCATCCCAAGTTTCGTGAGGATTTCTTATCAAATGAAAAATATTTCTATACAAGCACTTGATTCGGATCGGTCAATTTGTATGGCAGCTATATGCTGCAGTGGCCCGATATCGATGGTTACGACAAATAAGCAACGTTTTGTAAAGAAAAGAAGGTATGCAAAATTTTAAATCGATATCTCAAAGATTTCTCATTTTTGTCAGTATATACAAACAGAAAAATGGACGGGTATGGTTTATTCGACTCGGCTCATCACGCTGATCATTTATCCCGATATACATGTTGTAGAGTCTCCGAAGTTTCTTTCTGTGTGTTATAGACTTCGTAGCAAATTTAGGTTGTACTAAGGGTATAATAAACAGACCATTTGAGCCTACTTTAAACCTTTAGAATGTACAAAGCTTTAAGATCGTCAATACTGACGAGAAGTACGAACAAATGGGTAGGAAGTATGCTTGGACCATTAATTTCACTAGAAATTATTTTACTTAGAAACCAATTATAAAGTTTTGATGATTTAAAGAGCTTGGCTCAGGAAATTCGATGGCTATTATTGACCTTGCATCCAAGATAGATAGAGATCAGATTCCTTTCAGGTCAATAAGTTTGTTAAAATCATTGAGGTGTGCTAAAAAAATATTATGTAAAGCTTCTGTATATCAATATATATTTTAAATATAATAATATATTATATCAATTTTTATATACAACACATAAGGAGTTATACTTTTAGATCAACTTGTGCCAATCAATTTCATATATTCTTTGAAGTTATACTCTAGGCGAACTTGAAAACCTAAAAGATACTAATATATATACATTAGGATGTCCATTATTTACCAAGTTAATTGTTTTTGCGGAAACACTTTTTTTGGCTTCAGTTTTTACTGTAAAAGTAAATATTCTATGTAAAAAATTTTTATTTTGAATTTAAATCGCCTCTAAAAAATTTAACGTTTCCCATATCGTCACCTAAAATTCAAAAGGTATCATCAAAAAATCGAAATTGATTTTTTTATTGATTAGGATTCACTATACTATATATCCGTAGCATGAAATTCTCAGCTTCCACTGTCAGATATATTTTGATTTCAATATGAGGGGTTCGCCTGTAAACTTATGAAAAGTGTTGTTACGTCGTTTTGTATTTTTGGTGATGATATGTGTATGTATATTATATGGTATTTTTGATTATTTTTTGTTATTTTGTACTAAATTTTTTATCTCCAAAAAAAAAAAATAAATAAATAAATAATAATAAATAAATAAATCTACAAATATATAATTTTATAAAATTTTCTGCTCTCCAAAAAGATATGATAGCTTTTGTCATAATAATATTCCTTTAAAAGTTATACGCAGTTGTAGTTATGTGCTCAATGTACCGTCTTCGTATAGTTCACCATGTCGTATGAGCAACACGAAATGCATAAATTTCTTGCATGACTGTTCAGTAAATTTGATCTTTGACTTAAAATGCGCATAATTTCTAAATCAATGTTTTAATGAAAAAATCATTCAAGTCTTTATTGTAGAGCGGGAAATTTTGCATTTGATTACATATTTTTCAAAGTTATAGACTTTTTCGTCAAATGCAAAGTATCAAAAATCCTTTGTAATATGATTTAGGCACGGTTTCAAATGAAATAAAAGAGCTCAGAGTCAGGGTCAGAGCCTGAAACCCTGAAACTTTAGAGCTTAGAAAATAACGATCACCCTAATATTTATCTATGTGTACATAAATATGGGTGCCGTCGCGTGGCAAAAGATTATTACTTTTCAAGTGTTTAATGCACAACAGCATGTATATGTACATTATATGGGATTGCCTCTCCATTACAGTAAAAGCAGTAACAACATAATTGTACCTTATGCAGACTTTGATTTCCTACTGCATAATTTACACATTATAATTGGTTTTTTTATACTATTTATGGACGGTTGACTTTAAAAATAGCGCGCAAATGCTTTCAAGGGTTAAGATGAAATAAAAAAATGAAAACTAATATTCAAATTATTTTACTAAAGCTCTCTGAATATTATATATATGTATATACATTTTTATTTAATTTTACAACCCTCTTCGATTTGTAAATTATTAGTGGGAGTGTTGAATCGAATCAGCAATAACTATATACAGAAAACAGCGCTGCAATACCCTGATATTATATTTTTTAAGATTTCATATGTTTTAAATTTCCTTTTATATAATAATTATTTTATATAATAATTCGCTATGCAAATTTCTACGGTTCTAATTTCTAACCAATCCATTAACACACCACAACTAGTTACCAATAATCGTAAAAATGCTTATTTGACCAGCGGGTCTAGCAATACTTTCAAAGCATTCGCTTTGTTTGCTTTACAATCGTGCCTTAACCTTTTTAGCATGTCAGATACAACCTTTTTGTTGCATTTGTTGTTGCTGGCGCTGGTGTAAATGGCGCAATTAAAGGTTGTTGCTTAAAATCCTTCCCCTGGGTCAATTGGGTTTTTAAGCGCTGATTATAACACTTAACATGCATGCAATGTCAATAAAAAGCACGAGTAGCTAGCGCACGCTATGATTCAAGTACGTTTAATAGACTAGAGGGATATTCACTTCTATGTGCGTGCAAGTGTATACACTTTTTAACAAAGCCAATTATATATAAATTTTGTGGGAGAGGTGCCAGTAAGCTCATTTTAAATTTATTTGAATTTAATTATAGGTAAACGTTTGAGACTTCGGTAAAAAAGATTCCACTGAAATTAGTTTCAAGGTCTCATAATATAACGGAAGGGAAATTAATTTAAGGGATTAGGCTACTTTAGAAATACATATAAAAATTTGTATATACTTAAAATTAACCGAAAGAACCCAAAAGAGAGTAATTCGATTTCTTTTTTTTTTTACTCACGGAATAAATTTTCTATTTTGAAGACTCTCGACTGGCCTTATCTCTGAAATTCTATTAGATGTTCACATAAATTATTATATGTATATATCTATAAGGATTATCATGGTAGATATGTCTTCAACAAAGTTGTTTTGAAGAAAAAAATATGCATTTGTAAATTGAGATCAATAGAATGGCAAAAAGGGGAGCCTTATATATATTTAATAAGTCTTTCAAAAGTCAAAAAGTGAAAGAATTTTCTAATAATTTTTTTGGAGGGTAATAATAATGCAGTATTTCCATCTTACTGTATAAATACTAGTTTTAAATAGGTACAAATTTATCGAAGTCATGTCTATGGACACCATAAAAATATCCGAAAGCCGATATTTGTCTCGTACCTCTTGCTCACTACTTAACTCTTAATTATTTGAAAATGCCCTACGATCTAACCAAATCCTTCCTTACTCTAGCTACCTACCTTACTAACCAAAAGTATCATTTTCGATTTGTGTATACATATATTATCCAGGAAAACCCTTGAACTGGTCTCGTTTTTTTTTTTTTTGTTGGTCGCAAATCTTATTATTCTACGATTCTCGCAATTGTAATTTATTTATTTTCATTATTGGGCATTTGTGACTATTCAATCGGAATTATTAGCTACTCCAAGTCCTGTTTTGACCATTTCAATAATATTTGAGTTGTCTATATGTATATAGTATGAAAAGCTAACGGGATCTATACTGACTTTATTTGGAACCTTATCCCGATTTTGACTTTGAGGAACTGTACAAAAGACCTAAGATGGGTCTCTTAGATATTTTACATTTCTAATCAATTCAAAATAATCTGTTGATCAGATATGAAGTGGGCATATGAATCAAAAATCATCCGGTTTTATATTTTTATACCCTAAATAGAGTATATTAAGTTGTCACTAAGTATGTAGTACTCAGAAGCAAAGTTCGGAGACCTTACAAGGTGTATGAATGAACGGCGTGATGGGCTGAGTCGGTTTAGATATGTTTATCTATTATTATCCCTCAGATCCCTGAGTTTTAAGATATCGCCCAAAAATTTTGTACTTGTCCTTTCCTGCTCAAGAGCATGGCATATCAAAATCAAGACAAGTTAACGAAGTTAAGTTAACGTTTCTTCATGGCTTTCTTATAAAATCATCTCTACGAAACAAATTTGGTCTAAAATATGCAAAGCAAAGTTATATATTTGTATCCAATGTTTGAGCTTACCGCTTTAACAGCCTCTCGGATGCAAAACTACTTTTACCTTTAAAAGGAATATGCCACATATACACCGATAACAAAAACGTAAGTGCATAAATGAATTCCTAAACAGTGAGCTACTTTATTCACCTCCACATACATATGTACATATGGCACATACTATGTATGTATTTATATAAGCTGTGGAATAATATTTTCTTGCATATACAAATATTTGTCTCAAACTACAACGACTAAGTACAACAAGCTATTGTTGAGTGAACATCTTTTGTCGTTTTGATGTCACGAAAAGTGAATGCGGCATTTGGCTATTGTTTTTTATGCGAAAAACTTTTTTGGCAGCTGCAACTTTGCCATAAGTGCCCGTTCAAGTACACCGACAACAGTTTCTTAGCACATACAGCTTCGTATATTCGAAGTGATATGTCCAAGTTTATGAATGTCATCCCTAGTATAAAATATTAAGTTTCTGGATATACTTGTATGTTTTCAGGTCGTATCAGTTTAAAGTTGGACTTTGAATTGAAGTGAATATAATATAATTAGAGTGTATACTATATATACCTTATGGTAATTTTGTTCACAGCCTTTATTTCTTATATTAATTCTAATAGTATTTTTGGTTGAAAGCTTAAAAACTCTGATGGATTCTCGCTTTATTTCTTCTGGTGATTTAGAAAGCTTCACAATACCTCTTTGAAGCTGTCTTTACCGTTATTGTAAATATCAATGTACTTACAGAAGTCAACCTTAACAATAAAGAAAATATTAACAAGTGACCATTTTTCATACGGCAGATAACAGTTGTGGTATGAAGGAGGCAAAATATTCGTACGAGCACTGGTAACTAATAGTTGTAATGAATAAAAATAAGAAAAAGTTGAGACAAATGGACGAAATATACGAGTAATAAGGTAATTTCTTTACAATTGAGATGATTTATTTAGATTCCTGCTAGATTCATCTAGAAGACTGAGGGAGTTTGAGTACAAGTGGTTTAATTTTAGTCACGCGAAAAAAACTACCTAAAATATCTATATAACAAGACAATGACCAGTCGGAAAGCCTAAGCCTAGGGGAGGCTGGAACTAAAAACTATTTGTAAAATGGAAACAGGAAAATAAACATACATATATTCAGTTAGCTATTATTTTTGACACCATTGAAATGAAGTATTATTCAAAGAGGAGTTTTCAATGGAGGCAGCTGGATTTTCGTGTCCCGCAGTGATCACTTGAGCTTGCATGTTTTGTAAATGTTGCAAAAATGTTGGCCGCCATCATTGAGGTTATTTCCAGAAAGGTGATCGAAACGCCGACGAATTAATTCCGATAGAGTAAGCACTCTGTTGATTACACGTTACTTCAGGTTATTGAAATTAAAACTACAAGTCAATGTTATAAAATATATGTAAATATACAATTTGATTAAAATTTATCCGGATTAGTCCATTTAAACTGCTAGACTCTGAGCGAATGCGCACCAAACCATGAATCGAAATCAAAATAAACAAGCACTGAAGGCTATCCCAGGGAGGGGGGCTTATAAGAAGTATTAGATGAGCTTATTTTAAACGCGAGATCCATGAGGAACTAACCAGAACATTTTTACTAGAGAAAAAGGAAATATTTGTTCTGTGATCGACAAAGACGGATCAAAGGTTGAAAAAAGTGCAAAAGCGGGCTTCTTCTGTTGTAATTCATATGTAAAAAGCAGCTTCAAACCAAATGATTACAATTAAGTCATTCAGAAGGCGCCTAGTGAGCTTCTCCTCTAACCAGCAAGTCCATTAACCTGTAAGTGGACAGCCAAGCGCCAATTAAGGCTCTCCGTAGCGCCTATACAAAGTTTCACAGCGTTAAGTTATGCAATCAGATAATAACTAGACTCCCAGTAGGTAACTTGGTTAAAATCATAAGGGTAGTTGTCATATAGCGATAAAAGGCAGACGAGTTGCCGCGCTCTGTGGCAGCTGGAACCCTAATTCCCCTAATCAGTACCAGATATTCCTACTCGTTGATGGGTTTTTTGAGGTAACGGACCCTAGAAGAGCAAATCAGGTCTTTGTACACTAGCAGGACAGGGCATACCGCATAGTTATTTTACATTGTAAGGGTCATCACGTAAGCGGTGTCTACGCCATTAGAGAAAAAGAAAAAGGGTCATCACAGAGCAACTACCCTTAAGACCTCATCTTCACAAAATTGGAAGAATACATTCAGCGAAATGTAGAGTAAGTGTAGATGATGATGGGACGCCTTTGCGAATGCCCAGATAGATGAAACGGGATGTGTCCCTCCGCTCCCAATACTCCAACTTGAGAAACATTGAGCCCCACTGCAAATTTAGGTATTTTATTAAATCCACTTACAGCAACTGGTATAAGATTTAATTTGGTTACATAAAGAAGAAGAAATTAGTCTGCAAGGTATTTCATTTCGGTGCCACTTAATATAATGTTATTTCTTGTTTGTAATTTTCGTAAACAATCTTATCCCAAATATGTAGATGTTTCTGAGTCTGAAGATTGGTCGAAAGAATTAATTTATTTGTGACCACTGAGTTGTATCACATGAAAGCATTGTTTGTGTGGTTCAGAAAAGTGGTGAAACTAATTATTGAACCGGTTATACAGTCGATTGAATTATGTTATGCCTTCCGAGTTTGGGACTAAACTATTTTATCCGCTTAGTGGTACTAAAAAAGTGACATGACTCTTCAGATGCTTTATCTACTAAACACTTTCAACAATTATATAAAAAGCCTTTAAACGCAGTAAAGTTTATCGACCCATTTATAAACACATTTCTAGTATTTAAATGTGACATATTATTCAAGCTTCAAGCAGAAATATCCATAAACCTAAAATAATTTCGCTTTTAATTCGAAGTGAGTGTAAAATAATGTAAATAATAATAATGGCTGACAGGAAGGCCTAAAATGCGCGCTGTCAAATAAAAATGAGAAATCTGCTAAACCAACAAAGTGCCAAAATGTCAAAATTGAAGGAAAGTCCACGAATATTTAAGTGTTCACCGCCCGTTTCCACACAACTGGAAGCCGTTAGCAACACGCTGATGGGCAACATGCGCTGAAGCACATGAGTAATAGCTAAAAGAAATGGTGACATTGCTTGCCACAATAATGAAGTCAGTCGGTGGCAACAACCTTTGGAAAGAGCGAAGGCGTGCAATAATAACAAGATGTTGTGGCACTAAACACGTTTTGCCGGTGGCATAAAAACAGCGGAGAATTTCGGCAAGAAATTCGGGAATAGAGAAATTGTGTGATATACTGACATATGCATGTGTGTGTGTGTGTGTATATGCCGGGCAGTTATGGATGAACAATTGTAAACAGCACATGAAATGTATGTGTATGTGGTGGCAGCAAATTGGTGTCAATGACTTGGTAAATAACCGCAAAGAGGCGTGTGTGTTCTAAGCGTGTCTACACTCACTAAAATGTATGAATTTGCTATGAGCGTTTATTTATTTTGTGTGTGCATGTGCGGCGGCTTTGCTCTTTCACTTCCTGTACTAATTTTTTTGTCGCTTTTATCGGCCTAAATGGCATTTGCTTAATTGTTTAACCAAATATTAGCACAAGCCCAAGCAGACAAGTAGCAACTAAAAAAACACTTACATATATATACGCATTTACTTATTAATTGCTTCCTTCATGCTCAACAAAATTTGCATTGTGCAAGAACCGAAAATTTATGTTCTCCTTGCCTGACATTCGAGTAGGTATCTCCGAATTAATCGCTACATGTGATTCTAATGATCTTAATAATGCTTATGTTGATGATAATGCATTCACACATGGCCTGATAGTGTGCTCATTTTGCCCCTGCATAAATATTTTTTCCAATAAAAGACGGTGAATTTCGTGAAGATAATTGCTTATGCATAATATGTACATAAGTTGTATGAGCTTATGTGCTTACGATTGAGGTTAAATACATAAAGAGAAATAGAGACGTAACATAAATGCTTAGATGCAAATTCACTGCAGGAAATACTACCAAAGATAAGGCATAGGAGAGAAATAGAATAGCTGGTCATTGCTTTTATAAACCTTTCTTGAATATATGTAAGGCACTATAATTCTTTATGCTTTTATAACAAAGAAGATACAGTTCGTAGAACATCTTTATTCTGGCAATGACATTTCACTCTCAGTATTTTTCTTCAAAGAGTATCAGGAAGATAAAATAGCTTTACAGCCCTTCATGGAAGATTTCGGAAAGCCCTTCCGAAAGGTTGATTGAAAAGTTCCTGGCCACCCGTAGTAAAGTTTTCTGCAAAATTCGTTTATTTTTAATTGAAATTAGTTCTCTTCAGCGACCCTCCAAATTTTCGATACCATTTTTGTACTACGATTTGCCCTTTCCTTCAAAATAGGCCTCAATTTCGATGATCACCTCTTCATTTGACGAGAATTTATTCCCAGCGAACATGTTTTCTATGATCTGGGAATAGGAAACAGTCGCTGGGGGCCAGATATGAAAAATACGGTGGATGCGGAAACAGTTCGAATCCAAATTCAGGAAGTTTTGCAATTGTTTTCACTGACTTAGGACACGGTGCATTATCTTGGTGAAACAGCACTTTCTTTTTCTTCAAAAGTGACCTTCAAACTCTCTAACAACGTATGTAATAGTTGCTGTTGATGGCGCTCCGTCCTTTCTTAAGGTAGACAATAAAAATTATTTCATGTGCATCCCAAAACAGACAGACAACATAACCTTACCAGCTGACTGTTGCTTTTTCCACTCTTTGGAGAGGATTAATTGTATGCAGTCCACTCTTATGACTGTCGATTAGGCTAGATTAAGATCTTATATATCAGTAAAAATGCTTGATATTTCTACAAAATTATTCGGAACTAAAAAATTTGCCACCAGTTCATAAAATCTGATGACCAGACAGATTTAAGACACTTTCAAAAAAATACAACTTTTATCTGAAACATCTGGCAAAAGGAGTTACTGGTGTATCAATACATATATGGAGTAACTCCAACTCTAAAAATAATATCTTGAAAGTTTTTTTTGACGAAATCTAATATAGACTTATTATCGAGTATTTTGAACTGCGGAGACCCAAAATGAAAGGAAATTTTAAATTTTCCGGCAGTTCAATAGTAAAGTATTGACAACTCTAAAAAAATCGACAGCTGAGAGTTTAAGCTTAGTCAAAATAAAGCGTCGCACGAACGTGTCTTCATTATTGAAGTATATTTAAAAAATAATGAAAGTTTGTGAGCCAAATTCGAAAATTTCATAGTGTTTTAACATCGTCAACTGTGAGGGCTTAATTGATGGCGGTAAATATAAACCTTCCGTTAATTTTGGGACACCCTGTATAAGTCGATTTCTAAATAAGGCCTGACAGAAGCAGATGAGATATACCAGCATCTCTAATGTCCACTTCCTTGTTCTTTCTATATGTGTTTTCGCTAATAATGCCCATTCGGCTCGTATGCGATGCCAGTAAATTGTGATAAGGCCAATAACCGTTCTGCAGTAGCGCGTTCTAGAGCTCCTTTGCACATGATCTTGGCGGTCCTAAGACACCCCAAATCACTCTTATTCGTTTGTCATCACAATCAAAAATTTCACTATTCATTGTTTCTAGTATTCCGGAAGCTTAAAGGATTGACTAACGCTTCTTAGCCCTGCCGTTATGCTGAGGACAACGAGTCTCTGTATTCTGTATGCTCCCACGGTTTCCTGTATGAGATTTTGCTGGTGATGGTACATCACTCCCAAGTGCTGTAAAGCAACATTGGCTGTTGTGTATCACCAATACATAAACCGATTAATGCTCTTCAAAAGTTGCCAATGTCGTCTACATGGACTATTAGTTCGGGTGCTCTTCCTTCAAAGTCTCCCAAAAGCTCATTTGCTACAAGTGATCACAAAAGATGAGACAGTACATCCCTCTAAGAAGCTCGTGTGTTTCGCTTATTATAGCAATCTTGTTTGGTTTTATTTTCTATTAACCTTCCTGAACAATAGTACAGCTATTATTCATTTTATATTGGCGGGCTCTACGCTGGCTGTTTCCAGACTATTAACGTTAGCAACATTGAAGACATGATTAAATGCTTCGCTTAGCCAAGAAGGACGCCTAAAGCAAATTCCGAATGCTCTGGAACTCTCTCTGTCTATATTTAAGGTTAACGGCTGATGTGCAGTCTCAGAAGATCTATCTATCGCATAGGCGTATTGAGCCGATGGAATCTTGTCCTTAATGTAGGCATCTAGAGTATTTTCGAATGTTTTCAGAAGGAATAAGGTTAGACTTATTGGTTTATATTCTTTCGAATAAAAAACTCGAAGGGTGTTTCAAGTAGAGGTACTTTTTTCAATAGCCTTTTTTGACAAATCACGCGTGAGACTTGTCAAGCTGACGTTTTGTTCAGATATGAGGCCTATTTCTGGCTCAAGAGGTATGTAAACAAGCAAAATTGCCGCATTTATTGCGGATTTACTGAAAGAACACTTCGCTAAGCAGAAAATTTTATATTTTGTGCCGGTCAATTGGGCACTAAGATCGTGTAATATCACACCGTTAGACTTTTTACTGTGGGGATATGTACATTCTAAAGTTTACAAGGACAATTCGATTCAGACCTTGGAACAAAAGATCATGTGTGTCATTTGCCAGTTACCAGTCGAAATGCTCAAACGAGTCATTGGAAATTGAACTCAACGGATGAACCATCTGAGACATAGCCGCGGCCAACATTTGAAAGAGATAATCTTCAAAAAATAAATGCCAAAGAATGTTTTTTGGAATGATAATAAATATTTCCTATTATTTCTTTAAAAAAAAGTAGGAAACCTTGAAATGGATCACCCTTATACATATAATTCAATTTGTAAGATGTTTTCATGTAATTAAAAAACATATTTTCATACTCCTTACTCTAAAATCGGTTACATAGGTATTGTGCACAAGTTATTTAATATCCGACTTACCTCTCATGTAAATATAAGCCGTTCCGCGCATATTTCTTCGCGTCAGTACAATCAGATTAAGGACGTTGCCAATGATGCCAAGCGAGCAGATTATTGGTAAAATAATGCCGTAGGAGTACTCACGTAAAGCTTCTGTGCGTGGATCCTCAGGGAACTGTATAAATAAAATGGAGAATAAACATAAAAGAATATCACGAAAGAAGATGAAAATTAATAAGTGAAAACGGTGGATATTTAAATATGTGCGATCACTGCTGGAAATTTGCTCATTCTGTCTTCATATACCTGCAAGTGTAAATAGGACTGTATGCAAATACGCCTTTGTTGTGAGAAATAGCGAGGAAAAGGTATGTTCGCTGTTAAAACTGTCATTCGCAATAAACAGCGGCATTAAATGGCCTTCCAAATGCTTATGCATATAAACATTTATCCAACACAATAAAAGCCATTACTGTTGGGTATGCAGAAACACACAAATACACACATATGTATGTCTGGTACAAACAGGCGAATAAACATACCGTAAGCCTTGCCGCATACTGGCACGTTCCGTTAAACGAGCGAAAGAAAATTTCAATGAAAAGTAAGAAAAATTGAAAAGAAGCTGGGCAAAATGTTGCAAAAATGACAAAAAAAAAAAACTGAAGGAATATAAGTCAGCGCTCAAAGAATGACTGTAAAGAAAAGCAGAAGGTTGACATAATCTATGTCATTACTATGCCCATTCATTGCCGTCTGCATGTCCTATACGGAGCTTAAAGGGCGGCGGTACGAGCTGGTCGATGCTCAAGTGAGTTCGACCGTGTTCAAGTCGCTGCAGCACGACTGTGTCTACCAATGCCATTACATAGCGCCTAACGCCACTTTTACATGCTGCCTACCGCTGTCGATGTTGTAGCCGTTGCATGCTGAGCATTGTTGACAGTCACCGCCCAGCGCCCATTACCCTTTTCGTGCTCTCGCTCATTGCCATTAGTATTAGTATTTGTATGGCAAATCAATTTCTTCTTCTTCGCCATCTCTACTTTTCCCGTTATCGTTGATGGGTCTGCAGTTGAATGAGATGCGCTGTGTCATCTTCTCTGTGAATGGGTCTAGGGCTGCTTAGCATAACGCCAGCGCGCCGGGGATTTACAAATGTACAAGTATACTTTTAACAAATGTACATAAGCCGTACATACATACTTATATCTAAATAATGTTTGTAGGTATGTATTCATATTAGGGTTGTTCTTAAGTATAGAGAGAAATATTTGGCATTAAATTTCTTGAGAATCTGTCGAAGTTTTGTCTATACTTCTATTGAATATCAGACCTTAATGAAGCTCTGAATTTATATGTGCCATGTTCTTCAATACATGGTTTGATGTACAACCTATCATCAAAAAATCGAAAATCGCTGTCAGTTATAATAACCAATATATAACCCATATTTAACCATTTTATAACCAATACATTTTTTTTTCAATATGAAAATTTCAAAAAAAACATCTTTCGATCTATTTTTTTTATTGTAATCGATTCCAAATTCTTTAAACGCGTTTTTTTGAAACACTGTTTTCCGAGAAAATTTCTCCGGAATGACTGAACCGTTCGACATGCAATTTTCATACTTTTTCTAAGATATATTTGATAGGTACAAATCCAAGAAATAAGCATTTGATAATAATCACTCTTAAGTGTAAAATTTTTCTTAAGAAGCGACTTTTAGGAAAGCCGTCATTTTGTCAAAAAAATTCTGACTAATTCTTACACCAATGTCTCTTCTTATCTATAAGGGTATTGAAAACTGTGGATTGGATAATAATACTTTTTGGGGGGTTATTAGATGTGAGATAATTTTAAGACGAAACATGTGTTTCACCGGCCGACATCTTTCTTCGGAAGTCTTTCTGGGACCCTTAGTCGAAAATATGTGTCTGACGGTGAAGAGAATTTTTCAATAATAAAAAAAAAAAAATAATAAAAGTATAAAAAATGATGTACCAATATGTATATATAAATATATATATATATATGTATATTAAATTTTGCGAATCACCCTAATAAAAATACAGTTCTATATATAGTTACTTATACCTTGTGTTCATTGATATTTTTTTTTGCGGACGAAATTTAAATATTCAATTTTCAATTTGCTACTCAAATTTACATATATGAATATTGCAAAGGAACTTCTATTGGCTGTATGCGTTGATAGCAGTCCGATAGAGCCTTGAGTATACGACCTTGCTGAAGTTTCGTGTGAATATTCAACTTATTTCTATTACATAAAGTTTGCTAATTTAAATTGATGACGTCGAAGTGGACGAAAATAATTTTTGTGGTTATATTTAGGTAGTGTAAAATATTTTATAAATTTTGGGAATTTAAGGTTCCGCGAATTTAAAACAGCTTTTTGTTAGGGGACATGCTATTGTATGACCAATTCTGCATTACGTTGCAGTAGTATGGTAGACAGGCGTACGGAAATCCACCTAAAGGGAGCCAATGGAAAGGGTTGAGAAGCTCAAAAATCACAACATCACTCCAATGGTGACTCGTAACATCTTCGTTGGAAACTGCACAGTAAAATCAGCGCGGCGTCTACTGGCTGCAGGGGAATTTTCATGGAGAACCTTCGGGCATAGCGGTTGGGAAAGCACCAAATTCATGGTCCCTTTTTAATTGGGGAATAAAGTTCAGGGTAAATATAGAAAAATATGGTTGGTATGAAGGTATGTTTGCTGCGTGCAACACATTGGACATTTATATGGACAGCTTGAAAATAGAGGACGAAGTTGCTATGGGAATATGCTGTCCAGTGTTAGACATAAGGCGACCTTTAAAGTTGCCGTTCCCCGACAGTATATTTCAAGCTGAGGTCTTTGCGGTTGAGAAAGCCGCGGAGCTAGCTTGTAATGCATCAGCAGGCAACTCTGGAATATACAGTCAAACAGCAATCAAGGTCGTACCCTCGTATCGCATATTGGTCAGAAGTGTGTTTCCTGAGCCTGCAGTATCCTGTATAGGCGCATCAAAGAGGCAGAATTTGTCTCTGGGGAGGTTGATCATTTCCTTAAACCTTGCGAGGTTGTACCCTCTCAGAAGCAGCTTGCCATGGTGCATACCTGCTGCCTGCTGCCAATGTTGTTCTCTACCCATTCTCTCCTCCTTGCGTAGCAGCTCCTTAAAAGTGTGGGGGCCCCACTGTAACGAATTTTTGACCCCGTCGGCCAGCTCAATGCCGGAAATCCCTTTATGTTCCGGCACACAGATTATCATTTGTTAGTATTGATCTCTGCACACTGACTTATAGCTTGAAAGATGCTCGGAGAATTTCCCATTGGTATGGATAGTTTGGTATGCGGCTCTCGAGTGCTGCGGTGGACAAGTGCATATTGCCACAGAAGCGCAGACATGACACAGATCAGCCTTTGCAGCTTTGATAGCTGAAGACCTACCGAAAACTGTGTTGCATTACGTGCCTAAGCAAGCGGCATATAAATGGCAATAGGGCTTATGATCATGGTATAGCCATCTTATGATACCTGGATTGCAGCCCTAGGAACTGCCGGCTGGGCATCTGCATATCATGACTGCCTTGGTGGCTTAATTTTGATCTTGATGTTTATTTTTTTTTTTTTTTGAGCAATTAACGTTTTGGAACACGCTGTTCCAATAGAGAGTGGTGCCTACGCATGTTTCACTTATGCTTAACAATATTAAAGAAAAGCAATATTTCCACAAAAAATGTATTTCTCTTTGGATATGTCATAATTTAAGCGCCTACACCGACATTGCGACATCTAATCTAAAAATAATCGATACATTAAAGTCTCGGCAAACTCATGCATATTGGCAGTTTCCATTCATCAATGGAAGTCAAGAGGAAAAGCAACTGAAAAACAAAAGTGAAAAAAGTAACAGCCACCTTCCACAAGTACTTACGTCGTTGGCAATGAAAAAATCGTCACGTAAACTACTGCCACCAGCACCGTTCACAGCAGCGCTGCCAATAAGTATGTCTGACTCCGCGCCGCCACTGCTAGAGCCGCCACCGACACCTGCACCATAACTGCTGTGTGCACTGTATAGTGTTGGTGTGGCGCCAGCAACGCTGCCAACCAGTGTCGTCTCACCATCCTCATCGATTTGTTCGTTCGCATTCGACGCACTCAAGTTTCTGCCCCAAATTAACGAACAAAGGGCTTGGTCCTCCTCGGTGTTGTACAAACGTGTTATCATGGCGTTCTCTTGCGGCCGGTCGCTGGGTAGGTAGCGCTAAACGAAGCTTTATTTAAGTGGAATGGCGGGTTAAGGGCGGCACGGCAGCGACGGTGTCAAAAGTGTGAAACTTTCTATTATTAGAAAACGAAACGAAAGGGATGAAGCGTGGCGTAGTGAAGGCAATTTAAAGGTGAAAGCCGCTGACGTCGCTATTCAATGTCTTTTTTTAATAATCTTATGTTGTTGTAGTTGTTCTTCTCGGTTTTTAGTACTTTGTTTTTGTTTGCTGCTTAGTAGTTGTATTTGCAGTGGCGTTGAGTTTGTGTTTTTGTTGCGCGTCAATTCATTTGAATTGCAAATCGTTGCGTCGGCTGGTGAGGTCGCGCCATGCCACGCAACGGCACAGCACAGTTGCCAACGTCAGCAGCGCTACACCGCCCGTAAGTGAGTGCAGCTATTGGAGTCGTGACGCCAGCAACTCGGCAGCAGTGATTTGTGAAGGCAATGTCTGTCTTGTTGGCGGAAGTGCGAGGTTAAAGCAGCAATAAGAATGTTAACGGAAAAAACGCTCCTGCGAAACGCACTGTAGCTGCAGGCCAAAGTAGAAAACCAAAATGTTAGAAGCAAATGCGTAGTTGTTGCTGTTAGTCACTTGCAGGTTAAGCGTAGACTGTCTAAGAAATTTCTTGCTGCCTTTAAATAATCTTAAATTAATTGAAATTTAAATGCCACCGCTGCGTTTAATTTTTCGTTGCTGTTCCCAATTTAATCACTCTTTTTGTTGTTTTTTGATTATTCCACTTCCTTCCTGCCGAAATTTTTTGTTGCTTTTCGCATAAATTTTCTTGCACCGCAAATATTTCTCTCACTTATACACATTCTTTTTATGGCCACAAAATCTGGCTGAAATTTTCCACTGCTCCTTCCGCTCCGCCACAACAGTACCCAATGGCTTGCCACCTGCTGTGTCTGCTTTAATTGTTTTTGTTGTTTTTCCAACCTAATTTTTATTAGATTGTTAATTTTATATGCATTATTACTGTGTTTATTTTTAGTGTGCAACATAATTGTTTTATTTTGCTTGTGGCACATCTTCACATATTATGATAGCTGTCGCTTTATAGGCCAGCGTGATACCTGAAATGAAATAAAAATGTCCCTTAATAATTTCCACAGAAATTCTAATAACAATATATTATATTTTTATGATCTTCTCGTGTAGGGTATTTATATTAATTTATTTGTCATATTATTTTCAATTTTGCCGCAAAGACTAGTGCTTTGTTATATTTAGTGCCTTTACTGTAATGTGCTACATACAGATATTACTCTTAGGTATTGAGATATGAAAGTGTAGACAATAATTAACCCGGCGAAGAATGGGGCTGACAGATCGAGCAGATTGCAAGAGATGTCTAGAGCAGGGCACCAGAGAAACAGTGGAGCATCTCTTGTACATTTGTCCCGCATTGGCAAGACTACGTTGTAAACATCTGCGGTCTACACGGTATGATACATTGTAGGAGATAGCGTTAGTGAGATCACAGATACTCGGCTCATTGGCCTACCAGATTAACCTAACCTAACTTAGCGTTCCAAATTGAACCAATTATTATATAATACTGCCCGGGATTTACCAATCTATACGCAAATTTAAGTGTTAACGAAATTCCTACATATAAATTAATAGACAAACTTTAAGGCTTCAAAGCTTTCTTTCTTCATTCAGTTAATTCTTTTGAATTTATCATACACTAGCAGCCCGTCCCGGCATTGCACGGGGTAGACAATTATTTATTTTTGGAAATTTGGATATAAAACAATTTTTTTCACAAATATTTTTATTTGTATTAAAAAAATCCCACAGTTATATTTGTATGTAAGTCTATTTATGTTCAATTTCTTTGATGGTTTAAGTGGCGGGCACTTTTGAAAAATTAATAAATAAAAATAATAATAATGAAAAAATTAAAATAACAGCAATAAATGATGAATTCAGTCATTTTACATATATTTTTGCCACTGCACGTGCTCAATTCTGCTAAATAGCAGCGACAACGTCGAATTCCTTACTTTGATTCTATCGGCTCTGTTAGCTGCCAAATCGAACATCATACAGAATTCAATTTGCACCTTCTCTATACTTTACATTCTCTGGCCCGGCGCGCTTTTCAGAATGCATCGCAAACAACGGCCACGGCGCTATGGCCTTTTTGTTTACATTTTGAATTTTTCAATTCGTAATGTCTTTTGAATGGAAAGTCCAATTTAAAAACTATATTATAGGTAGTTAAATGGTCTTGACCACAAAATAATTTATTTGGATAAGGATTAATATAAACACATAAATAGCATGGTTTGAATTTGGTCATTTTCATTAATGTTTAAATGAAAAAAGTTGTTGTAGTGACATAACTACAATAGTTGGACATATGCTACCGCGGAGTTTTTTGTAGACATTATGATGTTCTTCAATATTGTTGTACATTATTTTGTTCTATCGCTAAAAGTTTCGGCAGCGCATTCGACGAAAGACATTTTAAGACTCATTTTTCTACTCCTTCGGTTACATTGTTCAAATTTTACCAAGGATCCCTCATTTTTTTCAAAATGAAATGTAGCCTATGTCAAATTGGAAGAATGTAGCATTCTACTGGTGAAAGAATTTTTTAAACCGGTACAGTACTTTTTGAGCCTATTCATTACAAACATTCAAACATACAAAAATAGGTACAAATCTTTCCTCTTTATAATATTATGGGCAAATTTATTTATGGGCAAACATAATAATCAGACACCCCTATTGATATATGCAGCTTAATAAAATTATAATTTTGACATAAAGAACAGAAAATGTATGTGATGTGCGATGTGCGCTCCTCTGTTATCTGTTTCTCTGATCTGTTTTATTGAAAAAATTTTTTAAGTGTCAACTTTGCAAGCGATTAATAAATAGCGGTTTTCAGATAATATTTATATTTAAAATTTAGTGCTGAAAATTATTCCAAATTATACCTCAACGATTGTAAAATAGTGAGCATGTGAAAGATACCATACTATTTGATAAAATTTCTCTAGTCCATACAAACTTTTTCTTAGATTGTCAGAAGTTTTTTTGTTATGTTCGTAAGAAATGTCAATTACTGTGTGCTGGGTAATCATTTGTTTACGACACAAAACGTTTGTTTAGCGATTTTTACCCTGAAATGAACGGTGATCCATTACGAGGCTCCCAACTTTTTTTTTTTAAGAAAAGCTAGAAATTTGAAATTTAATCAGATATTCACTATCATTCGAAATAACATTATTTTGCATTTATTTTTCATCCATTAAGTTGAGTTTTCAATCACTCGTTCGAGCATTTCGACTGAACTGAAAGACACGCGTGATGTTTTGCTCTAATTCCTTTTTTATAGTAGAAGGAAACAACGAAAACTGGAGAGCCAAACTTTAATCCACTAAAGCTAACCTACTCCCAGCTTATATCTCTCCACGGAACCACCAGATTAAGTATAACTTCATGAGAGACAGAAAGACTTTTCATCCATCATACGGACGGACTGACGCCTAATACACTGTATGTGTTTTAGCTTTGTCATAATTAGAGCTAACAGCTTTCTATTTACCAAAGACGAAAGTTCTGTCAAATTTTTCACCGAAAAACTATCGCCAAGTGAGGCTTTTAACTTTTCCCTTACATTTGAAAAACGAGTGCTATGAAAAAATACGACCCTAGAGTCTTCTGTGCACCCTGTATCCGACGGACATTACGGACTAAGTTCGTGATGAAATCAGCTTCTAAAACATCCACGTTCACTCAGTACTTGGTTTAAGAGGAAGTCTAGGTCTCCATGTTGCCTATCTATTCACGAATGGATGTCCGGGATAGTCAGTGTATTCACTGATTTTTGGTTGAGTTTTGGCACCGCTGCTGCCACATTGTGATGCTTTTGGTTCTCTCCTCTTTTCTTACGCCTACAGACATCTCTGATAGCTGGTCCAATCGCACGAATTCGTCTCCCTGAATGTCAGTGAGCGGCATACTTGCTAGAACTTCAGCAGCGACGCTTGATATCGTTCGGAAAGTACTTGGTTCTCGTAAACCAGTAATCCTATGCGCAGCGTTTATTTGTTTAGTATATACTTTTGTGTCTAGTGCCTGTATACACATTGGTGCTGTTATTAAAGCTCAGCGACTGGTACGCACGCAGTCCCTATTGGTCATCATGCTTGATAGAGCATTACATATTTTGCTATCTTTACCCGAAGTATACGCCAGTTGTTCCCTAAATTTTGATTTGGATTCCAATATTACTCCCAGATACTTCATCTGCGGTGAAAATATGCGTGTGCGTGTGAAATAATGTCGCATTCCCCTATGGTGAGTGATACCCTTTCTTTCACCTGCCTTGTGCTTATGAGCAAGATATCCTTTTTCTGCTCAGCCAACTCTAAAGTCATGCTGCTATCATTGCATTTTAGCCAGAGATCATCTAGATGTTTAGCCACCGCTACTACTATGAGGTCATCCATGTCCCATAGTAAAGAGCCTAAGACCGAGCCTTGCGGTGGTCCAAGTTCCGAATCGAAGCGGAATTGTCCGCATAGACTGTAGACTTTACATATCCCCACAGGAAAAAGTCTAACGGTGTGATATCACACGGTCTTGGTGATTATAATGGCGCGACGATTACGTTCTCACCGGCATCATTTTTGAAGATATATGGACCCATGATTTCGCTGGCCTAAGAACCAAAACCGTATTTTCTTCTGGATGCTCTCCTTGGCAAGTGTAGTAAATTAGCTTATTTACATACCTATTGACCCAACGAATCTTCTTGGACCTCTTCAGGTGCCCATAGAGCCAAGCAATGTCGTTTGCGAAAGTCGAGCGGCTTCAGTTCTTACCGCGTCATCGATACTGAGAGAGTTAGAGTACTAAATGGAAGGTATTCGAATAGCTTTGTTAAGAAAAAAATTGAGTCATCCTAAGTCTTTAGGTTTAATTGCTTATATGGATAAACAAACCAAATCTTCATTTAATTTATTTTTATATTTTTAACAAAATCTTCATCAACAATATAATATAATATGGATTCTCATCTCTCTCTCTAGCCATTCTTAGTGTTTCCTCATTTCAAATAAGAAAGGTTGATAACTATTGCCCCAATAATTTATTAATACTTAGCTCATATCGCAGGAAGAATGACGTAAAACAGGAAAACAATAAGCAGAGAAGCTGGATTGAATTTCATTTGCAAACAAGTAAACTTGTTAAGCACAACAAAAAGCGAACTTGTAAATAATTTCATCGGCAATTACTGCAATGAGGGTTGAGCGAGTAAATTAAAGTATTTTCTCAGCAGAAGGGTAGTAGGGAAATGAAGATAGTAAACCAAACCCAGCTGAGCGCAACCACAGACTATTTTAAACAAGCGCCAAAACGAATTGCACAACGAAGTTACGTATACGCAATGGCCTCAAGTTGTATGGCATAGGAATGGAGTTTATTGGAGTTACACTCTCTACTTAATGCGAGGCGGCAGAAGATATTGTAGAATAAAGAGTAAGACTACATAACCATAAATGCATATGGGAATAGTGTAAATAAAATTTACAATGCCAGTCTCTGAAGACGGATGTACCTATTCACCGCAAAAAGGTTGCGTAAATATTTGTAGTTTGAAATAAGTGTAATCAGCCAAGAATAGCAGAAGGAGAATATGCACATATATATGTTAGAAAAAGCATTTCAATCCCACATACTTTTTTATGAATAAATGCTTACATGTGCTTATTTCGCTGGCATACGAACAATAGCCATATACACACACATTAATGCTTAACAATAGTTGCCTGCAAGGATTCTCCATATACTTCGGCTGGAATGTCTGGCTGAAGTCGGCTTGTGCTTGAGGCAGGTACCAGCAGCTGCCTCCATATGTGTGTGCTGATGCGTTAAACCAAAAGTTGAAGCCAACTTTTGAATATACATACATACAATTATGCAAGCGTATATGAGAGTGAGCCAGTAGGAATTTTTTTATTGATTGAATTCACTCTGTTATATTGCAGTCAATTTAAGTTTGTACAAAAAATCATATGCATATTTATGTGTATCACTCTATATCTTGAAGAATCTACAGAATCTCGCTCAGATATCACTGGTCAAGTTATTTCAAAAAATCATATTGATGACCTGAAAATAGTTTATGTAGGTTCTAGTAAAAATAATCCTAGCTCGCTATCAATAGCATCGAGAGTCTTTGTGATAAAACTGGTATGGGTGCCGGGTCATAGCGGAATCGCAGGAAATTGTTAAGCTAACGAGTTAGCAAGGACAGCAACCATAAAATTTATGTCGATAGATGGGTCAGTGCCCCCGTATCCTCTTGTGTTTTACTACTAGATAGCTGGGTTTCACGCAAGCTTAGCCTGCGCTGTGCCACCATGCACATGCGCTGTCGCAAAAGTCTTTTGGAGGGAATTTAGTGATCTCTTTGTCGTCAGTAAGACTAGCCTTTCACTAGTTGTGGAACTTTTAACAGGCCACTGTCCTATCAGCGTCCATGCTGTAAGGTTGGGATTGATCGTGATGAAACGTTTAGTGCCACTTAAATCAGGTTGAATCGAAATAGAAGTTCGATATATTTGTGACCCGAGTTAACGGAAATCAATTTTCTACACAGAATTTCGATCTATTTGTACTATCAACAATAGTACCGTCAGAAAGAAGAAATCGCTGCCAGCAGTTCTTATGCATCCACCTTATATATTATCCAACCTGGCACGAGGTGGTTACTACCTGTTCCTGTTCATGGCGAAGAATTTTGTAATCAAAAATTCACCTCCAGTGAAGCTAGTGAAAATCGGCTGTGCCAGTTTTTTTACCAATAGCAACGAGCGTTTCATTGAAAGTGGCATTAGGAAACTAACCTCAAAATAGCAACCAGCAAAAAAAGAAATGAGTCCATAGTTGACTTTATTCCTATCATTTGTACTATGCTAAATAAAACGTTCAACTCCAGTTGTGCATGCGAGTTTACGTACATTCAGTAAAGCCTTTTCCTACAGACGCTTTCATATGCTTCTTGCAGACGCGTCAATAACTCGGGTTTGACTGCTGCGCCGTCATCGTCTATGTAGTTCTGAGAGCCAGCTGAGATTTTAGCTGTGGTTACATGTGTAGAAATATATGTATATATGTATACAGATTCGCACAAAAGTCAAGAATGCACATAAGTGTGTATGTAAGTTTCGCAACCACCTTAAATGTCAAGCAACTAACCAACCATGCCCCATTTGTGTTTACTTCAATCTCATTGCTTGCCTTCATTCCTTTGAGCATATTTGCTTGTCCATTTCACAGTCCGTTTGTTTATCCAATTGTGCGTTTGTCTCGCTATTTGCTTGAACAAGTGATGGACCAACGCAAGCTTCGAACTCCAACACACAGACACGTCAATATGTCGTGGAGACACATGTGGATATGTTTCTTATAAATTTTTCATATGTTTCGCCGTTCGTTAACTAGGCAAATATAAAATTAATGTAGAGATTGCCTTGAAAAAAAAATTGAATAAGTGATACAAATTTTATTCACTCAAATAAATGTGCGTGAATTTCGCAAATGATTTCGATTTGATGGTTGGCAATGAAATTTGGCATGATTTTTTATCTTGAAGCCAAGCGTGAATGTCAAAAATGGGTTTTTGAGTAATTTTTACTTCTAGTAAAACCGACTTTTTTCAATTCAAACAAGAAAAAACATTAATTTCGGCTGCAGCCAAATCATTATACCCTTCATAGGTGTACTTTAATATGGACATATGTGCAGATCTTATGTCAAATTTCGTAGAAATATTTTGTCAAATAAAAAGATTGGACATACATACTTGTACTATACTGTGGCCCGAACTGAAGCATATGTTCGGATATTGTAGTATTGCAATGCCGAATTTCAATGTGGGAGACTGATTTGGGTCTTCCTCAATTGATGTGTTAGCGGCACCTATATTCCCGACACTTTTGCATTTCTTTGTCTCACTTGCATGGGAACATTTTGTACTATGCCTGCGGGAAAAGTTTACTTCCAGATATTGTTTATATTTCATCGAATTGTTTATGATGGGTTCCTTTGATCAGTTTCATTTTCTAGACATTTGAAGTCCAAAAGTTTTTTACTGCAGAGTCTTTATAGATCTTATACTTTTTATATTTTTCCAACCTCGCCGTATGCATCTGTATATTCTTTTCTAATTTAAAATGTTTGAGGTACGAACTTTCTGTAATAAATTTACTTTTGCTCTGTATTTTTTTACTAACAAATTGTGGCGCCCTAATCTTCAAATTTTCGTATATACTTTTATTTTTTTGCTGTGAGTGCCTGTGCCAGTTTCCAAGAAGCGTCAAGAAATTAAAACTTTTTGCCACTTTTCTCTAAGGGTGAACTTAAAGCACGTCAAAGCTCCTTTTCTTTTTTGTTTGGTGTGTGTTTGCTTTTTCTATACTTTATGTATTACAATACTCCGCTCCCTCCTTTGGTAATGCTTTAATAATGTCACGATTTAAACACATTAAGTATGCATGGTTGGGAGGGGCTGCGCATGGCATTATTCTATGTTGTAAAGTTGGTCAACCAAAACTTAACGAACTGAAGTGTTAGATTTTTTTGTAACTTTTTTATTTGAGTTTATAATTTGTTAAACAATTCAGAATTTTTCGCTTTAACAAGCAACTCCATAAATATTCGTAGAAAAAATACTTGCATGTCATTGACCTGATTTTTTGTTTTAAATTTCTTTCACATTGTTTAGTTCTACCAACAATCTGCTTACTAAGAAAAGAAAAGGATGTTGGTTTTTATGTCCATAAAATATTTAGTCTGTCCAACATGCTTGGTAATTTCCGCATGTCCATCATTTTGGCGATACAATCTTAATTGCTTCATGTTGATGCGTCCTGGTTTTTCTTCCTCGTTTTTCACCAACGAATTGATTAACTCTCCACTTTTATAGTTTATGAAATTGCTTGTTACATGTTTTGTTAGCCAGATAAAATCTTTCATTTCAATAGGGTGGCTAAGAGCGAAGGAGTTGTTTTAATTCATAAATTTTTTTTTACGAATTATGAATAAAAAATGTCAAATTTTAGGTAAAAGTTGTGCTTTGCTAGATCGCACCAACAGGGTTGAAAATCCCAAAATATGAAAGGCAACTTATGTATGTATAGGCAAGGACAATAAAGGAATATTTTGTTTGAAAGGAATTGAAGAGTATTTCTTTCTATTTTTATTGCTTGATTGTGATTTTCCACGCAGCTTTTAATGTTTTCTAGTACCAGGAACTGCCGTCACCATATGCATTGGCTAAAACTGGTTAGGAATTATTATATGCCTTTCTATAAGCAAAGTCCTATTTTACAGAAATTCCATCCAATTCTTCCGTTTCACAGTTTAAAAATCCGGAGCTAATGATGTTTTCAAATAATGTCTTTAAGGTACGATAGATTACGTCTAAAAATTATCGAAATTGAACGAATGTAATTTTTCAAGTCCCCAGTTACCGCATATGTAGACTTCAATGTCAATACTAAACTTTACACTGAAATTAACGCTCACTCTTTAAGATATATTAATGAAATTCAGAGAGCATTTCATGTTCACGTCTTTATGATGGAAATAGTTATAATCCAGTCAGTATTCTCATAGCCCCAACCTAAAGTAATTATTTTCAAATCTTCAGTAGATTTTGTGCGATATTACAACAAAATTAAGTATCATTCCTATTAGAATATGAATGAAAAGAGGCTAATAACCAACCCTTAATAATAAATTGGGTAGTCGAAAAGGTCTATTTTTTTTATAATAATAAATAAGTAAACAAATATGACGATCACTTTTAGCAATTTTTCCGCTAGAGATATTATTCCATCAGTGTAAAACATTCATCAGAAATTTCGAAATTTCCAGAACGGAAGCGAGCGAACTTCTTAGGTTATTCAATAAGTTTTGTCGGATGATAAGAAAAACTCAATTTTATGATTCCAAATACAATTTATTATTCAGTATTATTTCCCTGAACATTAATACACTTGCTCCAACGATCCTCCAATCTGTGGATCCCTGAAGTGAGAATCCGGATGGTCTGTAAAATACGCTTTAACAGGCGTCATGACCTCTTCATTTGATGAAAAACGCTGAAAACGATTAAATTTTTTGACTTCTGGAAACAAATGGGAGTCGCTGGGGGTCAAATTTTGAGAATACGGTGGATGCTCCCTCCAACAATTCGAATTTTAATTCATGAATTCTAGGCAGTGTCGAAATACTTTTGTGACACTTCGCATTGTCCTGAAGAAAAATAATTTTTTTCTTCTGCAAACCGGGTCTTTTTTCACGAATTTTTTCCTTCAACTGGTCCAAAAGGTTGCAATAATATTCAGAATTAATTGTTTTGCCAGTTTGCAAATAATCCACAAATAAAACTCCTCACGCATCACAAAAAATTGTTGCCATAACCTTCTTGGCCGATTTCCGGACATGAACTCGTTTCGAAGCCAAACAACCAGGTTCACAGCACTCTTTAGCCTCTTGTTTTGATTCAGGATCATGCTGATAGACCCAAGTCTCATACATAGTGATAAATCGACGCACAAAATCCACTTTATCCTTTTGTTAGCGAAATCGTTGGTACCCATTGTACACACAACTTTCTAAAACCCCAAAATTTCACTTAAAATATGGCTCACACTGCCTAGTGAGATTTTGAGAGCCTCTACTAAATCTCTCTCAGTCAATCGATGATCTTCCAAAACCATATCCTGTATTTTGTATATTCTTTGCCGTGGATCGTCTTCAAGGGTTATACGACCACGTTTAAACTCAGCAACCCATCTTTCTACTCTTCTTATTGTAGGTGAATAATCATTATACACTTTTAACATTCTTTCATGAATTTCGTTTGGTGCTACACCTTTCAAAAATAAGAATTTTATCACTGCACGATATTAAATTTTTTCCATTGTAAAAAAATACTGTGACATGGCGACACTAAATGGATTGTAAACAAATAATGAATTCACATACTTTCATATGAAGAGTGTACCAACAAAACAAAAAATATTTTGTGGTTGTAGCAACGCCCTCTCTTATCGATCGACAAAACTTATTGAACAACCTGGTATACATATATCTCACTAACTAAAACCATGTATTACCTGTAGTGATTTTTAAGGGGGTATTCTACTCTTGAAATCAAATTTTGGGCAGTTTTTTGAATTTTATTAAAAAAAAGCCCAAAATATTTTTAGTATTCATTTTTTTATGGTGTTTTTTTTTATTGATATCTTAAGAATATAGAAAAATTAAAATAAAATTTAATTGGAGTGAGAGACAGGTTAAAAAAAAGGCGCATCCTGGTGTTATTGATCCTGACTCTCCTGGTGGTCTGCGAAAAAAAAATCAAAAGAAATTCTTAATCAGTAAGGATGCTGTTATAGTCCGGGAACACGAAATTTTTTTTTTTTGAAAAATGGCGACTGCCTGAAAATAAAAATCATTTTTTACGCTTTTTTTTAAATTCCTGATTTTTTTTTAAATATTAAAAACAAAAATTGCGATGCTGGTAGGAACGATAAAGGATTATATTAAGAAGGTTCACACAAAATTTCAAGTAAATCGGTTGTATAGAACTTGAGATAAAGCCGGTATCGTGTGGAAAAAAGGAGTTTCGAGAAAAACACGTTTAAAGTTTAGGAGACAATTCTAATGAATACGGACGCCACCTCACAAAATCGGCTGTATCTAAAAAAATAAGTCGAATTTTGAAAAATTCTTCGAAGGTCATATTTTTGAAAGTCTAAACTTTAAATATATGGAAAAAAATCGAATTTTTCAAAATTCTAGAGTAGAATACCCCCTTAAAGATTCGATTTTCTTTTTATACAATATTTTTATTATACTATTTTCTGATTTTGTTTCTTAAATATATGCTTAGGTTACGCTTCTCCAAGGGATTTATTATGTCTTTCATCCATAGCAAGATAATACTTACATCTCTGCAGATGTAATTCCCCTAATTAAGTTTTAAAGCTTACAAAAGTTTGCCGCTTAGATACTTTTAATTCAGTTAAAGCAATTTGTTTCTGTCTTGCTGCCCTAAATTGAGTAAACAAGAATTGCTTAACCGCTAATTTTTAGCTGTGCCGCATTTTAATTACTGCGAACTTGAAAATAAAGACATCTGATTGGATTTACAATGGATGCCACACTGAAAACTTTTGCGGTAAATAAAACAAATTTACTTGAAAGCGCTTTGTTGTATCGAATACTGATTGCTGTGCCAAAAGGTTTCAAAGCTGCTAAAGAATGCCAAATAACGGTGAGTAGCAGCAAGGATCAAACTACAATCTATAACTTAAAGTCACAGCCACACACACAATAAATAAACCAGATAAATAAATTGCAACAATAAAGCTCTATAAACTGAAAAAGTTCAATTTCGAAAAGTTTGTGAAAAGCGCAAATAAATTGTATAAACTATTGGCAAATCGAAGCGTTAACAATTGTCGGTGGCAGCCAACCCCTTCACCTACCAACTCTGCCACGAACACTGGACAGCTATGGCATACATACACACACACACACTTATTGTTCGTTACGGCGCATAATACAAAGCGAACCATGAAAAATTGCAGACAATTACGAATGTTTTGTATCAAATTGTCGAAGTTGCCGGGCCAACTAAGGAAGCAGCATAAATTTCGCGAACAACTCACCAGCTGCTGCTGTTGCCAAAGCTGCTAGACACACATACTCTTCACTAGGATGCTAGAACGCTAGGCAGCTGGTGATAAGTGTGAGCGAAGATGTTGCTTGCTCGTTTGGAACTGTCACAGCCGAATGGTTCGATAAAAGATGCGAAGGTTTCTAGCAGATTTCGCCAATATATTCATATTGATGAGGCGCAGCATTGATGCTTCAGTGCGCAAAATTTGTGCGTCATAAAAAACAATATCCTTTTTTATGTGGCAGCTAACTAAGTTATTAGAACATAATTATATCAGAAGCCTGAAAACTGTTGGAAATAGCTGCTGAAATTAGAATGATAAAAAGCGACCGAAATGCGAACATTGGGAGTCGAAGTATTTTGGTTTTATGTGGGTGCAGTATCTTCCGGGATATTAAGCAGATGCTTCCGTGTTTATGGTTCTTTTATTTATTGATGACACATTATAACTCATATAACGGGTGATTCAAGTAGATGTCCTTTTTTAAATAGCATTTTTTGACAGATTATGCGTGAGTCGTGTCAAGCTTGTCCAGTAGTGTTTGGCATTTCATCATGGAAAGGCTAACATTTACAAATCGATATTTCGATTTATCTTTTTTACGAAAATTCACGTTTTTTAAAGAATGTGTTTCGCGTGCTTTGCACTTTATCGACTACTGAGTGACGTATTTGCAACATCATCACCCCATCTTGAGACCCAACATTCTTTATTGGATAATATTCGACCGAATAGATCACGCCTACCACGCTGTGAAGAAAAAATTGAAGCCATAGCTGAGAGTGTAGACGAAGAAAGTGGATAGTCGATTCCATGCCGTTCGCAGCAACTCGGACTACCGTATAAAATGACTTGGCGCATTTAATGTCGAGATCTTTAATTTAAAGTGCACCAAATACAGCTTGTACAATACAGTCGCTCGACCTTCCCAAGTGACATCGCTTTGCTCTTTGGGCTTTTGAAAAGTTCCATGAAGATCCGTCGTTTTCGAGGCAAATTTTGTTCAGCGTGTTATTCCATCCAGAAAAACAACGGTTTGGTGTGGATTATTGGCCCGTGGAATCATTGGTCCATATTCCTGAAATTGAAGATCATGATCTCGGTGACAGCAAGTCGGCGCCACTTCCCACACATCGCATCAATCAATGGACTAATTGAGAGAACAATTCGGTGTGCAGATAACTTCATGTTTTGGGCCGGTCGATTGGCCACCCAGATCGCGTGATATTACACCATTAGCCGTTTTCCTGTAGGGATACGTAAAGTCTAAAATCTATGCGAACAATTCCGCTTCGATGCTCGAACGAGTCATCGAGAATTATACTCAATGGTTATACCATCTAAGACGTAGCCGCGGCCGACATTTGAAAAAGATAATCTTCAAAAAATGCTATGCTTAAAGAAATATTTGCCAAAAAATATCCTTTCGAATGATAATAAACATTAATAATTAAATACAAAGTTTCTGGGTTTTTTCTTTAAAAAAGTAGTTATCCTCGAAATGGATCACCCTTCACATATGCGGGTATGTAATGCAATGTTTACTAAACTGTCAAGATATCGTTTATTTAAAATTAAGTTAGGGCCGTGATATTCAAAACCCCCCTTGCCTAAGGAAACCGATGCAATCAGCAATTGTCAGATGAATTCGAAACGTTTAAGGTTAGGTTGGATGGCTGTTTGAAGATCGCACGTGGACTGCTATATGCAGTCCTTTGTGAAGCCATAGAAAAGAAGAACTCCTGTGTTCGGACTCTCAAATTAGAAAAACGTCTAGTAGCGAATACAGATTTGCTCAGGCGTTCAATTTCCACTCCCGGTTCGGTAGGATGTCTGTAGGTATGCGCTCCAAAGTGCTTACGTCTCGACCGCCCAAACGTGGTACAGTGACGAAAGAAGTGTTGAGCTATTTTCATTTCATCTTCTTCCATATAGCTTCTGAAAATTGTGTTGGTAAGATTCCCAACCTTACAGCAGGAATACCGATAAAGCAATTTCCTGCTAAAAGCCCTATAACTAAGAAAATTTAGCCTTACTGAGGGCAAAGAGATCACTAGATCTCCTACGATCCATCTTGGGCCAAAAGGCTTTTGCGACAGCGCATGTACTGAGGGTGGCCCAGCGCTGGCCTTGCTTCCGCGAAGCCATACCATGTGGTAGTAGAACACATGAGAATACGGGAGCACCCACACGCTTCCATTCTACTGAATGCGGTTTAAGGCCGCCTTGAGGTGTTGAAAATAATATAATTTCTTTAGTTTTATACAAGTAATTAATATTTCAATTGTGCTTCTTCAAATTTTAAATTTTCGAAATAAAATTGGGTTCTGTTGTTAGCTTTGAAAATATACTCTTTTATCTCCCACATCTTTATGACGTAATATCTATATTTCTCCTGCTACTAAGAATGGATTTCATCATTGTCAAGAAAACCCATAGCTATTATAGAAGATTTAACAAATGAACGTAAATCAGAAAAACTGTAATAGAGTAGCAATAAGTTTTCAACCAATATCGATTTCAAAGTCTTTTAGCTCCTTAAAAGTATCTTTCTTGCCTTACTGAGCTTCACTGAGGACAAAGAGATCATGCAGGATCTTTAATTTTTTCGAATAAAGAAATGACAAAAAAATTTAATATCAATCTTTATCACATTCAAAATAGGCTGCTGTTAACGTGGTTACGCTTAATCCAATTTTCTATACACTCTTTATAAGGTTCAGCTTGAGTTACCTTCAGCACCTTTGGTGTACGACTTTAAATATACGCCTAAAAACGGTCAAGTAATATTCCTTATTGATTTGTAAAATCATGAAGCGAATTCATGGTGAAACAAATCACGTTAATCAAAGAAAACAATCAGCATCACCTTCGATCGACTTTGACGTGGAATTTGTAAGGGCTTACCTACAACCAGAAAATAACATAAATGTATTGATTCGTATGAAAATGCGAATAAAATTTAATGAAGCAACGTTCGTATGTATGTATTTGACTGGTTTATAGCACAATTATGCACAGGAGTTTTTCCTTCAAAGCAAAACATAATAAGATGAATGCACAGATTTACCGAATCAAAGGCATGACAAAGCTACATGTATTGAGAAATGAGGGGCTTATGAAAACCTACCATACTTCCCTGTAGGAAATCTGCAAATCAATATTATTCAATTTAGAAAAAATTGGTTGAAATATTTTTGACCACAGGTCCAATAGCTTACTAAAATATTGAATGCTTAAGATTAGTTAGATAGTTCCACTTTGGTTAAAGAATAGCGATCTTCTTGCTATATATAAAGGGTATTTTGATAGGAAGGGTCTTAGGCTGATTTCTTTAGAGATTAAGAATAATCCCACTTGTACAGCTAGTAGCGCCTGTCTGTTATGATGCTCAGAACTCCAAAGTATGGATTAAACAGACCGTCGGAGCCTGCCATAAATTTATTGATGCGGATAATATCAATGCCAGCTAATTTTTCGAGTTTGTAAAAAGTATGGCAACTGAAATGCTTTAACCTTAGTCCGCCGAAAGCCGGAACTGTGGAGGAAAAATTGTCTTATCTTTCTCATTGCAACTTTGGCAAGTGACGTTCTCCAAAACCTTTCGCCTTAGCAATAATATTCTTTCAAGGAAAATTAGGAAAAACATATGCGAGAATCAGGATCAATAGCAAAAATATTCATTGCGGCGATGTAAGTCTTGTTAAGAGCTAGCATTTCAATAGATCTTTTACCTTCCCCTCTGCACCAGAAGGGCTTAGCAAACCCACTGGTTCAGGTTGCTGACCTAAGCTTACTGAGCTCGCTTGAAGCCCATAGAGTCAGCGCCCGAGAGCACGACGACAGGGAAACAGCTGTTCAGATCGGCTCTCCATTTTCAGACGATTCTGCTGTGGACAGGCACTCAGACCATTGCTACTGCTACTCCACTTATACATACAATATATCTTTCGGAGGTATGTGACCGAAGAAGATGCCACTAGGAGTAGGTTTCGCGACGTAGAGATCCAAGCATAGCCATTGTTTCTAAATCCAGCCGCTATGTCTAATCCGCTGAACTATGTCAATGTCATCGCCGTTGCCAATGCGCAAAGGATCATAAATCTTCCGCAGAAACTTTCTCTCGAAAACTCGTAATGTCGGTTTATCAGATGTTGTCATGAATTCATTCGCTTATATTTATATATAATGTGATAAGCGCTTTCTTCACAGCTTCTTATTCTTGTACATACCAAATATTCTTACCCCAAAATATATCAAGATTTCGTAATTCCTAACTAGTAACAGTGCCTGCGGACAGCGAAGAGGGAACGCTTGCATGATGAATGAGTAGCATAATAAAATTTATCATGCTCATTAATTAGTCTTGCCGAAAAGTCGCAAATTTCAACGCCGCATTCAACACCAAAACCAAATACTCTCGTATTTCTTTTATTTCCCTTCTCGCTTTGTTTCCCAAAATCAATAAGTGTTATAATTGCATGGAATTACACTCCACACGGTGCAGAATCCGGTGGAATAATAAGTTTATGCTATTTGAGGCGCTTGATTTTGAATTTCGTTTTCCTATTTCTCATTCTTTTTATTTCGGTTGAATTTCAGTTGCTGCTGTTGCTGAGCGCATAAAATAAATATCGGCGAAAATTGTCCTTCAGTGTTCTGCGTCTAAATTGTGTTACTTTTTATTGGATTTCTTTTGACTCTCACGTCATTAAAGTGTAAGTAGGTTTTAGAGCAAAAGTTTTCTTTCTTTTGATTTTTTTCTTGCACTTCTGCTTTGTAGTAATTTTATATTAAGCGTTCTTATGGGAAGATTTCTTCAAAGTTTCAATATAAAAGTTTGCTAAACCTTGAGCGAAGCAAAGTCAAATTTGTGTGAGAAAAATAGTAAAAAGAAATATGTAAGTGTGATATTGACCTTATCACAATTTCTCAATAAAACGAGCTTGTATTTTCAATACAAAACAAATATGAACACCGATATGTGCAGAGCAAGAAATGAAGAGGTGAAGAAATACGGAGCAAGTTTCTAGACGTACTTTTTGTCCGTCAAGTTGCCGCCGAAAAGCAACCGCACGTGAATGTGAAGCAAAGATTACATCAGCAAGAACATAGCGGTCAGTAGACGATATGCTTACATACATAAATTGTTGTCATATTTCTATTATAAGCC
Organism: Bactrocera zonata; assembly: GCA_037783105.1. Taxonomy (NCBI): domain Eukaryota; kingdom Metazoa; phylum Arthropoda; class Insecta; order Diptera; family Tephritidae; genus Bactrocera; species Bactrocera zonata. Next base: position 239,381 of record JBAWJQ010000842.1, on the reverse strand, counting down.
AACGTTTTTTTTTACCAATTTTAGTCACGCTGAAGACAACTGCGCAGTTTGTGCCCAAAAAGGGTGGTTTCTAATGAGCGTTTAGAGCGCCGTGCAGGTAACCCAAACCAATGAGTTTATTGCTATGTTTCATAAAAATCAATAATGTTGTCCGACTCATCATTTGTAGGAAAACATTAGGACTGAGACCAATTAAAGGCCTAAGTAACATGTAGTACAGTGTGCAAAACAACTAAGTTCGGAATTTTTTTGTTCAATTAGTTGACTTAGTCTAATGAAAAACCATTTTTTGATGACTAAGGTAAGAAACATTGAATTCGATTAATTTAATAAATTTGTAAATGGGCATGAGACTAGTTATTTAGACTGGGTTCACACACGGATACTTTTGTGGTGACTTGTTTTTGACTATGAAGATAGAGAAGGGAATTGTTCGTGGGATTGGTGTACGCAAACCCTAAGAGAGAAATTCCTGATACTAAATGACAAATGTAAGAGAATCGGTTTTATAAATATAATTTAACATTTGACAAAATTGTGGTTCGATATAAACTAAATTTGACTTCTAATGTTATGAAATAATAATATAATCATTATACTAGTATAATCATCCCGCATTTTGAAATATGAAGATTAATGAAATCGGTCACAAATGCATCGATTTTCTATAAAAAGCTACTTTAAAAGACATGTAGTTATGGCCGAAGAATTATGCCGAATTGACAGTCTTTGGCCGTATAAAAAACCCGAATCCATTCTGGTTACGTAGACCCGACTGCCGTGGGAACGGTACTTTACTTTAAAAGATATCATTTCATTTGAATTCAGCAACATCAATTATACTAAAATAGAAAACAGCACAAGCAGTGATAAAAAAAGAGTCAATTTTGAATCTAAAACGGTAGAAATCGGTCCATACTTGTCGCTAACTTCAGGTCTACGAAACCGCAGTCAAGCTAATATCGTTTTATGGTGTATACGTCTGGTGGAGGGCGTTCGAAAAGGCTACACTTGCTAAGCAGCTTGAACGTGTCTCAAAAGCGGTTTCCATAGTCAATTCTGGTGAACTGCGGACTACACCAACAATAGCACTCAATGCCATTTTACATATATGTAACATTCGTGGATATTGCCGGCAGGTGCATTACTTCAAAGTGCGCTCTAAGGCTCAGGAAAGCTGGACATATGAAGAAGTCCGATCAAGGGCACGCCGAAATTCACTCCTCCTTTAACTAAATACACACCTGAAAACAATCATCACTATGTCATATAGGCAATTAGTGTAGTCTTTTTCTCTGCTCACATCCGGCAGAGTGTAATGTGGATAAGGAGGAGTCGCTGAAGAATGGGTCGAAGTTAGGAGGGAAGGTTGGACAGAAATTTTGCTATAAAGAGCTCTCAGTCAGTCTTAGCTTTAGGTTATAGGATAAATTTAGTGTCTTTCAGGAAGAAGTGGCTGCTGTTAAAATGACGGTAGAAGTACTACTACGAAGTGTAGTTTCTCTCAGAGAGTTTACCATTCACTCTGACAGCAGAGCGGCGATACTAGCCCTGAACCAGCTAACTGTGCACTCAAAGCTCAAGATGTATCTGTCCTCACTAGAGACAGCATCAAGATACTATATCTGCTGATTTGTTTGGGAATCACTGGCAACTGTAAAGCCGATGAGCTAATCAAAAGAATGACCTTTGTCTCGCTTACACCGGAATTGGACCGAGTCACCAATGAACCGCACGTGCGTTTAGCATGCGTTGATCGATGACTGGCTCATGTGCGACTGCATGATCCTTCCGACCTAGGGTAGATAGCGGGAAATCTTTTGAACTATTTACCTTAATAATATGGATGCTTACTAGATATTGTCGAATGTGTAATACTACTGCAATAAGGCTAAAAATCTTGTATGGAAGGTGAGGTAGACACATCCATTCACTTTCTCCTCTATTGTCTAGCTTTTGCAAAACTGAGGATAAAACAAATCGGCAATCTTAACTTCGGCGAACCAGCCGAAACTGACATTTGCCGTCTGAACTACTTTGTGATAGCCTCAAAGCGCTTTGTCGATTTGTAAGGTTCATATGATCTAATATATAGGACTTTTAAGTAACACTGACAGGCGTTCTAAGCTGTTGACATGAGATCCCTGTTAAAATCTAATCACCTTAACCTAACTTGCCACTATCCTTACGCACTGAATATGAAGATCTTTACTTTTTCGAGTAATTTAAATATTGGTATATATTGGAATCTTATTAAAATTATTTCAAATAATTTTTGTTAAACGTGAAATCCCTTGAGCCAATAATTTACTTTGGACCCTCTGATTTGTATAATGCACAATCAACAAAGAATGTGTGTGTTATACAAAATAAACAACCCACATTGTTTAAAAAAATTAACTTCGTTTAACAGGACTGCTCTCCCTCAACACACTGTCATTGGCCAGCACGTGCATGACTGACATTTCGATTAGACCTTCGTGTTCGACAGCGAAGTGGTGGATATCCTGTCTAAGGCAACATTTTTATGGACACGTAATTGTATGGCTTAAAGCTGTGTGTACAATTACTAATAAACATTCTCACACACTTCTTAGATTCAGGCTTGATGTTCGCGTGTCCTTTAATTTCCCCTTGTTTTCTATTGTGTTTGTTGATTGTTTGTTCGTGTTTTGCCCTGGCGCTCTTAATTATTAATAATGTTTATTTACATTTTAATTGTTAATTCAGCGCACGGAAATGCTTACTCATGTACTTGAGTATGCTTAGAAATACACATTATTTAAATATACAGGCACTTAAAATGTTCACAATTTATGACTTTGGTTAAACACTACAAGAGATTCAAGTATTTGCTCCATCTACTATTTTCTTTCAGCTTTCTAAATTTATTAGTATTTATCGTTTTAAAAACATGGTTTGGGAAAGTGGAATCTGCTGAACTCAGCAGGTTAGAATTTGAGTCATTTTATTTGGTTACATTCAACCATATACTAGCTTAGGTATATGAGAGATTTGAGAGTAAATAGTCGAATGTGTCATGCTGAATTTAAAAATGTAGATCTTTTAGTTTAGAAAAAGATTCCCCTTAGAACTCAAAAAAGCCCAAATATAGATTACCAAGCTTTAAAGGGTTATACATTCTACCCGAAAATTGCAATAAAAGACAAATTATTTAATTATTCATCACAATTTATTTTATCGCCTTCGAAGTAAGCCCTATCAGATGTTAAACATTTATGACACCAATTTTTACTGTCCTCGAAACACTTTTCATAAGCACTTTTTGGGATGGCCTTCAGCTCCATCAGCGAATATTTTTTTATCTCTCCGATCAACTAAAAACGGATTCCACTAAGCGGCAATTTCACTTTGGGGATCAAGCCAAAAATTAGACGAAATTAAATCTGGTTAATATGGTGATTGATCAATGGTATTCATTGCGTTTTTGGCTTTAAATTCGATTACAACAGTGGCTTGATGCGATGGTGCGTTATCATCGAGTAAAACCCATGCATTGTTCTTCTACAATTCGGCCATTTTCGACGGATGTTCTCACGCAAATGCCTTAATACGGCCAAATAAAACTCCTTATCTACCGTCTGTCCCTCCAGAAAAATTTCGTCATGCACCAAACCACGAATAGCGAAAAAACTGGGCATCACTTTGGTGTTTGATGTTTGGCGTGGTTTTTTAGTTTCAGTTTTTCCCACCATTCCGTTGACTTTTGACTTGTTTGCATGTTAGTTTCAGAAATCCATGCCTCATCGGCAGTTATAATATTCTAAATGAATATGGGATCGGAATTCGCACGATCAAGCATGTCCAAAGAGACCTATTTACGGTACTCTTTTTGAAAAAAATTCAGCTTTAGCGCAAGAACGGGTTTCACAACCAAAATATCCTCCAGAATTATTCGAACAGACTCGTGAGAGATGTCGAGTTCTCTTTCCATCTCTTTAACACTTGCCTGCCGATTTTGAAGAGGTCGAAGGTCGCCCATAACGAAGCATGTCTTCTGCAATTCGACCATTTTTGATGGCTTTGTAGCTGAAAAATTGGAGTGGATCCAGCAAAAAGATTCCGAGTTATAGCATATTTACAACGATATTTCTAAGCGTTCGGGGTCCCAAAACTTCAAACCCGTTTTTATACTCTCGCAGCAAAGTTGCTAAAGAGAGTATTATAGTTTTGTTCGCATAACGGTTGTTTGTAAGTCCTAAAACTAAAAGAGTCAGATATAAGGTAACTTGAGTAAAAATTGAGATATAATGATGAAACTTGGTACACGTATTTCTTGGCTTCATTAGAAGGTTAAGTTCGAAGATGGGCAAAATTGGCCCACTTCCACGCCCACAAAATGGCGAAAACCGAAAACCTTTAAATTGTCATAACTAAGCCATAAATAAAGATATTAAAGTGAAATTTGGCACAAAGGATCGAATTAGAGAAGGGCATATTTGGTCGTAATTTTTTTGGAAAAGTGGGCCTGGCCCCGCCCCCTAAAAAGTTTTTTTGTACATATCTCGGAAACTACTATAGCTATGTCAACCAAACTCTATAGAGTCGTTTCCTTCAGGCATTTCCATATACAGTTCAAAAATGGAAGAAATCGGATAATAACCACGCCCACCCCCCATACAAAGGTTATGTTGAAAATCACTAAAAGTGCGTTAACCGACTAACGAAAAACGTCAGAAACACTAAATTTTACGGAAGAAATGGCAGAAGGAAGTTGCATCCAGGCTTTTTTTTTAAATTGAAAATGGGCGTGGCGTCGCCCACTTATGGAGCAAAAACCACTTGCCAGGAACTACTAATCTAATTAATTTTACAGCAAAATAAGAAAAATATGTAAATGACGGATGATGAAATCTCGATTATCACTTTATCATGCGAGAGTATAAAATGTTCGGTGACACCCGAACTTAGGCCTTCCTTACTTGTTTTTTATAATATTCATAGTCAGTGCTTAGAATTTCTCATCATCTGAACATGAAACTTTCACACCATTTTCCTATATGTTATATATTATTATTATATACGTTAGGTAATGATCTAAAAATTAAGATTTGGATAACAAAATCGATTTGAAAGCCGAAGGATTCAAGAATGTACATTTTTTGTTGCTTTTTGTTGGGAATCAGCCATTTTGTCCAATATCCAAATTTTGAGTAGTCTTTCATTTATTATCTGTGTCCATCTATAGGTTTGGTTTTCGGATTTGAGAAATTTGATAACAAAAACGAATTAAGCTGCTGGCCACCAAATTTCTTTTTTCAGAAGTCCTCCAGTATCACAGCTACGGGAAGCAAAAATTAGATTTTTTAAAATGATTCGTCGATTACATAGGTGCACATTTATTAAATGAAACGTCTCTTCAAAAATAATTCAAAAAAATGCTTATTTGTCTGATTTGAAAGTATGATCCATTAATACAACAAATCGAAAGCAGTCAAGAACTTCCAAAATTTGAATTTTTATACTCTTAGAACATCTTACTACAGAGTATAATAGTTTTATTCGCCATAAAATTTATCATTCGTGATTGTAGGAAATGGCGTTGTCAAAGCTTTACGATGAGCGTGGCATCAGACATCTTGGGACCTGTTAGTCTCATAAGAATATTTTCATGACATAGAGGTGAAATCTCACTACAACCACACCAACTACTTCTCATATAACACAATTTTAAAGTCCATTTTAATTCCGTATTAATTTAGTTTTATAATAAATTGAAACTAAAATTTTCCATATACAAACAAGTACATATCTGTTTACGCTGCATATTAACAATTTTCATTTTCCGACTTTGGATTTCTGTCCACAAATCACATTTAACTTGACATTTAACAAACATGTGTCAGCGAAAATTAAATTTCGTTGTAGATTTTGGCGAATAACGGGACATGTGTGACCTCAACGACTGTGCAAACACACACAAATGTGCAAGTATACACCTACACGCGAGAGTTTCAAGGTGTGTACGAACACATTATATTTCATGTAGTTTCGCAAATAATTAAATAAATGTGTCTAGTACACACAACCAAATTCATGTATGTACAGCAGTTTCTACATAGTTAGTAGTGAAATTCGATCATTACAAGCTGCTTGCGGCTGTAAAGTACTTCGAACTGAACATTTTCTCATATGTTTATTTAGGATATAGTTAAAAATTAAATATTCTTTATGTAAGCAAGAAATTGACGTCAATGCCAATTTTAAGAAAAAAATGTCTAGTGAACAGAAATTTAGAATTTTTCCATTGGGTGGGTTTAGTATTCAGACTCTCCGAGACTGCCTAAAGGCCAACGCTTTAATGTATACATACATACAGGGTAATCTTTCCTTTTTGAAAATCACAACATTTTTCACAAGTACACCCCTTCATAAAAACGCAAATAGATAATATCTACAAATGTATGTATATAACGAAAATGTTTAATGCCTGCCCGACTCCACAACAACACAATGAATACAAACAAATTTAGGTGTGACGGGTAGTCAACCACTCCAAAAGCATTGCCGCGGGTGGCAGCAAAAGTCAGCAAAAAAGTGGATTTGTAACGGAAGTGACGCTTTGCCAGCGCGCAAATTCCTGCAGATACAAACAAATATTTATAACTGTAATGCCAACGTACTCCCTTAGGTCCCGGTTAATTTGTACGGACAAATCTGCATGCCAAAAACATTTTGTAAACAAATACATTAATCATTTTTCGAAAGTAAATGTTTTCCTTTCACATTTATCTATTATTCAGGAGACAGGGGACTTTTTGTACAGACGTCTAAATATTTGAATGAAGGTTCTGCTAGGTTAAAAAGCTGCTAAATGTGATACGAGGGCTGCCATATATATTTCTGGCCTAATAACCAAAATAGGAATATTTATCAACGAAAATGGTTTTGTTGTTTTTCAAAATATTCTCCATCAAGACTTATACACTTTTGCATGCGCTCAAACCAATTTTCGAAGCACTTTTTCCACTCCGATTGAGACACCTCCAAAACATGGTTTTTGAATGCTTCAACAGCATCTTCTGGCGACGAAAATCGTTGACCACGCATTATTTTCTTGATGTGTGGGAATAAAAAGACGTCATTGGGTGCCAAGTCAGGGCTGTACGGCGGATGACCCATCAATTCGACGTTTTGGCCGGTCAAAAAGGCGCTGGTTTGAGCCGATGTGTGAGGGCTCGCATTGTCATGGTGCACAATGATTCGTCTGCTCTTGTTCGTTTTTCGAATTTCTCCGAAGAATTCAGGCAAACAAATTCAGAATTGACCGTCCTATGTTGCTCAAGCGGAACAGTCGCCACATGACCAGTTTTGCCGAAGAAACAGGCGACCATTTGCTTCGAAGTGCTTCTTCCACGAACAACTTTCGTTGAACTTGGCTCGTCTTGGAAGACCCACACGGTCGATTGCTGTTTTGTTTCGGGCTCATACGCATAGATCCATGATTCGTCACCTGTGACGATCTTATAAACGTCTTTTGAAGCACGGGATCCTACGAGAACAAACCTTTTTTACGGCCAGGTGTTCATGCAATATCGAATATATGCCGCTGGGAGAAATGCATAGGCATGCCTTTATCTGAAGGTATGTTACATGACGGTCTTGCATTATCAGTTCACGTACGGCATCGATGTTTTCTGGCACAACGGCTGTTTTTGGACGACCTTCACGGAATTCGTCTTTGAGCGAGCCTCGGCCACGATTGAATTCGTTGTACCAGTTTTTCACAGTGCTATAAAATGGTGCTTCATAGCCATACAAAGATTTTAGTTCATCGATGCACTCTTGTCGTGATAATCCACGTCGAAAGTTGTGAAAAATTATCGCACAAATATGTTCACGAGTTAATTCCATTTTTTGGCCGAGATGAATTTTTTAATTCCCTGTAAATATAACAATTCACAATTAAATGACAAAACGTTCTGAGTGATGTTATGCTAAAAAATGTCAAACTTTCCAATGGAAATGTCAGATTGCATCTGGCAACACTTAGTGTTGCCTAGGCCAGAAATATATATAGCAGCCTACGTAAGATCTTTAAAGTGAGTGAATCTTTCTTTTGTTGCAAAAAATTATTGTAAATACTCAATTCAGTGGAGTGGAAAGATGTAGCTTTTAACACCCACTTTTAAATATCGGTTATGTATTTAGTTCGGGTTTGTTCTGTTATTTACACCAAAGCTACATCCGCCAGTATTTGAGTCAAGTCTCATTAAAAATTGCAGAATATATTTTATTCATAACAGTGTATCTTTGCGCCTAAAATAGATAAAATTGCGCGAAAACTTGACCCCTCCAGCGCAACCTCCCCACCCATATAACTATTACCAAGATTTTCGAACATCCACTTGAGCTTGCTCCATATGATTGCTGATTGTATTATGTAAGGTACCTAAATGAAACCGAGGGACAATTTTTTTGAGTACGTGGTTTTTTTGTAGTATGTGGGATGAGCAAAAATAGATAAAATCTGGTCGGCACTACCCCCTTCTCAAATATATTCAATATAAAATGTTCGGTTGCACCCGAACTTACTCCTTCCTTACTTTTTTTATTTTAATATAATATTATATTTAATCATGAATTTTTATTCATAAAATCACTTTAAATAATTTTGTCCGGATTTTGAGACCAAATGCTCCTATGTGCGCCGAGTACGGACAAATCTTCACCACGAGAATTCGAGCTCTCACCCATCGACTGAAACAATTGGATTTTTGAGCACTCAAAATGTTGATTTGGTGAGTCGTCCACGATTTAGTACTGACTTGGCACCGAATGACTATTCTTTAAATGCTTCACGACCACGACCGTTTTAGCGTGACATTATTGTAAGTGGTACACTTCCAATCAAATAAATCTCCATTTGAGGAATACATAAATATTGTTGCGATTCAGCATCGGTTTGCATATTTATCTATTAGTTAGCTGTTAAAATCGTATACATATTTTTCAGTTATCCACAGAAATGAATTTCTCATTCTTTTCTGAAGTCAAGGATTTCTTTGTACTTATTCAAAACAAATAGTTTTTCTATTCTAAAGTCATCTTCATTGTTCCTCCCTTGTATTTCGCATGTAACTTTTTGTTTAGATACCAGCATATTGAAATCTTTAATCATACACTTTTATCAAATTTCATCTAGTCACCCATACTATGTACATACACCAATCTACCGTCTAGACTGATAAATTTGCTGAGATCTTCCGACACGCTTCGAAAGCATTCAAATTTTCTCCCAGACGAAATAAAAACTTTTTGATTAATATTACTTATGTACACTTTTACGGTACATGTGTAGTATGGGGGTTGTATGCATGTAATAACGATTACAGCCACGCCCTGGTCTACGTGCAATTTGACATAATGCCCCAACTCCAAAATTTCTTTTTATGAGGAGAAATGGAGTTCCTTGTTTGGTGGGAGGTTTCGGGTTTCTTTTGTTTATATATCCTCTTTATGTACATATACGTAAGCGTACCTCCTTGACTGTCGTTGTCAACGCTCCATTGCTGACAGAGCGAAGGTGTTGAATTCCAAAGCGAACTATTTGTAAACAAAGAACGGTGTTTTTTGGGGTGTGGGCCGAGTGAATGAATAAATTTGTAGTGTTCGGTTCGGTAACTAGTCACAAAGCAATTATAATAAGCTCAATTAAGCTTGACAATAAAGCAGCTTTGGGTATTATACATAGGTATTGTATAGTAATTTGATGTTTAAATGAGGTTTTTGTTTGATTGCTGCAAACCAGGGAGTTTTAACAGTTTCGGCAAATTTACTTATTGTGCTGTATGCTTGATAAGTATTGGAATGAAATTGAAAATAGGAGAATGATAATTACCCTCAACAAACGGAAGTTTTGGAAAACAGAAAAAAATACAAACAGTAAGAGGGAAAGTCAAAACGGAAGTCGAATTTCAGTAAACATAAGCGCTTTGATGGTGTTGGCTCAGGTGGTTGACTTGCTGCGCTTTCCACAACCAACAATCCAACTTTCAAGCATGCCTCCCAAACGCTCCCCAAGTCGCCTCTCTGCACTTAATTGTTGAAAATTATTTTGATTAGTCACCGAAGAGGGAATTACACAAAGTTTCCAGAGGTATTTATGTATGTTCGTGAATTGGTGTACGATGGCAGCAAGGCACGCAGTGCAAGTACATACACAAATATGCATTGGCTTAACTGGTGGTATAAGTGCTAAGAATTTTATTTCATCAAAATGAAGAACTCCATCATCTAATTAAGAAATCAATCAAAATGTCAGAAAAATGCCTAAACAATGTTTGGACTTTTTGTGAGTATTGCGCTTGTAGATTGAATGTAAACGTCTACTGGGAATATATGAAGATGGTCTATTCAGCGTATAAAAAGTTTATTTTTAGGTGTAATTTTACCTACTCTCTTTATATTCTTGGAATATATAAATTTTTTCAGTTTCTTGATCTCTGAATTACAAAAAATCAGTATCAACTCACATTTAACAGGTAAATTGTAACACATTTTTTGGCAAAATTCTTTTTTTTTTATTCAACATAGTTACCGTTATGGAATACACTATGTAGACTTATAGCGACTCTTCGAATTTTGGATACCAGTTTTGTAGTACCATTTGTCTTTTGCTTCAAAATAAGCATTAGTTTCGGTGATCACCTCATCATTCGTCTAACATTTATGTCCAGTTTTTGACTGAGAACAGGAAATAGTCAAGGGGCGCCAGTTCTGGAGAATACGTTGGATGCGGAAACAATTCAAAGCGCTATTCATGAATTTTTGCCGTCGTTTTCACTAACTTGTAAGACAGTGTATTGACGTGGTGAAACATCACTTTCCTTTTCTTCTATTGTGATCGTTTTGCGGCGATTTCATTCTTCATGCGGTCCAATAATGATGTGTAATAGTCGCTGTTGATAAACCTTCCTTTTTCAAGGTAGTCAATAAAACTTGTTCTATGAGCATCTCAAAATACAAACGCCATAAACTTGCCAGTCGATTGTTGTGTTCTTCAAGACTTTGGAGTGGGTTCATCGTGTACAGTCCACTCGGATGACTGTCGATTGGACTTCGCAGTGAAATTATGGGACCATGATTTAACTATTGTCACATTTCGATGCAAAAAGTCGAGCTTATTTCGCTTTAGCATCTCCAAATTCGAATCATTAACTCTTCGTTGTTTTTTTTTTCAAAAGCGAGCTTATGTGGCACTCACTTTACACAGAGCTTTCTCGTACTCGAATATTATATGATAATCACATTCAGTTCATATCTTTAGAGTGCATCTCGAACAACTTCACTTTACGGCCTTTGAAAATTATTCTATGGACTTCTTCGATGTTTTCATTAGGTAACAAGCTCTTTTTAGCGTCCACTCCTCACTTCATTACGTCTAATCTTAGCATACCAAGCCTTGATTGTCGATTTCTGTGGGGCAGTGTCCGGAAATTCGTCATCAAGCCAAAAGGCTTCTTCAACTGTATTTTTTCTAGGGACTTTTCATTGACCTGTTAAACAAGAAAAACATTAACTTCGGTTGTACAAAAGATACCTTACAAGAATTCCGATTGTTCAGTTTGTATGGTATGGCAGCTTTATGCTTTACTCTTAATATCAGTGGTTCCTTCAAACGAGCGCCTTCTTGGAAAGAGAAGGTCGTATACAAAATTTCAGACCAACATCTCAAAAATAGAGAATAGTTTGTGTATATACGGCAGATTTGCGTTAAAGATGTACACCAAGAAAGAAGACATGCCCATACGGGGCATGTTTTTCTTCGATAGAAACGAAAACGTGAGCCATTCGGCTAATAACGAGAATAGTGCTCATGGTTCTTATATCGGTATATCATGCGCAATTTTAGTTTTGATTTCGTCGACTCCAATCCGTCAATTTTGCTGTCGAAATTTCACTGTATGCAAGTCAATTGGGTTGGGAGGATAGGCAGGGAATTATCTGTTCTAAGGTGGCCAAACTTTTATTTTGGACTTGGACTGCCAGCAATTGCACCGTCTGAAGTGTCTCATCAGTAGGCTACACACATCGATAGTGAGTAGTTGGAATCTCCAGGAGTATGTTTGGGGGATTTGCCATACTGCCCGATTACTACCTCTTCTTGTTTTCTGTTTTATGAAAACTAACGGATTGACTTTTATGGAAATTTTGTGCGATTGTCTCCCTTAGCATCGTATGATATATTACTGATAAGTTATAGAAAGCAGTAAATAAAATAAAAAGCAATAAACTTAGTCTCTATGTGATGTTCATATCAATTTCTGCTTGAACATTTTTCCATCTTCCATCTTGTATTTGAATTTTGCTTATCCCTTCTTGTTGCTTTTGACTTTCTTCCGACTGATATTCTAATATACAATAATTAAAATAGTACTATAACTGGTTAATATCTAGTTGCTTAAGAAATATTTTCCTCAATATAGTTCCTTCCTTTATGTACATACCCAAAACTATATACTATATAGTTGTAAACTTTAGATAGGATTTACAAAACTAACATGGACTATTAGGTCACTATGCCACATTACCATTGCGGTTTTGGGGATTTGGGGATTTGGGGTTTTGTGGCTAAGCGGCGCTAAAACAATTAGACGTCTCATTGTCACTCAGACACTCTTGCGTGAGTATATATCACACATGTATACATATAGACACGTATGCGGTTCCAAAAATATTATGGGAGCATTAGTATTAAATACATACTAAGGAATGTGTTTGTCGGAGTCGGCATGCTGAATATAACAAATTTCAATGTCATCCAACTGTATACATATTTATAAAGTATGTGCAGGTATGTTGGTATATGCGAGTACATTCATGCATAAGTAAACATTTGGAAATGGATGCTGTTGGGTTCATTGCAATTCGACAGAAAATGTACATAATTTCATGGTAAATTTGCTGTAGTTAAAAGCGTATCTGTTTGTCATACCTAGAGACTTAGGTCAGAATAGCCATATTTTGTAAATTTTAGAAATGAAAATTTTAAAGCTGATAGGATAGATGAGAATTTAGTTAAGAGAATTGAAATTAATTTTTGTTATTAAAAATACTGAAGCAATGAGGAATTTATATTTTATTTCGATAAAAAAAATTATACAAATGAATCTTCTACTTGTTATAAAAAATATACAACACATATACTGAAAATCTAGTAAAAAAAATCTATAACTTTTGCAATAAATTGACTATTTTATTTCTATTTAGAATTATCCGATCTGATATTTGATAACTTTTTGCCATTTTGAGGATAATTTCATAATGCCGCTCTTGTAGAAAACCTTTTATCTAATGGCTAATAACTGGGAAAGTCCTTTTGCACAAGATTCTCGAAGTGAATTTTCACCAGCAAAATCATTCGCCAGAGACAATCTCACCATACACATAGCAAAATCTTCTTGACGTCAATTTTGAATTGGTTGCCGTCGGCATCGGGTCACGTCCCAACGCCAGGTGCAGCGAGCCTTGTTGCTAGGGATTAGGCACTTCCTTTCTGTATATTATATTATATTATATTATGCCTCTAGGGTCAGACTCGATCGTTCGCTAACAAACGAATTTAGGCTAAGTTGACAACGTAACCGAGAAAAGGAGACCCACGAGGCATTAAAAAAATCGATTCAATTCTCCAGTTGAAAAAATTTGGACCAATGGTTTTGTGATTGACAGTACCAACCGCGAATCCTACATATTAATCGATGAATCAAAGTACAGGAATAAAGGCGAGCTTTTTCTGTAGTACTCCATACACGGAAGGTAGCTTAGGACTAAATGATTACATTTCAGTCTTTCAGACCGAAATTATTCTTATAACAGAAGGTGCTTATTGGAATATTATTGCAATAAGACTATCCTTAGTCCCAGTTGAGGAGCATAATGAACTCCTCTCCAACCAGCTCATCTGGGATACTTTCGTAGAAATCATACTTGCAGTCACTAGCTTGGAGTGGAACCGCCTCCTAGGAACATCAAGAGGTCATTCCTCAACTACATCGAGACTTCAGACAATACGCCAACTATATTTCGGACGGAACTAACATCCGACCAGCACTGACGGCCATTCACAGTGGAGCCATCAACACCTTCACCGACTTTCAGTGAATGGCGTACTCGGAGTCAAACCACTATCCATTGCAGACAAAGAGCTCGAGTTGCCGCGAGAAACGATAGGGACTCTTGCGCTGTTTCGTTCTGGATACTGTAGCACGATAAACTCCTTCTTATCCAGAATAGACCCCAACATATCCAATATATGTACTGCGCGCAATGAGTCTCCGCAGGACATTGGCTACATCTCTGCATGCTCCACCAACCCCACTCAAATAACTCCCCTCTTCCCATGGTCCGACCCTGTCGAGACAGCACGTTTCTTGGGCCTGCCTGCCTGGGCCTGACAACGTAGCTAATCCTTACCTTCCTAAAGGTTATAAGATATCCGTTAGAACAACACCAACAACTATCCGTAGCGCCAACACTAAGTTTCATGGTTTGAAGGAAATGAAAAGGCAGACGAGCTAATCTGCCCGGGGCCAGCTGGAGATTTAATTTCCCAGACCATTCAGCTCTCTTCAGGGGTTTTTGAAGCAATGGCCTTTAGAAGAATTCCTAAGAGAATAATGCAAATTTACTTTGAGATATTTTAATGGTGGACAGACCCAAAAACTCCTACTTCTAGGCAAAAAAGAACTTAGTAAAATTTAGGGGCCGTCACAGGGCACCAACTTTTAATATCCTACCTTAAGAAAATGATGGAACCTTGTTTATGGAAATATCCAGCCTTCAGCTCGATGAAACGAGACATATTCCACGGTCCCCAACGCCCAACTTAAAAGACATTGAGTAGCTGGGGTGAAAAAAATTGGATTTTTACTAAATCCACTGAGTTGTTAGATAAGCCCTAATTTGATAATGATGTTCATAGATGTTCCTCTCAACTAATATAATACTTTTTAAAGTTTGAAAAAGGTCTTTTCCTTGGTTTACTAATTCACAACTAGTTTAGAATCCATTTCGAAACCAAAATTCTTATCTCCCTCACATTCACTGAAATACTCGAATGCCAAGAGCTTTGGGAATTTAGAGACAAGTTCTAGAGCTCTGCGTTGTCTCTTATGACATGTTCATTTAGTGAAAATAGAGTCTATGTAATGCCTCTGAGTTGTGACAAAGTCTTTAAATATAGGAATGTCAATTACATATGTCAGCGTTGCAAAATTTACTAAAAAATTTTACTCAAATTCTCACTCTCTAATGTTAAAAGACCGTCTTATGGATAACTTGCTGGTTTTCTGCCTCTGAAATACCGGCCGCTTTGTATGGTGGCATACTTTCAGTAAAGTATCTAACATATCATTTTTTATATTTTATGAATTGCAATTTCGCTCATAACTGTGCTTATCTGCCGCTTGTCGTGTGTAAACTTCAATTTCCTCTGATGCGCTTACATAAGTGTGATACACACATTTTCATACACACAAGTAAGCCTTGGTACAACGTACAAAAATAAGCTGGGCAAGGCATTCATGCAATCATATGTAATGGAGTGTGTCTGCGGTAATCCGAAGTACGTTGACACGCACTTAATTTCCCAGTTGGCAAACAAAAACGGAAATGCTTCTCCGCTTCAGTGGTCAGTCAGCATGATTTAAGGCAATGAGGCTCCACTTAGCTGTTGCTTCTTCTGTCACACATTGTTCGCACATGTAATGGTATTATGTGTGGCTATTTTGGGCCTCATTTGCGTTAGCAACTGTATCAGATTAACGTCAACTTTATTAAAATGTCATATTATACTTCTTCCGTAAGACAAAAAGGAGGAAAAAGCGGCCGTGCTCACATTTTTGTAACGATTGCGTTTCTTTGCATTTAAATAAGCAAACAAATCTCTTGATATAACCAAAATACCCGGAAAAAACTGTCGCTATAATTAAGTCGTATAAATGCCTTTTTTGTTTGTTTGCAAAGGACTGTTGATTTGTTAATTTCCCTTTTATCTGCATTTTTTAAAGCCCCAATAGAATATATAGAGTTTGTGACATCAAGAAGGAAAGAGCGTTAAGCCTGTAAAGTGCATACATATCTAATGGATCAACGTACCGATCTGAGTCGGTTTAGTCATGTCTACTTGTTTTTCTCCACCAAGAAGCTTCTCGGATCATTAGCATGTGTTTTGTACCATTTTGTGGGAAGCAAATTTTGTTATTTTGAAAAAAGGGATACAAATGAAATTTGCGTACGCAGTGAACGCATAAAAAAGATACTGTCGAAAACATCAAAAAAGACCAAAAAATAATTTTGGATGACAGTAAAGTGAAGTTGTTTGAGATAGCAGTCACTCCTAAGATATCAACTGAACGTGTACATCATATCATTCAGAATTATTTAGGTATGAAAAAGCTCGGTGATACTTGAGTGTTGCGCGAACTCCAAAAAAAAATGATGAGTTGATGACTCGGAGTAGTGTTTGGAGATAGTTAAGCGTAATAAACCTGAGTTTTTGCGTCGGTATGTGATAATAGATGAAATAGGGCTCCATCATTTGAAGGCCGATCGACAATCATCTGAGTGCATTGCCTACAATGAACCCGCTCCAAAGCATGGAAAAACGCAACAGTCAAGGACAAGCAAGGTTACGGCGTCTGTATTTTGGGAAAGTAGCATTAACATTGACTGCCATTACTGAACTGTTTGAAAATCAAAATCAACGAAAATTGGCAGCATTTGAAGAAAAAAAGTGATGTTTCAAAAGTCAGTGAAAACGAGTTCAAAAATCTATGAATTGAACTTCGAATAGCTGCCGCATCCACCGTATTTTTCAGATCTGACCTCCACCGTCTATTCTCTGCTCTCAGATGTTAAAATTATGGTCGCCGGGAAGAAATTTTCGTCGATTGAAGAGATGATCGCCGAAATTGATGTTTATTTTGAAGAGAAGGACACAACATACTACAAAAGTGGTATCGAAAAGTTCGATAGTTGCTGTAATCAGTGTGTCATCCTTGCAGGACTTATGTTGAAGAAAAGTTTTGCTTAAAACATTGAATTGACCTGTTTATCTTCCATATGAGCTGACCAAATTAAATTAGATAAAATATGTTTTTCTGTTAAGTAGTCTTAATTCTACTTGATAACTTGAGTAGAAAGAAGCAACAAGGAACGAGCAAGAAAGAAAGAAAGACCTAAACGTTTTTCGTTGGATGCAATCCATTGGTGGGTCTTTATTCAGTTGGAAGTCATATAATGATGTGAATTCTGTTGTATAATTACATATGTTTTTTAGAAACGCTAACATAAAATTATTATTCTGTTGTTTGCAGTAGCAATTTTATTACAGCCTATTGCCTTATCTTAATTAGTTGTATTTCGCTTTCTATTTTCAGGTAAGTTTTCAAAACTCATTCCTCATGAAAAGCATAATAATTTTTCTTCGCTATGTCCGAGCTTGTAAGTAAATATAATTCTTTCTAAACAGCTTTTTTATTACATAAATAAATACCTATACAGTTTTATTGCTATACATCCGTTAATAAAGAGATTCTCGTCTGGAAGTGCCCTAAACACTTTTTTGTTAATTTAGTAATTGTAGTTTGGGATTCATTCAATATATCACCACGAAAACACCTTTCTATAGTTGAATTATTTCTAAAAAAAAAAAAAAAAAATAAAATAAAAAAAAAATAAAAAAAAAACCTTTAAAGACAGCCTGGGAATCCCACCTTATGTAGATTTTGCTTAATAACCGTTATTCACACGAAGTTCATCAATCGTCGCTGGCTTGTTGGCATAGAACATAACTTGATGTAGCCCCACAGGAAATAGTCTAAAGGCGTCAAACGGCTAGTTGACTAGGTCATTTTGTCAGATAACACGTTCACCAAACTTGGATTTCAATAAATCGATTGAGATACTCGCTGTGTGGCTTGTGGCACCGTCCTGAACCACATACTGTCCAAATCCATATCATCCATTTCGGGCAAAAAGTATTCGGTTGTCTTTGAGCGGTAGCGATTTCAATTCACAGTAACGTGCCGGTTTTGATCATGACGGAAGAAGTACGGCCCAATGACGCCGCCAGCCCATAAAACGCCAAACCGTTTTTTTTCGGTATGCAGTGGTGGCTCTTAAAGTACGTACGAATGTATTTTCACAGGAATACATAATTTCATTGATATTTTTTTTTTTTTTTTTAAAGAAACTGCTTTTAAAGTTGAAGCCACTTACTCCGAATTTCGGTAATAAATTTTAAAAATTTCTTCTTGTTGTTGGATCGCAGTATATTTCATGATGAAATGGCAAGCCTTTCTGAAGAGAAATGTCAAAAAATCAGGAAAAAATGGTGTCCTTATCGGTCTACTTTTGTAGTGCACTATTCAGGAATTCTATGTGATTTATTTTGCTTCAAAGTTTGGCCTCAATGCGCCTTATAGACTCATAAGACCTAATTAAAAAAGTTAAAGAAGTTCTATTTTCTGCCTTTACAAAGGACTGTCCTACTTGTGATCACTATTCCGACGGTTAGCCATTGAACCTAGCCTAACTTGCTTCAACATGTCAGTTAGAATACTAATACCGCAGTGAAAAAAGATTTCAACTTCCTTATTTTCCTCCCTAGCTAAGTTTATAATGTCGAACTTAATTCCATTTCGCTCCAAACGAAACTCAGTTGCGAAAATAGTTTCCCTCGCCCTCTAAGTAGTTTAATCCTAGGGCATTATAACAACTTACAAACTGAAAAGTAAATAAGGCGCCGAATAACTTTGAAGCAACTACATGACGGGATTAAAGATAATTGACCGAAGTAATACGTTTTTCTTGGTTAAAAGAAAAAGTGAGAGCAATTTAGCACGGAAGTTAAGAAAGGCAAAAATGGCAGCAGCCAAATTAAATTCATACCTTTTTCAAAGGATAAAAAGAAAATCAGTAGAATATGCCACAAAGCAACAAAACAGTAATGCCTAACTGCGTGAAGCGAAAAGGCCTTTTGTGTCAGTCAGACAACAGACGATGGATGTAGCCGGAAACAGCAGACAAGCACAGCAGCCAATATAAATTTTTATGCGCATATGTTTAAGTAATTGCGGCACACATTTTTACACATACATATATATATACATGTATACCAGTTAGTCCAAGCAATTCTACACTCTTCTCATGAGCAGTTTAGCCATTTGCTGCGGGCAACTAGACTTTAAAAGTACTTAAAATATGCGCGGCACGTAAAAAGCAACAACCCAAGGAAAGAACGGACGCCAGAAGAAGTAAGGACATAAACGAAAGAATGTGAAAAAGAAATCTAAGAAGGAAAAATTATTTAGAATGCAACGGCTTAAAGCGTGAGTTACACGTGACAAGTAAGCAACTTTTATGCGTGTAGAATTCGGTGTGTGTATGCGTGTATATCAAATTCGCGGCAATCACTTGTGCTACAGCTGCTTGACGACTATGCAAGACACCCAACACGATTCACCATATACGAAATAAGACGAAAGCGGAAAAGAACTGACAGCTGAGCTGTATTTCTAGCGGTTGCTTGTGGCATTTAATGTGTCTCTCGGTGCTTGCCTTAAACGCCTGAATATATGCAACAAATGAATATTTAATATTTTTATATTTTACTTCCTACTTTGTTGCCATATTTATAATCAAATTTCATGCACATCAGTGTAAGAATTTAAATATTAAATTACCCGAAGTTTATGGGTAGTACGACTTTAAAGAAAATATTAGATTATGTCTGTGATGATATTTGAGACATTCATTGCTATATGCTAATATATCATAATGATTATTATTTAGATGTCCCTTTTGCACATAAACTCAAGTAAGAGCGAATTCTCGACCGAATCAAAACGCTGTTTTTCCTTAAAATGTTTTAGACAGACTGTAGTGAAAGTTTAGCCTACAATCCTTAAAATGTAACAGAAATATTTGGTATTCAAAAGAGTTCAATGCTTGATTTCGACCAAAAGCTTTTGGTTTATTATTATTATTTTCTTTTTAAAATATATAACAGAGCATTAAAGACAATTTCTCCTTGCAAAGCGAAAATAAAACTAAGAATACAGTTACCGCGAACGGGCTCGAAGTTTTATTCGACAAAGTATGGCTAACTCGGCTGAGTGCTACTTTTATATGTTATATTTATGAAAATTCTGTATTTATATATGACGAAAAGCAAAGCTGAGACTTAAAATAAAAAACATTTCACCTATCTTTATTATCGTCTTTGGCTTAAAAATAGGCTCCCTTTGAGTCTGCACAAGCATCTTCTTCTTCTGTAATGGCGCGCCAGTCGTTTTTTCTCTTCGCAATGCGGCGCCAATTGGAGATTCCAAGCGAAGCCATGTCCTTCTGATCTTTCCAACGTAGTGGGGATCTTCTTATTCTTCTGCTTCCACCGGCGGGTATGGCGTCGAATACTCCACGTCCCATTCGGGTGACATGTGCTAGCGTAGCCGCTGTCTCTTAATTCGCTCATCGTTCCATCGACTGCGGTATTCGCCGCTGCCAATGCGCATATCGCTCATTTGCTGCAAGACCGGCATAAATCAAAAAACGTGATTTTTGAGTTAATGCTGCAGAATTGTTCGTTATATCATACTTCATGTTGAGTGAAAAATTCATATGAATACCTCTTATATGCTCCGCTTGAGAAGAGAATATATTTCCTGTTTTCCGTTTAAGGTTATAGTCAGTTGAAAACTTTAAACGCGTTTTCTGGCAAATTGATTTTTTTGACCTATGCCGGTCTTGCAGCAAATGAGCGATATGATCATAAGTTTTCCGCAGAACCTTTCTTTCGATAAGTCGCAACACCGCCTCATCAGCTCTTGTCATCGTCCATACCTTTGTACCATATAATACAAGCATCCCAACGATTAATCCACTCTTGTAAATAATATACAATAAGCCTCGGCTGTGACAGCCTCAGTGCCTTTAACGAGTTTAGGATTTTTCAATTTCGGCACATGACATCGTTTTTATAACTCTCTTATGATAACAAAAAGATTTTCACAGTTCCTTAAATTTGTTCGATCTTATCGATATTAAAGAAGGTTTAGTATTAGTCAGGTTTTCGATGACTTCACAACCTTCACTGCATGCTTGGAGTCACTATCAAATACTTACAAAGTGGACACCCCAAAAGACTTCGGGTTCTTCCATTGAAAACACAACATCATCAATAGTTGGTAATTTGTTTTCCATGATAAATGGAGTCAAATTCAATCAGTTGAAATGTATGAGACTCCCATACGAGTATATGTTTAAGTGATCCAAGGACAAATATTTTGTTGTTTGGTTTCAGCTTTTGGTATACTTTTGAAGAGTAATGTGTTTTGAAAATTATTCTAGCAAAGAGTACATTACAAGTATGTATGTGGAATGAATATCAGGGCTCGTCCACAAAATATGAAACGCAATATTTTAGGTCTGATTAATGTGCTTCAATGTAAATGTAAACTAGACTAAATATCTGGAATACGACTTCTATTATTAGGTAATGTAAGCCAGCTCTATCAGCAATTTTGCTTATTTACATACCCACTGAGCCAGAAATGGAACTCGTCGCTGAAAAATATTTGGCTCGAAAACGTCGGATCTTCTTGGAACTTTTCAAGAGCCCTTAGATCAAATTGCTCTCGTTCCATACGTCAGTTCGAGTTGCAGTGAACGGCGCCGAATCGACTCTCCACGATCTTCGTTTACGCTCCCAGCTACGGCTGCATGCGGGTCTATTTAGTTGAATATTATCTCAAGGTGGGTGATGGTGTTGCGAATAGTACGCTATAAATAAAGTTGAACGATTTGTAAACGTTGTCCAAGATTATGTATTTCTGCGATAAAATGCCAAACAATACTGAACAAAAACCACACGACTGATGCGTGTTCTGACAAGAAAAGGCTATTGAAAACAGTACTTCTGCTTGGATCACCCATTACATATGTTATAAAAATACATAATTCGAATTTAGCACTGTCTATGACGATGAATTTATTGGATTTCGAGACCCCGTCTTTTTTCCTTCTACTGCAAGAGCGCATGACTTTATGAAATTTTCGCTTTTAAAAAAGTTTCGTATATTCTTGAAATATGAATAAACAAATGATAAAAATGGGTCGACAAAATTTTTAATCAATTGCGAAAACCGCAATTCGGTTCTCTAAACTAGAATATCTACTCAAGTCTGAATAGTAATGAATTATTCTGAAATTGATTATGTATAGCATAGCAAGTCTAATTAGAAAATACTCACCCACTAAATAAGATTACTGGCGTT
The DNA here is from genome assembly GCA_037783105.1 of Bactrocera zonata. Lineage (NCBI taxonomy): Eukaryota > Metazoa > Arthropoda > Insecta > Diptera > Tephritidae > Bactrocera > Bactrocera zonata. The sequence goes on along the minus strand of JBAWJQ010000842.1, from coordinate 217,077 downwards.
TGATGAATCTCATCGAATACACTCATATTTGAATGAGGTGTGTTATGTAACTGTGTTTAGGCACAAAAATCACTCATTTCAGTGATGAAAGGTAAGTGTCCAAGAAGATAAGGTATATGTATGTATATAATATAATTTCTTATTTTTCACACTTATACACTTAATTTTCTACTTCACTCAAGTAAGTGCACCCTTTCACTTTGATTACCAATGGTGATTTGAAAGTTTCTTTGAAATACTTTTGCTTCACTTAGCATTTATACAAATTTCACTGTCGTGAACTTAAGTTGAAATGCCAGCCTTTTCGGTACATTTTTGGCACTCAAATTTCACGAATTTCTTAATGAACTGTTGGCAGTCGCTGCTTTGGTAGCAGCTGGAGCCGTCAATAACTACACTTGCAGCTGCCATATATTTGATTGATTTTGATAGGCGCTTTGAAGCGCGCCTGTTGCCAAGGCATGCTGAGCAAGTTATCGTTGTTGCTCTTTGCCTTCGGTGCTGGTGCTTAGAAACACTTTGTAATTAAGTTGTGCTTTGATTTAAATTCTTTGGCAACTACATTTTTTTCAACTTTAAGATTTTTGACATGTTTTTTGAACTGACATTTAACTTGAGAGTTAAATTTTGCAGGAGAAAGTTAATTTATAGTTGATTTTGATAATTAGTTTTCACCTCTTTTAACATTCCTAGAGCGAAATTTTTAAAATTGATTCATAATATAATTTTTATTAATTTTTTTTTCGAACAACAATTGCGTAAATTTTGCTTATTAATGTAATTTTTTTGAAGGAAAAATATTTTTTTTAAGAAAACTTTTTTTTCTTTTTTCACAATTTCTTTTTTTAAAGATATATTATTTAGACATTTATTTTCACAATTTAAGATTTTTAATTATTTTTAAGTATATGAAGTTCTAGAAATTTTATTTTATTAAGCGGTGTAGAAATATTTTTATTATTATTTTTCACAGCTTATTATTATCATTAAAAGCAAATTTCAATAAATGGCCTTCAATGTATTTAAAAAAAATTAAAAAGTATTTTCTGTAACGATGTAAATAAAATTCATCCAATATTTGTTAATTAATTTTCCCGATTGACAAGTAAATTTGAAAAATATTTATATAATTTTTGTAATCTCAATAAATTAATAAATAACACTTATTTTTAAACTTTATTTTTATTATTTTATCATTTAATATTTGTATGCAATTTTTTATGAAAGCTTTCAATATTTACTTAATATTTGTATTTGTTAATTTCATTTATGTTATAAAAATCTTTTTTTATTTATATATTTATATATTTATTTTTATTAAATTAAATTTTTGAAATATAAATTTTTTTGTATTATAATATTGTTTTTTTTTTTTCCTTTTTAAGTATTCTGTTTGGTTTAATATTTTTTTTTGTTTTTTTTATTAAAAACATTTTTTGGAAAAAAATTAGTATTTTTTGCTTATAAATATTATTATTTGTTTTTTTAATATCTTTTATTCCGTTTTAATATTTTGTTTAATTTTATTATTATTTTATGTAGGATTAATTAAGATGCAATTTTTATATGTTATTTATTTTATATTTTTTATACTTTATATTTTTGGTGTTATTCTTTATCTACTAATTTCCGGTCGGATTTTGTATTTTTTAGAACCAATGTGTTTTTTATATATTTTAATTATTTGTGTAATTTTTAACATTTAACATTAATTGTTTGCAGTTATTTCGTTGATTTAATTTAGTTTATTAAATTAACTATTTTTAATTAAATTTTATTATAAAATAAAATTATTATATTTATTTATTATTTTGTTTTTTTTTTTACAAAATTAAAAATTTTTTAAGTAACATAATTTATGTGTGTAATGGAAAGCATTTTTGTTAAATTGTTTTGTTTTGTTAAATTATTTATGTTAAAGCTAATCTGAAGTATTTTTTTATTTTTTATAATCTTTAAATTAAATTTAATATTCTAAACTGTAAGAATTTTTTTATATTTATTTTTTAATAAATATATTGAAGTATTGTCTTTATATTTAAAAAAATTAAAATTTTTTAATTGTGCAGTATTTTAACAATAGTTCATTTTTTTAATGAAATTTAAACTTTTCATTTTATTAATTTTTTTAATTTTTAAATTTAGTTTTTTAAATTTAAAGTATATTATTTTTTTGATACATTTTTTTTAATTATAATTAATTTTTGAAATTTAAATTATTTTATTAATTATTTTAATAATTTTTATATTAATAGTTTTTCATTAAATTAATATTTTTTAAATTTCAATTAATTTTTTTTTTTATTTTGTTAATTTTGTTTAATTAATTTTTTGTTATTTCAAGTAATTTAATTACTATACCACTAATTTCCCAAAAATTTTCACGTCTCACTCCACTTGCATCTCACCATATGCGCGAATCCTTGCTATTGCTATTTTCATACTTAAGGCTCAAGTTCATTTAATTTGTTATTGTGTTTCGCACACTTTGTACCCGAAAACTCGTTTTTGCCGCAAACCACAACTTTCCATTATGAATTCACTTCCACAACTGATTAAAATTGTGTAGAAAGCGCGCGTTATCAAGTACTCTTAGACACAGTGTAGCACTTGGCCGCGTCCTTATGCAAGCCAACAAAGTAATCATTGCCAACGCAGCATAACAATGTCCTGTTACGCACACGAAACTCGTCTAAATTCTGTGCATAACAGCGCCAATAACATTAGTTTGGTTTTTCTAGCAGTTCCCCATATTCAGCGCTCTCGGTGCGCATGCGTTTGATGTCTCAAAATTGAGATTTCTTTTAGCAAAAGCAAACAGCTGTTTGTTACTACGACAACACTGCTATGTGCCACAGTGTGTGTACTTGGCTTGCAGAAGCATAGTATCATAACAAAACAGTGAAAACAAAGCAACCTGTTTTCGTGTAGGATCATTCATTCATATCGGTTTCGCAGTAGTTGACCCACACCTGCCGTGAATGGTTGAGTCAGACGCTCGGCATTTCAACTGCGCATCATTTTTTTGCAAATAGCAGAGTAATACTTCTGTGCTGGTTGCGTACTTCTAGTTAAGCCGCAAATATTGCAATATATTTATGTATGTATTTATATGTCAATATATGCGTGTTTTGCGGTGCGCATCACAGTTTATGTTTTTTCGAATTTCTGATTTTGTGTGTCCTTTTTTCAGTTTGTTGCACACCTGTCTGTTTGCCCATCCGTTTATCTGGGCATACACGCATACTTATCTGTTGAGATTTTAATTTTACGCTCGTCCACATTTTGCGCTTGCACTCCTTCTCCCTTCGCCCTCTCGCCTGTTGGCTGCCGCCCATTTCATAACCACCGGTCTGAAGGCCGCACGGGGATTAATTTTGTGGCCTTAATTTTCATGGTATCGACATACAGACATTGTGAAGAATAAGACAGCCATGGTTTTTGGCAACAACGTTTGTTTCTCACGGCATCGTGGCCGCAAATGGATATAAATACAGCGAAGCAGATATAGTTAGATATACATAGTACATATATTAAAACGCAATTTGGCGTTTTACCTGGCGTTGGGGTAGATTAAATGTTTAATTTGACAAGGACAATACAATTTTAGTCAGATACTAGCGATATTTTGATGTTGTTGGTAGTAAGGTGACAGGAATTAAGTAAGATAAGCCTGAGTTTGGGTGCAACCGAACATTTTATACTCTTGCAACTTGTATGGTTCAAAGCCCAAAAATTTCCTTCATGTACTGGCAAAAATTCCTTTTAACAAAATTTTGCGAAAGAGTTCAAAAAGTTCAATATTCATTATTCGAAAAAATCGTGTATAAATAACTATAACGGTTTCCTCGGATCGGTAGCTTGAGTTTACTGAACAGCCACAGATCACACGGGGCCAAATCAGGCAAATGCCGTGGCTGCGGCACGACATTGATTGAAAATTTTGAGAAAAACTCACGAAGAATCGATGCAATATCTGACGGTGCATTATCAAGGTGCAAAAATCAAGAGTTGTTGGCCCATAATTCCGACCTCTTTCTACGAATAGTTTCGCGTAAATGACGCATAGCACTCAAACGGTATTCCTTCTTGACAGTTCAGCCGGTCGAAAATAATTTGAAGTGTACCATACATTAGTAATCGCAGGTTTTTTCGGCTTCGGCTCACCTTTGCCACGAGACTCGCCCGACCTAATTCATTGAGATAACACACATTTTTGCCGATATAAGCGGTATTGAGCCAACGGAAGACCAAAATTTTTATATTAGGTATATGTGGGGTATATATAATATATAGAAATATTGACTCGATACAACCTATTTTTAACACACAGATATACTATTATTAGCAAAGGATTCCTTTCGAGTTATTAGAAATGAATCTGAGTTTTTTCGGATAAACTTTTTTGTTTCCTATATACACATATATATATTATATATGTATATTTAATATATCTCTATATCAATAACAGAAATAAAACTACTTTGAGCCACTAAGCTGTTTTCAAAAGTACATAGTATGTATAATATTAACATTTCTTTTTGGGTAATAAAAATAAAAACAAGAAAAAACGTTAACTTCGGCTGCACTGAATATAATGTACCCTTCACAGGTGAATTTTTTTAAGTACCTATTTGTTAAGTTTGTATGGAAGCTATATGCTATTGTAATTGAAAATTTTGTTCGGAGATTATATTATTACCTTAAGCAGTAATCCATGTTAAATTTCGTGAAGATACCACGTCATATGCGAAAGTTTTCTATACAAGCCCTTGATTTCGATCGTTCGGTTTGTATGGCATCTACATATTATAGTGGTCCGATATCGGCAGTCCCGACAAATGAGTAGCTTCTTGAAGAGAAAATGACGTTTGCAAAATTTCAAAACGATATCTTAAAAACTGAGGGACTAATTCGTATATGTACAGACAGACGGACAGACATACGGACATGGCTAAATCGACTCATCTCAACATACTGATCATTTATATATATACTTTATAGGGTCTCCGACGCTTCCTTGTGGGTGTTACAAACTTCGTGGCAAACTTAATATACCTTGTTCAGGGTATAATAAATGATATGATTATTAACTGCGTATTCTTCAACTTTAAGATTAAGATCATAGAAGAACTAAGCATACATAACATAGTGAAAATATTTTCCGCTCAAAAAATATTTGTTTGAAACCTTTTATTTTGGCAATATTTTAGCCTACTTCAACGAATAGAATATAAAAAAAAAGATATTATAACAACAAGAAATATGAAAACTTGTTTGACATCAATAACAAACAAGAAGAAGATAAACAAAAAGGAAATATAAACACAGCAGACGCTGATGATATTACAAACTTTTTGTTACATCGAAAGGTGCATCTCGGCGTATACGTAACATTTCGGGTCTACTTTTGACCTGAGTTTCCGCCATTTGACAATGCACCGGCATATATCACGTTGCTAAAGTTAATAGTGAGTGAAACAGGATATGGCTTATGGGAATATTTGCTAATATAATTATAAGTATACCGTATGTATGATATATATACATATATATACTTATTTTGTATATACATATGTAGTTCCAATATTTCTTATACTTAAATTTTCGTAATTTTGAGAAATCATTTGTTCAAGTAAATTGAATAACAGTAAATTTATATAGTTAGTGTGACAGCCTAAAAAATTCTTTTTGTATATATTTTCTTCTTCTTCTTCCTTCTTCCGATTTAACAACAACGCGCCAGTCGTTTCTTCTTATGACCTAGCCAGCGCAGCCGATGTGAATATATTAGGTTAAGTAAATAGGCTGATATTCATGAGACCAAGTATAATCCCACTTGGACTGCCAGAGATGCTTGTCCATTATGATTTCCAGAACTTCTAGATCGCCGGGTGCATAGAAAATATGGCAATCTCCTACATGCTTCAATTTTAGCATCGCGAAGGCTAGACAGTAAATAAAAAAGTCTATGACAAGGGCACCTCAGCCCATTCTCATTCTAATGTGATGTGTAGAAGGGTGTTCTTTCTAGTGAGCTAGTCGGCTTTAGAGTTTCCGACGATTACGCATATATATTTCTGCTATCGGAGTGAATACTCCGTCCTCTAACAGAAGCCTCACTTTGGCGAAGTACAGCTGCTGCTACCTTGATGACTGCCACTTCTGTTGAAAAGAGATTATGATGAACTGGAAGTCTGCAACAAGAGTTGATTAAGTATTTAGGACCGAAGACTGAAATCCTTAGACCAAGTCTTTAAGAATTGTATCTCCAAGATCTGTGTACAATTTCATGAAGATCGGTTGAGTAGATCTAAAGAAATCTGGCCAACCGGCTTCAAAAACACAGAAAAACGCGTTTAAAAACGGCGCACTTAGCCCAGCTAGCCCCCAGCACACAAGTTCTCAATGCTGTATCTATTATAGAATTCAATAAAGCAATAAAAAAAATCGACTTTTGAAAACCGTAAACCCATGTGGCCCCTTAAATATTCACAATTGCTTGAATGCTTCTTTTAAAACTCTTCAAGTTAAGTTCTTAAACATTTCTTAAATTTAAGAATCCATTGTAAATTTAATTTATGTTATTCTTTTTGTTGTTCTTTCCGTTCCATTTCTTTCCCTTTCCTTTTGTCTGTAAATTGGTATAGACCAAAACAAGTCTGTTGGCCGTCGTACCTTGCTTGTCTTGCCCACGAATTGGCCCGACTGTTCATCCATGGTTATGCGCATCTGTAATGCAGAAATCTACTTAAATGATTACTCACCTGCGGGATATGCGAGCATATGTTTCCTTCATGCTGTCATCTAACCCAAATAACCATTAAAAGCAACAATAGTTTACCAGCAACAACAAAATGATATAGTACAACAAATAGACATCTTCCGCTCAGACCAGCTGTCACCTGCTGTCTCTGCTTTTATATATGTACAAAACAAACGCCTTTCAACTTTATCTTTTCATATGATATTTCATCTTTATTGGCTCTCAGCGGCGCACCAGCAGACTAACTTGGAAGAGCAGCAGCAACCCAAACTTAACGCTGTCTGACTGTCAGGTGCTACAGCAATGTCAATTCAACTAACTGCTGCCGCTTCTGTCGCTGCTGCTATTCATGTGGTATCCTTCAAATCTGATTTCACTATGATTGTGATTGTGGAGGGAGAAAGAGAGTGAAAGTACGGGTGACTTGCGGTTGGTGCGTATAAAAGGTAATTTAAGGCGTGGTTGGAGGTTTAGATTAGTTTAGTCGGGAATGACGCAGTTTGACGCACCTATAATGGGAAACACAGCGTTGCTTGTACATATGTGAGCAACTTTTGGAGAAACGGTATCCATACAACTTTTTGTGCTCCCTTATTACCTAGTTTAACTTGTCTGCTTGCTTCGATTTTGCTCACCTACATTCCTGCCTAAATACATAGTATGTCAGTTTGATGCCAATGCGAAATGTGTCTACAATTGTTAGACATAATAAAAGTAAAATCAAACGAATGCGTAGGCGAGGGCGAATAACCAGCGCAAAGATAAAGCAAAAAAGGTACCAGTGAGTGGAGAGGCTGCTGTGTTTTTCCGACATTGCTTGATTGGCAAAAGGAAAACTTTGTTGTCACACCAAAAAGCCTCGACGAAACTTTTTATAGATTTCTTTATTTTGATTTTCTTTGTTTATTCTACGCTGCTTATTTCAATTTTCTTCTTCGCTATGCATTCATACGCAACTATGACAACAAGAAAAATATAGGTCAGACATTTAAGCCACCACACGCATTTGCGGTCTACGCTTTGTCCAACCGTTGCGGTTGTGCTTTAAGGCCTTCGGAAGCCACCGCAGCTTCTCTGCGCTGGTGGTGTGCATACTCTGATGTAGTTTTTTTTTTAATATAGTAGTGGGCTCAATAAATCATATTATTGAAATATTGTGTGTGCATGTGTTGGCAGATAAGTAGCCCCAACGCGTTTGCGGTAAAGAGAGCACAGGTATAAAGTGGGTGGATGCGCTCAATACAGGCTTACACCCACGGGCACACATACTGCTTGTCTCAGTTTATAAAAAGGACTTTTTAATGTTGTTCTTCTCTTGTTATTCTGTGAACTCACTTATGTATGTTTTTCTAGCATACCCACTAGAATTTTTGCTAACGGTATTTACTTTACATAACTACCTCTACGCGTGTCCCTCAATTCAGTCAATGCTGTTTACCATAAATATTTGCAATGTAACCAAATGTTTTGTTAGAAATATTTGTTATTTTTTTTTTTAACAAAAAGAAAAGGTTAACTGTAATCATATGTGGTGGATATGGGAAATGTGTTTTCGCTTTCACTTTTTACTCCGTTAGCTTAGTATTAGTCCCATTGTTATTGAATCCTCATGAATCATTTATTTATTTGTGATATATTTTCTTGCCCCAATTTTTAAATAAATACATTTGTGTGACTAACAATTTATTTCACACGTGTTTTGGGCAGCCATATCAAGTAGTAAGTGCTTGTTGTTCATTTTCCATAGATTAATTTTTTGTTATAGACTAAAAATGTCAGCTAATGTTATTTAAGAGTCGTTCAAATTATCGTTGGCATAGTAGTGTCAATGATTAATTATATGATATTATTAAAAATGGTTACTGAGTAATGTGTGTAATGCATATAATAACACAGAGTTATTTTCTAATTATAATTTAATAGTTAAACCGCAAATAAAGGTTGAAATTCACTACTTTTTAAAAGAAAAAACACAGAAACTTCAATCTTAATGGGGTATGTTTTGTTATCATTCAAATAACATTATTTGACATATATTTCGTGAAGATTATATTTTTCAAATGTTGACCGCCGCGGCTACGTCTTAGAGGGTCATTCGAGCATTTCGACTGGCAACGGGCGAATGACATGATATTTCCCTCCAAGGCCTGAATCAAAGCGGGTCTATCATATAGACTTTAGACCTTATATATCCCTACAGAAAAAAGTCTAACGGTGTGTTATCACATGATCTTGGTGGCCAAACCTTCTTCCCAAATCGAGAAATTATCTGCTCAGCGAAGTGTTCTCTCAATAAATCCATTGATTGATCTGATATGTGGGAAGTGGGGTCGTCTCGTTGATATCGAGATCTTCTCTTCTGTGCTGGCGTAGAAACCGATTATGCGGTTATAGTCAAGTTAACAACAGCGCGCCAGTCGTTTCTTCTTTTCACAATGTGGCGCCAATTGAAATTTTTAAGCGAAGCCAAGTTCTTCTCACTTGGTCTTTCCAACGGAGTGTAGGTCTTTCTCTTCCTTTGCTTTTCCCGGCAGTAAAGCGCCGAATACTTTTAGAGCTGGAGTGCTTACATTCCTATCGATGACATGACCCATCCAGCGTAGCTACTGTACTTATGTCAATGTCTTCGTGTATCTCGTACAGTTCAACGTTCCACCGAATGCGATATTCGCCGTGACCAACGCGCAAAGGACCATAAATCCTTCTTAGAACCTTTCTTTCGAAAACTTGCAACGTCGACTTATCAGTTGCTGTCATCGTCCATGCTTCTTCACCACATAGCAGGACGTGAATAATGAGTGACTTATAGAGTTTTGTTTTTGTTCGTCGAGAGAAGACTTCTCAGTTGGCTACTAGTCCGAAGTAGCACCAGTTGGAAAGAGTTATTCTGCGTTGGATTTCGAGGTTGTGGTTGCTGTTAGTGTTAATGCTGGTTTCAAGACAGACGAAATTATCTACCACATCGCGTGTGCGATCACTGCTTTTGTGATGGCAGAAGAGATTTCGTATTGCCCTCGTTCATAACCAAGACAATACATTTCACTTCTTTATCTAGTCGTTAGTTTCGTAGATGCCAAATTCAAAAATTACGACATAGAAGTAGTTCCTCTTTCTTTTCGTGCTTTGGGCTGTGATGTTACCTCCCCATTTATTTCTTTTCGAAGACAAGCTAGATCCATTTTAAAGAAATTGTCGGCATTGGAGGACTATAATGCATAAGTTCCATATAAAAGGTCAAAGGTTGTCACAGCGAATAGATGTGTTTATTTTTGCTCCGTTTTCTTAATTATATATTGATGCCGTGAGATTGCGGATTTAGAGTTTATCGTGCTCAACCTAAGAGCAGCTGTCAGAAATGTTATCAATTCTATCTTTTGCCTTGTATTAATTTCTCACAAACTGATGTGGATTTTTTGCTCAAATCCAAAAATACATTTTATTGCAAAGTGTGCGCGGTAGTTCGGAGAAATTCCTTACTTTCGCAAAGCTTAACGAGCTGAGGTCAGATATCTGTAATGTGCAAAATAAATTATCCGGCATGCTCTCTCTCTGCTGCCTACTCCACTCTCACTGCTGCGGCTGTTGTCGGTACAAATGCTTTTACATTTCCCTATCGAACGTTGCTGGTTCTGCTTCCGCTGATATACGTAATATCAGTGTGGATTATCGCGTTCCCGCTGCTCTACCGGCAGCTGCTCTCAATGCAGTTAAATATGCCAATACATATGCTGACGCTGTTGCTAGGAATATCAACGCTCCCTCGAAAGCTATTGCCAAAAACAATCCAATAGCTGCTGCTAACCAGATCGCCCCAATATCGCTGTTAATGCTGCTCAAACTGCAGCTTCTGATGATTCTGTCAATCCTAACTCTTCTACTTCAATTGATGCTAATTCGAATTTTAAGTTAAAAGTGAGCACTAGGAACAAAAAATTCCCAGCTGCTTTAACTGCTGTTAGCGTTAATGTTAATTGTGATCTCGATGTTGCCATACCCAGGAAATGGATTCACTTGTCTGCCTTTAAGAACTCTGTCACTGAAGAAGATATTATATCTTTCATTTTTAAATATGCTAATGCTGATAGCCAACATCATTTATATTATAAATTAATTAAGAAAGATACTAATATTATTGATCTTAAGAGAATAAACTTTAAAAACTTATTTGTGTCCCTATTTTTTTAATGCCCTGTTTTCTTCGTCAGTATGGCCTTCTGGCATTAAGTTGCGCCCCTTTAAGTTTTTTTCCAAAGAAAGGGGAAAACAACGCTGTAGACTAGTTGATGCACCTATTAATTATAACTTTACTCATCTGTTTTCTGTACTTTCTCTTTATGGCTCTTATCTTAAGGTGTACTATAAAATTTTAATGGGTATTAGGCCTAAATCAAATATTATTCGCAATTTTTCAAATCATTGGATTTTAATATTATCGCTATTGAGACCTGGCTTAATTCTAGTTATTATGACAGTGAATATTTCGATTCAAATTTCTATTATGTCTTCCGCAAGTATAGAGACCACGAAAAAGCTGGCTGCCTTAGAGGGGATGGTGTCCTTTAAGCAATTCATCGCTAATTCGAAGAATCGGTTTTCGCGCGAAATTTAAATTAAGTCTTACTATTTTTTGCCCACATTAGGAAGGGTTCTATTTATATTAGCAGGGAGAGCCTGCTAATTATTTATCCGTTAGGTTGTTTCGACCCAACGGTGCATCGGGTAATGAGACTCTCTCCTAAATGCATATTAAAAATGGATATCTGGGGCATGCTAGCTCCTTTCTTTGCGGTATTCTTCCTTTCTGGATATGATAACCCCAAGAAGCGTTCTACCTCGGTGCATTAGCTTGGAGACTAAGAGTAATTGTAGGTAAATCTTCAGATATTTTCCAAGTTCGATCATTGCTTTTTATTTTAAATATTTTTCATAAATTGAATATCTCTAACATTTTGTTGGTCCTAAATTTGCAGGAAAAATTTTTATTTTCTAAATAAAACTTCCTGAATTGGTAGCTAAAACGCCGAATTTAAGTATATTCTAGAAATAACTAAGCTGATCTATGGTTTTCCTTTTCCTTGAATTTTTTCTGTTGAATACCGAATATCCTAGTCGTTTAGTAATTTAAGTATTAAAGTCGGTGATTGATGATGCCAGTGAAGTCAACGATTTGGTAATTGCATAAGAGCCAATAGTACTAAGTCACTTTGTTCGTCAGTACAAATGTATTTGGCTGGGTTCAATGACATTTCCACGTGCAGAGAAAAATGTTTTACAGAAAATATTCACATATTCTCTTATGTAATATAGAATTCCATACAAATACTTGCTGACATGACACTCCTGTAATCGCAATCTAATGGCAATTCGTCATTCGGCTTTCACCGTTAGTAAAGTTAATCGGAGAAATTTTATATTAATTTTTCATTTGCTTTTTCTCTAACGGCGCTTGTCACGGTTATTCTATAATATTTAACAAACTTCTCCTTAATTTTAAATACAAATGGGAAATTTTTTCTCAAGTTAGATAGGTTCTTATATTGGGAATAATATTTTAAATTTTTTCCTTACAACAATTTCCGAGGGTGACACTTTTGTTCCTCTGACACTCAACCATGTATTTGGTAAGGAGTGAGTAAGTTCGAATGCTTCCCAGGATATGACCACCATTTCAGTTATTTATCCCATGGAGGCACTCAGCAAATATTCACTACAAATATTCAAAATGGGAAGAGCGACGGTGAACAGTATTATTCCTGAAACATGAGCTGTGTTCTGGACAGCATTTATTTATTAATTCCATACATACACGAGTGGGCACGAATGTGGAATTTCTCCAACTGTGTTGGATGTTGATAGTTCATATTATTTGCTATTAGAAGCAGTGTAGTCTTCACGCTGATTGCTAAAAGCTGCGGTGAAGAAGTTGTTTACTCTTCAAGTATCTAAAGCTAAATGACGATTTTAATTAAAATCAACTTCCTTTTATGCCTATAATTTCCAATTAATTTAAATGTGTTTACTATGTCTTCCTTCTTTTATTTTATGTTCTGTGAAATAATTAAAAAAAAATTAAATTTCTTACCACTAACGTTGTAGTTCCTAATAGCGAAATATTATTCAAAACAGTAAACGTTATATGAAATTAATACAATTTGCTGAGCTGAAAACGAAATTTGCGCCCGAAACTATAAGAGATTAAATTTCCAATAACTACCAATATCCGTCCGTTGCCTACATTTCGGCGCAATACTGAAAATATAAGTGTCCTGCAGTACTGAATTAACGGAGCAAGCGCAATTTTATTAAGTGAGTGAAATTAAATATATTAATATTAAAAATATATAATAATTTTATAACAAGCGATTTTTCATATAATACCATAAATAAAGGAAAATATTTCGGACGGCCCGGACAGGAAAACTAGGCGAACTTCACTAATTCGAATCATCATAATTCACAAAAAAACTTCGAGTTAGAGAGAAAATTTGTATGAAATTTGACTTCAATTGCCAATTCAAGAGTTCGAGTTAAGGAAAACTTTAAGTTATAGGGTGACGCGTGCTAAAATCGAGGTTATTGTTGTTGTTGTTTTAGCGGGTATCTAGTCCCAGTTAGGATGATAAGGATTAGCTAAATTGTCGTCGACGTCATCCAACGGAAGATCCAAAAAACGTGCGTGTGTCGGAGTTTAACCTAATACAGTATCCAGAAGGAAGGTGCGCAAGGGTCACTCTCATTTCTCGCGGCAACTTGAGTTCTTTGTCTACAATGGTTGGCGATTTGACTCCGAGTACGCTTTTCCACTGTGAATGGCGATCAGTGCTTGTCGCAAATTTGTTGCATCAAAAGTATGCTCGGCGCATTGTCTGATGTCGTCGACGTAGTTGAGGAATGACCTCTTGAGGGAATCGGTGAAGGTATTAATGGCTCGGTCCACTCAGAATAAGGAATGACTTCTTTATGTTCCTACGAGGTGGTTATGCTACAAGCAGGTGACTGCCTAAAAAGGAGTTCATTATGCTCCTAAACTGGAAGGCCTCACTATGAAGGTGTTACATAGAAGACATCAAGAGGCATACTATCGTAGTCTGGAGTGCAATATTCTGACAAGTCGGAAGCTTCATTGTCTGCGTTTCACTGCATCCAGGCGACTATATTGATGAGGCGTAGTTAAGGACCGGCCCGTCCGACTGTCCTTTAAGTTATCAACAACGTTTCTTTATTCTTTGCCTATAGGCTGCCGGCTACCGACTTAGCCCGACGTCAATATCGTGCAATCATCGGCGTACGAGGTTATTGAAACTCCTTGGGGTGGCTGTGGGAGTTTCGAGATATAGAAGTTAAACAATAGCGGGAAGCGGACGCCACCCTGCGGAATCCCTTGTTTAATTCCTTCAGATTTGAGTTTTTCCTCGAAATAGTACGGATGATTGACGACCGCTCAAGTAGTTCATGGGCCACCTCTTCAGTCCTGGAGGAGCGTAGTTTTTTCGATGTCCTGCAGTAGCGTTGTGTGACTGACGGTCTCAAAGGCTTTTGACAAGTCCAACGCAACGACGATCGTTCTCTTACAGAGTGGTTTCTGCTTAAAGCCACGAACTAGCTGATAATTGCCTGAAGTCTTGCCTGAAGAAAACTTCATCACTTTTAATAATGGAGGTTTCTAAACTTTTGCTCGCATATTTTTGAACCACATTCTTACTTTTATTTCTTCCACTCCTATGCTTTTTGCGCTTTTGGGCGCACCTTTGGCAAACTTTCATCCTTTCTACTCGGACTCTAATTCGGCCACTTGTTCACGATTAATTATAAATAATTAAATTTAATACGGTAATTTATTATTATTATCAATGGTAATATTTTACTTACAAAGACTGTAAAAATTGTGTCGGGAAAAATATTTATTAATACGTTGTAATATTTTCGGAACTTAAAACTGTTGAAACTTTTTAGATGTTTACTTGTCGAATGTTGGACTGCTAATGCCTTCGGGAAGATTCGTGTGCTTCTTTTAGCGGAGTTATCGGACGATAGGACTCCCCTTTGTTTGTCGGTTTCCAGGTTTTATTAGTGGGACCACTCTTCCGACTTTCTACCCGTCGGGTAGTTGAAGAGTGGTCAGCGACAGGTTGAGGATCTTGGTGAGGTAACTACTCCCATCGATCCTAGATGCTTTATTCTTTCGTTGCCAACGAACCTCCTCATCAGTGAAAGTAAATGATCTGCAGTCTTTGGCATTTCGTTTGGTTTTTTTTTTTTTACCGAAGGGAGCAGTGCAAATTGCTGGCTAAAATAGCTCGCTAGGTCTTTGCTAAAATCGAGGTCTCTTATGAAGATTCCTCAAAGCAAGCAGAGACAGTGAACGGGACCATATATTTACGATCGATAAAAATAATAAAGCTTTCGGGTATCTGTAAATTTTTCGTTTTAGAATCATTTTTTTTTTTTTATTTTATTCAATTTAATTATATGCTCTCTGATCCCGAGACTCTAAAAAAGCAGGCCACCAAACTCACATAAAATGACTTAATCTCATATGGAAATTCTTCCTATTTTCTTTTATTTTTTGGCATGACTTTCATACATTATTAACTGCCTAGCCTAGCTTTCTGACAAAAGTGTTTCTTTAGTTTTCTCAAATTTTTTTTAATAGATTAAATCGTGTGGTAGGTTGCAAATCCATAAGTTTGCATACTTTTAGGAGACACAAGGAAAATTAACTAATTTATATGACAAAACAATCCATCGTTTATAAAATAAAAAATAAAAAAATAAATAAAAATTAAGACAGAGAGCGTATATATAATAGGGATAAAACGACGATAGAGTCAGTCTGCAATCAGCAGTCGCCTGCATTGTGCGTCAAATTGCTGAAGTAGTCGAAAGAAGTCATTCTATGCTTCAGAACCAACAAAAAAGTGGAAAATAAGCCTAAAGCTGCTAATAGTAAAATTTTCCTCTCCATATTGCACCAAAGATACCTCTTTCAGGGAGGCAGATGTGCTGTGATAATTGGTTTAAATGCATGCAAAAATATATAGAACTTAACTGAGAATATCTTGAAAAACAATGCTTAAATATTCGATGTTTAATTTTTCTTATCGCGAAACCCTCGACTACCTATATTTTGTATAGGTAGCTTCTAAAGCACCCATGGCTACTGAGTATTTGAGTCAGGTGAAAATCCAGGTCTCCATGTTGTCTACATATCGTTGCTTTTGATTCTCTCCTCTATTTTTGCTGCGGTAGACGTCTCTGCTAAGTTATCTGGATGTCAATAGGTGCCAAACGGGCTAATACCTTAGCAGCGTCATTTGATATGGTTTGGAAAGCACTCGTTGCCATTCGGGCTAATACATAGCCTCACATAGTATAACTGAATTCATTACCTCAGCCATCAAAATCGTCGGCTGAAACGCACACAGCCTGTATTCGCCATCATTCTAGATAAAGCATTATAGATTTTATTTGCCTGGCATGGAAAATACGCCAAGTGCTCCTTGAATTTGAGGCTTGGTTCCACTATTACAACAAGATACTACTTCAACGGTGGCTGTGAAGTAATCTCACATTCTCCTATGGTGAGCGAAATCTTTTCTTCAATTTTCCTGGAGCTTATGAGTAAGACTTTTTACTTTTAAGTATCTTACTTACTTTCTGTGTGATCGATATCGATTTAATTCACTTAATTCTCCGACCTCCTTCTTAATCCCTCAGTGTAACAAGTTACAAGAAAATCGACTTTGAACTTTGCTTCTTATCCTTTGTTCGTCGATCTTTGAACCACATTTTTACTTTTATTTTATATATATTATATATTTAATTCACTCCTATTCATTTTGCGATTTCCCTTCTACGTGTACCTTTGGCAAACTTGCACCCTCTGTACCCGGACTTTAATTCCGCCACTTGTTCACGACTGAAGACTGTTCGTGAATAAAAGCCGTTATCCTTTGCTCGTCGATTTTTGAACCATTTTAAATTTTTTTCATGTCTTTATCAATCAGATATATATTGCATATTTCATATTAAAATTTTACGTAGAACTTGTCCAAATTTGCTTAAATCATAAAGAAAAGGTAGACCAGCTTGAATATGTGAACTGACTGTCTTCCTCTGATTGCGATGTCAATTACTATTTCTGTGTCACAAGTTACAAGAAAATCGACTTTGAACTTTGCTTCTTATCTTTTGCTCGTCGATTTTTGAACCTCACTTTTACTTTTATTTTATATATTTTATCTACTCCTATGCGTTTTGCGATTTCTCTTCTACGCACACCTTTGGCAAACTTGCATCCTTCGTACTCGGACTTCAATTCGGCCACTTGTTCACGGCTATAGACTGTTCGTGAAAAAGGTTGGTTATCCATTGGTGGAACTACTGTAAGCGGTGAATAAAGTCGGTTATCCGTTGGTGAAAATGTTGTAGGCGGTAATTGTGATAAAGTTGGATAGCATGGTTAGAAGAGGGATATTGCTGTATATTACCATAGTTATGGTGTGGTCCATATGCATTAGTTGGTACGTTACCATAATAACATAATAATAATACGGTATTTTATTAGTATTTTATTATAATTATCAAAAGTAATATTTTTCCTACGAAGGCTGTAAAAGTGGTGATGGGAAACATTATTATTTATAATTGTCGGAACTTAAAACTTATTAGACGTTTGCTCGTCGAATATTGGACTGCTACTGCCTTCAGGAATTTTTTTGGCAGTAGTTCGCCGTTTAGGCGAAATTAAGACAGCGGAGGCATTGCGGTATAACGTTGGATTTTTTGCCTCTACTTTGACGCTGGGGATGTTAAGGTGAAAATCGCCTTCGCTGAAGAATGCGAAGGGTCGAGGTTGACCGTTATTAGGGACCACTTATTTGGGCCCTTGCGATGCGGTGTATGCTCTTCACCGCTGGTTTTTCGTCCTCAATCCACTGAGGATGGTTTTATCATCGAGGCATTCAAGGAGGCCTCTGATAACGATAATCAGGTCTTTGTCCTGATGGAGCTGATTAGTTATGTTAAACAAGTAGAGATATACTAAATTGCATATTTTATATTGAAATTTTACGTAAAACTTGTCTAAATTTACTTCAATCCTAAAGAAAACGTAGACTAGCTTCAATATGTGAACTGACTGTCTTCCTCTGATTGCGATATCAATTACAAATTCTGTGTAACAAGTTACAAGAAAATTGACTTTGAGCCTTGCTTCTTATCCTTTGCTCGACGATTTTTGAACCACATTTTTATTTTTATTTTATATATAGTATACATATTATATATTTTATCCACTCCTATGCGTTTTGCGATTTCTCTTCTACGCGCATCATTGGCAAATTTGCATCCTTTGTACTCGGACTTTAATTCGGCCACTTGTTCATTTTTTTTTTTATTTTTTTTTTTATTTTTAAGAAATTTGTACAATAATAAATTATTTAACAAATAAATATTTAGCAGCGCTAGCAACAAGGGCCTTCGGCTGAACCCACTTGTTCACGTCAATAGACTGTTCGTGAATAAGGTTGCGTCGTTGGTAGTGGCGTTCGAGGACTTAGAGGTTTTAAGGAGATGCTCTGTTGAGAGTAGATACGAATGTATCGATTGAGCGAGAGCGGTAAGCCCATCCCTGCTCAGGGTGTTCAAGTTTGGGAGATTCATTGCTGAGTTGTCACAACTCGCAATGTTTTTCCTTTTATTGTTTTTAATTTTACTAAATTGTCACTGCACTATTCACTGCAATGTTCCCTTCAGGAAGATTTGTCCGTTTCTTACTGTAATTTGTGTTTTTTTTGTATTCGTTTTTTACCTGCAGTAACTAACCGGTTTTAAGTTTACAGCTATGTCCGCTTTTATGTAAAATTACCGTTGTGCCTTCCAAAACTAATGCTTTTAGTCCAACATAAGTAATTAAATTAAAGGCGTTTATTCCTAATTCAAGGTTGTTTGCATACCTGTTGTTGTTGTTGCTTCAGAGATTACCTCTGTATTTCAGATGAAAATCATATAGATTACCATAGCTGTGTGGATTTTCCTGGCTTTTCTAAGGAACGGTTCTCTTATGCCTCAAATTTTCTTATGCAATGATCTTGTTGAAAAAGAGAAGTCCTTGGAAAGGGGTTGGTTCATTAACAATCGTTTACCAACGCAATAAAAATTTGTCTTCAAATATTTGTGAACTAATTTATGTGTGATTGCTTTATGTGTCAGATTTTCTTTGAGATATGCTATTGAACATAAAACAAGTCGCTTTATTCTCAGCAATGCCGTATGGTTTTGTATCATCATTAATGTCGATGAAGCTCTACTAGACTTATCGGGTATAGATTATTTATTATTAATATCTAAATTTAAATTTTAGCTGATAGCAATATGAGATGACTTTTTGGTATTATTTGGGCTATGTTTTAACCTTTTCCTTACTAATTTCCCTTTTCGTTGATGAACTATTATCACAGCATTTCTTTTTTTTTTTTTTTTTTTTTTTTTTATTTAACATTCTTTATTTACAATCTATCTACATTAAGATATTCAGTAAATTCGATCTAGTAGGTAATGGCAGAGATAGATTTGTCCTTGAGCAAATCTACATAAAGGATTACTTAATTTTTACATATACATAAGTAAAATATAATTAACTTAGGTTATTAAATACATCCATCAAAAATTCATTTTTTTTTTTCTTTCTTTTTTTTGCCACACTTAAATCTAAGAAATTTTTAGAGAAATGGTAAATCTAAGATATGAGAACGTTTTAGCCGTATAGTTTCATAAGTTGTATCTAACAGACAAACAGCAAAAACTTTGCGGTCACTTATTAACGCCCCATGGTTTGTTACCAATGAAGCTATCCATAACGACCTAGGTATTCCCTTTATAAAAAATGAGATCCCTAAATATAGTGCTAGATATCTTGCACGTCTCTCAAACCATATAAACCCAATTACAGCATTTCTTGATGACAAATTTGGATTTGTTCGAAATATTCAAAAAAAAATCCATCTTTTTATTTTATTTTTTTTTAATGTACATATATTTAAGAATACACACAAAAAATTTCATATCGTTCTGTTGAAGTTAAGTAAGTTTCAAGGAGCTTGGAAGTGCATTCAAAACTTTTTTTTTTTAAATTTTAGTAATTTATTTTGTAATTAAACGAATATTTTTCTCACCGGTAAATATTTTTTATAAACAATTTAAGGCCGAAATTTCGATCGAAAATCGATATTTTTTTTTGAGAGACCGTCATTTTGTCAAAAAAATTTATTTTGATTATTCCTACAATTTATTACTATATTTGACTTTACTATAACGTGAGTTGTTGATTTTTTTAATTTCACATGGTCCAGTTTAGAGATAGAGTGTTCGCCGCAAGACGTCATTTTTGAGAGGAGATCAGCTGTATTTATTTTCTAAATAAATATTTTTACTGATACTAAGTCTTAAAATACAGTTAAATGATATCATAATACATATGTATAAGTACAAATTTTTAGATCACCAAAATTAAAACTTTTCGCAAAAAAAAATCTAAAAAAAATCCGCTTCCGCCTTCTTCGATTCAGCTTTTATATCCTTAACAACAATCAGTTGTTGTTTTGGAAACTAGTAATGCTGTGCACCGACTGATATTGCAATATCGTCATGTTAACTATCGTGAGATTGAGACAAGTATTAATGAATTCAGAACGCATGTTTTGTAGATACCTCTTTCAGAGAGGCGAAGGTGCTTTGATAATTGGATTAAAAAGCTACGCTACTCCCGTAGCATTTCATTTTGCTATTGCTACCGCTCTCACTTTGACGGGAGCCATAGCTAACGTTACCATATCGGTCTCAAAATCAGTCGCGTTGCATATGTTCACACATTCTTAACGTTTTCCCTTAGCATTCAAAGCATTGAGTTTGGTGGTTAAAGTGAACGGAATGAAATTTCGTTCAATTCTCTCTGGCAAAGCATTTGAATTTTTTTTGCTGTTCATGGGAGCAGAGTCCCATATTTTTGAATACTGATTCTTATGTAAAATTGGACGAGAAATCGAATGGAAAAGTCAATTTTGAAAAAAAAATTGGGGGAAAATCACAAAAAACGGTATTTTTGAAAACAAAATTATTTTTTTGGATTTTGAAATTTTTTTGGATTTTGAAAATATTTTTATCAGAAAGCTGAGATTTTTTTACATAAAATTGGATAACTTAAAAATTTTTTTCACTCAATTTTGAGGTCGTTAAAAAATAAAAGAAAAAGTCATTTTTTTGTTTGATCTCAATTTGAATTGCGCGCCAAAAAACAATGGAGCAACTTTGACCACTAAAAAGTTAACAGATATTCTTATTTTAGTCTATATTATGATATTCTAAAGTTTGGTCGAAATCGGAGAACCACGGGTACAAAACCACGTCGCCAATTGATGGAACGGCCCATATAAAAGAAAGTCGTATTAGTTACACCATTTGTAACTCAAGAACGGCTGAACCGATTTGGCTGAAAATTGGTGGAAGGGTACATATGTAGCTTAGAAGCAGAGTAAGGAGATAGAATACTGCTTAGCTATTTATGTTAAAATTCAATACGACTCATAAATACTCAAATTATATTTCAAATCATAAGCATTTGTTCAAAATTCAAGTAAGAATCATTTGAAAATTTTAGTAATTGAAAAATAGAAATAAATAAGTAAACATTTTCATACGCATGCATGTTTAGTATATGGGTTATACTGGGGTCGAATCGTTACATCCGTACACGGATCGGCAAACGTACGAAAGAAAATTACATGATACGTCAATCGTAATTGGCGATTGGCATTATGACATACGAAAGCGAACGGATCGTAATGTGTTTTCAATTCACAATAGTTTTTAAATTCCACATTGCTTTGGATCGTATTTTTAGGTCTCAATAGATGTGGAACTGTCAAAACTGTCGCAAAATATTTTATAAATTTGTTGGTTTAAACATCAAACGGTTGAATATCAAGATGGATCCGACTTTGTTTTTTTATTTGAGCTCTAGTGAGAGTGATGGTGACGAAAAAATAGTGCGGAGGCAACTAAGAGATCGGAGCAATCCTTTGGCACTGCCGAACACAGCGTAGGTATATAAAAATTAAATAATGAAACCTCATTAACGAAGTTTTCTTTGCAGATTTCGTCTAACTAAAGAGGCTTTTGAATATGTCCTAAATAATATATGCTTAACGCAATCTGACGTCAGAGCAGTGCCTCCAGTGCTACAATTAGCAACCACGCTCTCACATTTGGCTAGCGATGGATACCAGCACAGTGTAGGCAGTGACTATTTAATCGGGATTTGTCAAAGCACTGTTTCGAAGCTGACATCTCATGTACTTAAAGAAATGGAAACGAAGTTGTGCCCATAGTTTATACGGTTTACCCCAGAGGATTCCCTTACGTGTAAAGAGTGGTTTCTGCAGCAATATAAAATTCCTGGAGGTGAATATACACTTTACTAAAATAGTAATATTACTAATTATAAATAATTTTTAGTTATAGGGTGCGTTGATGGGACCCACATCGGCTTACAAAAACCCACAGTGAACGAGCACATGTACTTCAATAGAAAAGGCTACCATAGTATCAACGCTATGATAGTAAGTTGCTTTTATAATATATTTCTTGAATATACATATATGCATATTTGTTAAATTTTGTATTGTCAGATATGTGATCACACTTACAAAATTTTGGCTATTAACTGTCAATACGGTGGTGCAGCCCACGACTCATTTGTTTGGAAACACTCGGAGCAGCGAAGAGTTTTGGAAGAACGATTTCCGCACAACAGGAATGAAAATTTATGGCTTTTAGGTATATTTTCATTTTGTTCTTTTTACCACATTGATTTTATTTATATTTTAACAAGGGATTCTGGCTACCCATTGGAACCATGATGCATAACTCTTTACAGAAACGCTTCGGAGGGTGCAAGTGAAGCTATGTTCAATGAAATACATTCTAAGGCAAGATGTATCGTCGAACGAATTATCGGAATTTTAAAAGGACGCCAGAGAATTTTAGGATATGGCAACAGAGGACGGTACCGTCCGACAAAAGTGGCAAGATTTGCTAACGTTTGTGCAGCATTACACAACATCTGCATAAAATTTAAAATAAATTATGATCCTCAGAATTGCAAATCTGATCAAACAACGGATATCGACACTGGGGTCGCGAACCGCCTCACCGCAATCGGCCAAACAATAAGGGATCAAATAATGCACTCTTTAATAAATTGAAGATGAAAATGTCTATGTATTTACCCTTGTAAATTTTTTTCCCTTCTAAACTGAAATACAACAATTTTGTTCATATAAACTCATTATTTTTATTAGTCGTTTCATCACGTTTGTTGGTTTTATCACATTTCTTAAATATTAAATAAATAAAATTCAAAAAAAAAATAAAGCTCTGTTAAATTAAAAAATTCATTAAATGCTTAAAACTAAAAATATTTACATTCATGTACCAAGTTTTATAATAAATTCCTTCGTAAGGTTTCGAGCTCCAATTTTTTTATCTCGTGGTCTAATTCCCGTGTTGATTGTTGGATGCGGTGTTTTTCCAACTTAATGGAAACCAGCTTTTCCTGTAGTGCCAGCATTTTTTCTTGTGCTGCTACTAACCTATCAAGCTTCTGGTCTATGCCTTTTTGAAAAGCCGATAGCGACTTCATATTTTGTTGAAGTAACTCCAACTTCTCGTCACTTCTACTTTTTCTCCTCGGTGTGCGTGGGGTTTTTTCTGTTGCAATTGTTGTAGCGAGTAGCGACTGTGTGGAAGTTGTTGGGCCTGGTAAGGAGCTGGGGAAAGGCTATCACAGTTAACAATAAACGTCGAAGCTTGCGTAGTTGGATTATTTCCAAATGCAGAAACATTTGTTATGCCTTCTACGCAAGCTTCGAGTCCAGCTGCTTCAATTAGCAGTTCGTCCGTCGCAGTGATCAACTTTTCATTATAGGGCCCTCCACCAGTTCGCTGCTTTGATGCCTTATTAAAGGAAAGTTTTTTTTGCTTGATATTTTTGATCAGCAAAAACCTAAAAAAACCATAAAAAATTAATATTTTATCAAAATATATTGCATATAAATTATATAAATACCTTCCTCCACAACTTAGCATCTTTAACTGGTGACCCCACGGCATTAAGCTGCTGCGCCAGTTCCTCCCATAATTTGTTGGATGCAATTCTTCCTTGCGCAGAGTTTGAAAGGTTATTTTTTGCCAAGCATGGATGGCTTGACACGAATTCCGCCATTACATCTTTTTGTTTAGGATTTAGTTTATTATAATTTGTCCTAAAATAGATTTATTATTAAAAATTTTAAATTTAAAATTTACCAAATACTCACATTTTTAAATAATTCTTCTGTTACGATCGGTAGTTTGCGTTCGAGCGACGGTTCGAACGAACGGATACGTTTATATACTCGCTCACGTATGTATGTCATCATGCCAGATTACGATAGAAGCGTTACGATCACGTATGTCATAATACGAAATACAGACTTTTACGTGACGAGTGTTACGTTCACGGATGTAACGATTCGACCCCTGATTTTCCTCCATAAAAATATAGCGGAATAACTGGAGTGTTGATAAAAAGGTCTATTATAATTTGAGAAATACAAAAATCTTTTCGAAGCATTGCACAGAGTACTGCAATATTTAAACGGAAACGTTGAAGTAAATGCGTACAATTTCAAACTGATCCTTGTTAAAAAATAATAAAATTTGCTAAATATTGGAAATAGTAGAATAGAACTGCAACCAAATACACAGTGCAAAGAATTAAAACTGGCTCGGTAATCATTCGATGAATAATATACCACGTGCATCCCAAAAGACTGATGTCATAACCTTACCAGCCGATTTTTTTTGTTTTTCCATGCTTGAAAACCGTTTCATAATATGCATTCCACTAAGTTGACTTTGGATTGGGCTCGGTTGATTTCACTGCCCCAAATTCAACAGTGTTTTCCCAAAAAAATCAATACTTTATTAACAAACGAAATGCTTTTTGATTCACAAGTTGCTTCACCAAAAATGCTATATATCCTTAATTAATATTTATAATCTAACTAAAAGTGATCATACAGATGGTATTAGTAGTATTATCTATGTATCAGCCACAATAAAACGTGGACGAGTCCTCTAGTAATATTTAAGTTTAAAGAAAAATGTTTAAGAATAATATTTTATTTCGAAACAAAAAAACTAAATCAAAAACATTTTTTATTTAGTCAGTGTTTAAATTAAATAAAAATTAAAAGGCTATGTTATTCAGTCACAGTATTCAAATTAATGTATTAAATAAGTAGTAATTTAATAGATATAAGTAAATAATAAGGAACAAGAACTGGTGCTTTTAGAAACATAAATTAATCCTCGTCTACAAATAAATTCAAATTGTCTATAGCACTATCTAAGTGAGTTGAGTTAAGCGGGACAAGAAGTATATTTTCCAATGTATCATGACTTAATCGATTTTGGTTATCCGATAACACCAGTTTTAAAGACGAAAACGCCCGCTCTATTGTTACCTACATATAATTAGAAATTTGAGCAAATGCTCTATATTTTGTCCTAGATTAAGTAATAATTCTTACTTGAGTTAGTGGTATAGTAAAACATATTTTGCTTAGGGCATAAAGTTCTGGATTGCTTGACTTTCTTTCAGAATCTTTCAGAAATTTAAAACATTTGTACTAGATTTCATATATGGCAGCTTCAACGTTTCAATCTTTCCATGGGCATCTGTTGAATCATTTGGAAGAACGCCAACACTCAAAAAGTCGTCCAAGAGATCTAAATTACTTTCTTTATGTTAAGTATCGGAAGTCTTTGAATTTGTTAATGATAAATTTGGAATGGGGCTGTGGATTTTTATTTGTGCCCACAATGTCTTTAAAAATTGATTGCCCTTTGTTTTAGTGAGCCAGCAAGTATATGTTGGAATCTTGGGTCTAAGTATAAACAGCGTCAAAGCCAACATTAGACACTATTTTTTAGTTCGTACTTCCATATTTTCAATAAACATCTCTCCAATTGTATAAATATTAGAATCTTTACTTGAAGTGCTTGTTGTCACAATCTGATTCGTAGACAGTTTCCGAACCAGCCACAGAGCATAGAAATTTCCGTAGTGCAACTGTTCTTGTTGAAACTGCACTACCGTTTTTGCAATGGATAATAGTAATGTAGGAGTCCATGAAGTCCCATAATAGTTAATTCACTACTATATGATCGTTTTATGAATTATTTTCTACAGTTTCAATAAGGCGTAATATACTTTTCGCTTTATTGAGTTGGTCAATCATGTTATAAGTAGATCCGCATCTAGTTGGACAAACCAATTGTCTCAACTCAAATTAACTCAAATAAATCACGGTAACCGTTTGATGGCTTCCGAATGAATTTGGTTAGATTTCGGCACTGAAACAAATAGTTTTATTTTTTATAACGTCAAGTGCACAAAGCTGTGCAGTGTGTGCTCACATCGACATATTTGGCTTAATTTTTCATCGACATCAGTGATCTATGTGGATTCGGAGCCTTGCCTTTATCACTATATATTTATGTTGCAATTATTAAAGCATTGTTTCTTTCTCTCTTAATACCAAATGTTCTGCAGTTGGAGCTTTATTAAAACTCTAATAACTTGATAAAGATAAACTAGCTTGAATATGATAAGATGATGTTTTCATCTGATTGCGATATCAATTACTATTTGTGCGTATAAACAACTAAAGAAATTATATTATAACAAATATTAGCTGATATATTACCTATATGAAATCGAAATAAAGAAAAAACTGAATAAGCTGCTATGCGCCAAAGATAAACGTCTGCCGATGTCAATTAATCGCAAGTCGTGGTCGAAAGATAACGTCCGCTTCCAGGGCGATGGGTTTTGCTCGTTGGGCTGTGGTGACTTATGGTGGATTTGTATACTGCATGTAATGGTGTGTGTTGGTGTATGCTGCTACTTCCAGTTGATGTGTGGTGTGTGGGAATACTGTTGTCTTCAAGTGTGGTGTCTATTCCAGTGTTGCTTTGTGAATGGGGTGTTGTGTGGTGTAGTCCGGTGCATGAGGTCGGGAAGCTTAACACATTTACTCATTTAGCCATACAGTGTTTTCCAAAAACTCTGATATTTCTTTTCAAAAAGAACACATTAATTGTTAAAAAAAGTTCAAATGCTTTTTATTTAATGTGGAGTACAATCGATACAATTAAGTTCTGAATATAACATCACTGAAATGGACTCCACGACTTCGATGAACCCCATTTTCGAGTATCCCTTTTACTAAACCAAGACGTATGTCATGAATAGCGCGTTCATTATTGACTTCAAATGCTTGAAGAGTGTCTGGTTTATTGCTAAAGACCAATGACTTCAAATAATCCCACAATAAGTAGTTTAATGCGTTAAATCACAACTTCTTGGAAGCCATTCAATGTCACAATTTCTTGAAATAATGGAATCTTCAAACTTATCCTGCAATAGTTCGGCTGTTGCACGCGCTGTGTGGCACGTAGCACCGTCTTGTCGGAACCAGATATTGTCAAGATTAACTTATTTCAACTGCGACCATAAAAAGTTGGTTATCATGGATCTATACCTCTCTCCATTGACAGTAACGGTGTCACCAGCTTCATTTCGACGATTCCATCAGACCAAAAGTTACACCAAACTGTCAAATTGACTGCAATTGTGGATTTTCTTAGCACCAAGATTGTCAGTTTTATTTACTTAAAGCACCTCTCAGAAGTAAGTAATTCCTATCGTAGAAGATGTTTTTCTTTAAAAAAATCGATATCGTTTTCAAGTTGTTCCAAGACAAAATCAGGAAATTCACGACGTCTACGAAGGTTCAATGGCTTCAGTTCTTAAGTGAGAATAATTTTATATGAATGCAAGCCCAAATACTTTTTTTTAATCCGCAAGGTTGTGGTTTGAGACAGTACCAATCCTTCAGAACATCCTCTAATAAGTTTAATGTACATATCACCCCTGCCATTAAAGCAACAACCACCAGAGCATAGCGCAAATATTTTTAAGAACTCCTATCGACAGTGTGAATTGGATGAAAGCGTATGATAACCCCGCTTACTCCCCATATAGCGGTTCTGTTATGAGCTACTAAAAGCCCAATTAAATAACATTAAATTTTACCCCCGAGATGGTGTAAGATGGCTATGTAGGAGCCTAAGTAATAATTTAACGACGGGCATGGCACCGCCTATATTTTGGTGGAATCATATACCTCGGGATCCGCCTGACTGATTTCTACTAAATTTGGAACGTGTCATTCCTGCCTTTCGGTGTCAAAATGGGTGAAATCGGACTACTTCTCATATAACACAATTTTAAATTCTTACTCATTATGTGGACCCTGTGCTTATAGTTGACTTTTTACCGAAAATATCGGTCAATGTGTGAGATATATAATTGGAATTCAGAGAGAATCCTTTCTTGATGGTATTATGTGTGTCAAAAATGGCTTGAATAGGCTCCTAATACACATAATTTAGAACATCCAGTATATTCTGAGCTAAAATTGAGAATATTGTGAAAACTTGCCCTAGACCCCACATAATCAATAAGCTTTATGCATCTGAAGGTATTTCCCTGGCTGATATATTTCTATTACTATAAGAGCATTGGCTGGACGACGCGGTACATTTGCCAAGGTCACAACATACAACTTACCTTTATACCAAGACTTAACTTTCAATTCACAGAAGAGTTTATATAATATCAGAACTGTCTGGTAAATGATATATTACTACCTTCATTATAATCTATATGTATGTCTATACTCGTATACACATCAAAAGGTACAGTTCCCTTTGAGGACACAGAAGAGTTGAATAATTCGCTTAATCAGACGCACTTAAATGACTATTCTCTTATGTTTTTTTATTATGTGAGGGATATATTAAAACTATACATTATTATATATATATGGCTAGCATGCTACCAATTTCATTTTGTTGCAATTCAACACGGTCCTCCGACATGGCAACGTGCTTGGCATTTTCAGTCATAACGCAATTCTTCACACGCTTACTATATGAAACTACAGTTAGTTCATTTGTGAGCAAACGTAAATATAATACACACACAAACGTGCATAAATACATGCATGTTGTGGCTGCATTTGTGGAATCAAGGGCATAACAAGATTGCAAGGATTCCACGCAACGCACTTGCATACTAACGCCCGGCAGCATAAATATATATAAGCGTAAACGCACGTACCTTCCACGTCTGCAGCAAAGTTTCAATACGAGACTGCGCGTACTTGAATATATACATATTTAAATATGAATTTGTATTTTTAAAGCGGAATTCCATAAATTCTCCTGACAGCCATGCTATATATGTAGTTGGCCCAGCAATGCAGACAATCTCAACCCAACAGGTGTTCTACACACCCTCAACTTCGCATAGTTCGTGGCGCCTGTAGGCTGCTGTTTGCGGCTTGTTTGTTGTTGTTTTGTGTGCGCGTTTGCCGATCAACAGGACGCTAATATTGTGCAGCTGCTGCCAGCGCCACGCTTGAGGTCCTTGGCGGCTACAGTGTCGAGTGTTAAGAATTTTAATATTTCAGTATGTGTGTGTAAAAGCGAACTATTGCATACATACGAACTATACATATGTATATGTATATATTTACTAGCACAAACACGTGACTATTATATTTGTATGCTCATATAATCAATTCAAGCTTTTAATAGGCGAATTAAATATTGCATTCGAGTTGCCTTAGTTGGAATTTTATTTTTAAACATCACCTTACCGCAATGAATTCAATATTGCTTTACATATTCATTCACAATGAGCTAGTGAAAATTAAATTTCTTCGAAATATGTGGTATGAAAGCATGTATGGCTTGTGGCGTCAGCGGTTGGTGATTATTTTCACCCAAAAACTTTTATTGAAATATTTATGTACATATATACACTAAACAATAAGTACTTAAAATATCACGTATAAAATTTAGATATTATGAGTAAGTTTGTATCCTTAATACGCTTCATACCCAAAATTTTACCAAAATGTGTTGAGTTGATCCATAAGAAACGTTGGTGTACTCCGCTATATCATTGCTGACAACACAATCAATTTAAAGCATTGTTTTTTAGTTCTTTCAATGAAAGATTGGATCAACGGTATATTTGGTCTCAAATCTATGCTTCTGTAGAGATACGACATAACCCTACCAGAATTTGATGCCCTTTAAAAACTTCATTAAGAAACCTCACATATTGACCAATATATAAGGTATAGTATTAAGTTAAAGCGGATGTTCGACCGTTTATTTAATATATGAGGACTAGAGCAAGTATTACCCTGTTTTTAACCTTTTTAGGTAAGTGGATATATTCCTTCTAAATTCCATTAAGATTTCTTACATATTGGATGATGAATACTCTGTAAAGTCAAGTCGAAATTCGAAAATATTTATGTTAGGTATGTGGAGGCTAATGGAAGTACTGACCCAAATTTACCCATTTTAGGTACTCGAAAAAATCTTTTCGTATTTCTAATCAAACTTCAACTTATTATTTTTATATTTATATTAATATTGGTAGCACTGATATACGACTGCAACGACATCTGTTAACAAAATAAGAAAAGACTTTTTCGATCACGCAATATTTTCCCCGAATTTTCATACTTGACCTCACAGATTGAGCGATATCTTCAGTAAAATAACAAGCCATATGTATTTATAGTCCGACTTCAACAATTTTCAGCATACGATGAAATAACTCTATAGGGCTCTATGTGCAAAAAGTTATATTGCGATAACTCTATTGATACTTGATAATTGTATATTGTAAAGTGAAAGATCTGGTTAGAATTTGAGATAGTTGTATGGGAAGTAGTATATCGCCCATTTTCTCAGTGTTTATATAGATATTTGGGTAAAACACTAAATTTGTTTGGAATTGGTTCAGTTACTAAAAAATATTACCTTGATTAGTAAAATAGTACTGTGATCAAATTAAAAGGTTACTTCTCATGTTTTTAGAATTGGTAATTTTTTTCTGTAAGTTGGTAGTACTGTTAGTGACATGTTAAATTTCACGTCAAAATATTTTTTAGTATTTGAGATACGCATCGTTTTGTGAGGCTTTAAAAGCGAATTCTTCGATTATTATTATGTCTAAATTTATTGAACAATGAAGTGCGATAATGTACCATCTCATACTGCATGGTTTATTCATGATCATTTTGCCACATTTTCAACTAATATCGTGCGGCAACCACCGCATTTGCCTGATTTACCTTCGTGTAACTTCTGGATATTCAGCAAATTCCGAGAACACCGTTTTGACTCAATTGAGGATATAAAAGCTGAATCGAAGAAGACTCTGTTGGCCATCACGACGGTGGATTTTTCTAAATGCTATGATGACGAGAAAATTCATTGGCATAAGTGTATTGCAGCGGGAGGGCATTGCTTTGAAAGAGATGAAATGGACTAAATTCTTTCAATTTGATCAAAGTAGTATGTATTTTTCCAATTTTCTGAAGCTGAGGTCTTAAAGGTAGGTGCGCTGTGATGACCATGATGATGCTATTAGGCTTCATTTTGCCTAGCAGTAGGAGTTTTTGGTCCGTCAATCGTCAACACTATGTCAAAGTAACTGCGGTGTGCTTGATGGCGGGCCAGCTCGTGTGCTTTTTCATTTTCTTCCATTTTTATTTGGCTAATATTGGTCATAAAACCATTGTGCTAATGTTACCGGGAAATGAGAACGATATGCTAAATTCTTTATGGAACTCATCCACTTGGTCTCAATGCCAGCTTAACCCGAGTTCATTAAATGATTAAAGTACGGCACTTTTAGTTTAGTGACATCCACCAAATAGAGCCGATGCAGGAATAGTTCTACCCCCTAAGGAGGGGAGATTATAGTACGTATTTTACGTCTTTCTTGTGCATATTTTCATTTTATCCGTAGTTGGCCAAGATCCAAAGGCTCTTTCTACCAAATGAGCAGAGAACAGCGGATAGCTGTCGAGGAGAAGTTGTAATTTATAGGGTGCTCCATAACAAGGGGGATAAGATGCTTCCTTTCGGAGTGCCATAAGTGATATCATGAGCGATTTTTATACCATCATATATGGATTGTCTATTGCTTAGCATATGACTTAACCAAGCCAACATGTTCTGATAAATGTCAAAAGAAGCCAAAGACGTTGTCAGTGCAGCCGTGCAGCGTTCAGGTGTTCAGGGTATAAAAAGAAATTCTTCAATTAAAATAGTTAATAATATATGTAGATACGAGATAATGATTATTCATAATTATTAATCACGTATAAAATATACTGCGTTTCATATACTAGCATTATCCTATTAATCCAAAATATAAAAAATCTTTTACTTAAATTTTACTTTAACCAAATTGAAATTTTTACATAATTTATTAAATATCTATTTTTACGCTTGCAAATAAGCCTACATACATTTTTGGCAAAAGCTAATGACCTTATTAGGTCTCTGGGAATTTCATATATACTAAATAAAGCTTTCTGATATTATTGACCTCTGTGTTTAATCTGAAATTCGAATAACTAATACTTTGGAGAGTTCACTTAATCCACCCCAACTGCCAAAACAAATTATGTAAAGCAGCTCAATTAATTTAGGCGCACAAAAACAAAAGTTCCATAGGATAATACAGTAAGGGAGCTAATTGAAAAATGGTCTACCTAATCGGTACTGAGTGTAGGACGTTCATATGTATTTAAACGTATTTTATTGCCACATTATAGTGAAACCAACACATAATAAATCTGCGCTAAATCGTTGAGGTGATGACCTTTCGCAAAGGCTTCTTTTAGCCATAAATAGGTTCATATTAAGCCTATCTATAATGTTTCAGTTCAACTTATGTAATACATATATATGTATGGGTTGAAGTAGCGTTGAACTGTTGAATGCGAAAGTATCATTTTGTGGGAAACCTGCAAAGGTTAGTCACCTTTTAATTACGCTGAAAGGCAGAAAATCACCGCAACCCACTCCCTGCACAAACATACATACCAACTTCTACACTCACCCATAGCCACATGAAAGTATTAAATGTTTTAGGTAATTAGGCTCGGCTGTTGAGCAACGCCCGTTGGAGTTATAGGAGCAACGAACCGGGAGCAACAAAAATCTTCGAAAACAAAAACAACAATATGATTCTCAACATTTCATAGCAACATAAATATTTTACATTAATTGCAGTCGCTACCTGTTCGTTTCTATGGTGATTTTGCGGTGGCAAATTGTTGCTGCTGCTTTGATTTGTTGTTGTTGTGGCAAACGCTCCCACACGACTACTTGTGGTTGGAAAATAATTAAACATTGATTTACCCCTGTCTGTGTAAAAACCTGAGTAATATTTAAGGATTTTTACAGAAAAAGTTTAATATTGATTAATTGATAACATACATTCTTTAATATATAGGGTGGTGAAAAATTAACCTTTTAAGTTTGGAAGTTTACGTTGTATTTTAGCAGAGTTTTGAAAGTAAGAAGTAAGGCTATACCACTTACATCCAATGTTTTTCCATCGATCTAATTTGCAATATTTTTTTTTTACCATCGGTTATAATAGTCGGGATGTTGCTTTTCTTCTTCTTCTTCTTTACTGGCGTAGACACCGATTACGCGATTATAGCTGAGTTAACAACAGCTGAGTTACGTGGCGCCAATTAGATATTCCAAGCGAAGCCAGGTCCTTCTCCAATTGGTCCTTCCAACGGAGTGGAGGTCTTCCTCTGCCTCTGCTTCGCCCAACGGGTACTGCGTCGAATACTTTCAGAGTTGTAGTGTTTTCTTCCATCCGGACAACATGACCTAGCCAGCGTAGCCGCTGTCTTTTAATTCGCTGAACTATGTCAATGTCGTCGTATATCATGCAAAGGACCATAAACCTTTCGCAGAACCTTTCTCTCGAAAACTCGTTTTGTCGACTCATCGGTTGTTGTCATCGTCCAAGCCTCTGCACCATATAGCAGGACGGGAATTATGAGCGACTTATACAGTTTGGCTTTTGTTCGTCGAGAGAGGACTTTATTTTTCAATTGCCTACTCAGTCCGAAGTAGCACCTGTTGGCAAGAGTAATCCTGCGTTGGATTTCCAGGCTGACATTGTTGGTGGTGTTAATGCTGGTTCCTAAATATACGAAATTATCTACAACTTCAAAGTTATGACTGTCAACAGTGACGTGAGAGCCTAGTTGCGTTGCTTCCTTGTTCAGTCTGGAGAAAGCAGAACTAACGGCGCGGGTGTTGAGGCCGGCATACGCCAGCAGCTTTACACTCTAATAAAAGATTGTGCCTGCTCGATTAAGTTCTGCAGCTCGAATAATTTTCTCCAGCAGCAGATTGAAGAAGTCGCACGATAGGGAGTCGCCTTGTCTGAAACCTCGTTTGGTATCGAACGGCTCGGAGAGGTCCTTCCCGATCCTGACGGAGCTTTTGGTGCTGCTCAGCGTCAGTTTACACAACCGTATTAGTTTGCGGGGATACCAAATTCAGACATCGCGGCATAAAGGCAGCTCCTTTTCGTGCTGTCGAAAGCAGCTTTGAAATCGACGAATAGGTGGTGAGTGTCGATTCTCCTTTCACGGGTCTTTTCCAAGATTTGGCGCATGGTGAATATCTGGTCGGTTGTTGATTTACCAGGTCTGAAGCCACACTGATAAGGTCCAATCAGTTTGTTGACGGTGGGCTTCAATCTTTCACACAATACGCTCGATAGAACCTTATGCACGATGTTGAGGAGGCTTAACCCACGGTAGTTGGCGCAGATTGTGGGGTCTCCCATTTTGTGGATTGGGCAGAGCATCTACCCCATCCCGCGACTGTGGTGGTTGCTCGGCACTCCTCGTCGTACCAGCTGTTCTTTCGCATTTTCCGAAAACCAATGGTTTCGGTTGCAGTTGTACGTAAGGAGTTTGAAATGCCGTCTCACAGTTCCATTATACCGAGTTGTTGAGGAATGCTCTCAGAGAGCAGGAGTGCAAGCCGAGTAGAAAATCGTTCGGCTGTCTGTTGTGACTGCAGCTTTTCGACGTTGAACCTTCCTTATGTTTGTTGACGTGCGCTTTGTGCTGCACAGAGGTGGGTCCGAGTCGATGTTAGGACCTTAGAGCGTATGCACGTCTAGAACATTGGAGAGGAGTCTTCCGTCTATCACAACATGATCGATCTTGTTGGTGGCTTTTCGATATATTTCCTTGTGCCGGAATCAAGAACCATAGATAACCATATTTCGGCGAAGTCGATCAGCCTCAACTCATTTGGGGATATTTTCACTACCGACCGTAGATCCAAAGATACCTTCTTTGCCCATCCTGGCATTAAAGTCGACAAGCACGATTTTGACATAGAAGGCATCTTTGGTCACATCGTCCTTCTCTTCCGTCGGGGCGTGGGCGCAAATCAGCGATATGTTGAAGAACTTCGCTTTGATGTGGATTCTGGCTAGACGTTCATTCACTGGAGTGAATGATAGTACTCGGCGACGGAGTCTCTCTCCCACCACGAATCCCATACCAAACTTGCGCTCCTTTATGTGGCCACTGTATTAAATGCCACAAGGACCTACTTGTTTCTGTCCTTGTCCCGTCCATTGCATTTCTTAGACGGCGGACATCAACCAGCTGGGCCCAATTAAGGGACCGGACATTCCAGGTGCATGCCCTCATTTCGTAGTTCTTTTTTCGTTTGCCATTGTCGTCATCAAAAGTGGGGTTTTTCATCCGAAGCTGGTTATTAATACCTACGTGTTAAGTTTCTTCATTGAGGAAAATTTTTGTTTTTTCTTTTTCTAATTCAGTTGTCAGAGCGGGTATACGTGTTTAATCTTTGCCCCTAATCATAATTATATTCTGCTTTAATGCCGTGTGTTTGTTTTCTAAGAATGAATCATGCACAGCCTAAGATTAGCTGCCACAAATTCCGCGAATTTTTTAATTTGTCCTATGGCAATGTATCACAGGCTGATGCAGATTTTCTGCTTAAATCCAAAAAGTCATTTTATGGCTTAGTGTGCGCGGTAGTTCGAAGAAATTCAATATGTTCGCCACCTGCGTCACCAACTGTGCGCAATGCTCTCAGTACATCCACTGCAAAATAACACCAACAAATTGCTAATCAGTAAAATAAAGAGTTAACAGAACCTTCGTTGGAGCATCATTACTTTAATAATTTCCTGTATTTGCAGATGACTTAAAAATTTGTGTTATTGCTAGTTTTTACGATTCGTGCCTGAGATCGAAGCTTTTTCCAAATCTATATAAATGTTCTGAAATCTCGTATTTGGTTGTTAATGATTATACTTCCAAATGACTTTCTTATACGTATTATTCAGAATAATTTTCTCTTTATAAAACGATTACTTGCAGTCTACAGTTCCCTTAATTTAAAATATAAATGAATTTGCCTTATATTATAAAATTATTTTCCAAATATTATAAATATTAAATATTCTGTAAACATAAAAATTTATAGTATACCCACACATTCCTTTCGTAGCTTTAAGAATTTTTCACTAATTGAAAATATGCTACCATTATTTCGTTCATGCAGTTTCGTCATAAAAGTTGCCGCAGAAATTTATTTGAGTTCTATTTCGGTTTTATGACGTCATAAAATTAGTTGAGTGCTAAATGTGAATTAAATCATTTGCAGAAGTGCAAGTTGGTCATTTTAAAGGATATTAAAAGTTTGTGATGCGCATTTAAAGACTGTATACTTATATACAGCTGCGAGCAGTGAAATAGTAGTAAGGCTACTTCATTAAAAAATATATGTACTTGTATAGCGCGGCGTCTTAAATTTACACAGAAACATCTGACATGGATAATAGAAAAATCTACTATACTTGGGACTTTAGAGTGGAACTTGATTCTTTGTGGTGGGAGAAGGTTTCGAGAACTTTAGTACAGAATCTGACCCATGATACACCACAAAACATTGTGCGCCAAGTAAAATGAAATGGTGACGTTTCTCGTTCAGAGGTGTTTCTCTGATCCATTGAATTGAAGGCATCATAGAAGAGCAGCATATGTACATAAATATACTGCAAAATGTTATGATTGCACTTGCGGACGATAAAATGGCTATTCTCACAGGCCAATGACCCAAAACACACCAGTAAGATGGCCCATGAATGGTTTCGGGTTAACGGAATTGAGGTTATGGACGAGCCAGCTCAATACTTTCGCCTCCATCCCATTTAGAACATTTGGCTTATATATAGAAATATGTTTGGAAGACGAAACCCAAAAGTACTAGTATTTTATTGTTCCACTTAATTTTCAATAATATTTTTCAGCAATCTCTCTGGTTTGTTTGGCGACTATTGCTATGGAATAAAATATTAACAACAAGTTTGCTTGAAAATTTGTGGAATTCTAGTTACGGAATCATTGCAGATGTTGTAAAATTGTTCTGTGGGGTATAATTTGTCGAGTCGTCCATTCACCCTTGTTAATGACAGTAACATTTGAATATATAAAGAAACAGTACTGCAAAATCGTGGTGTTGGCATTCAAGAGATAAAAGAAGATCTCAACATCTCTTATGGATCGATTCTTCACGGGTTTTTTTAATGGTTTGGATATGAAGCGTGTTAATGATGGACTCGTACCAAGAGACCTCAATCTTTTGCAAGAATGACTTCGAAGTTGCAAAAGAAATGCTTGGAAGTTTGGCTGACAACCTTATTTCCATTAAATGCATCATTCCTGGTTACGAGACGGGGATTTATGAGTATGACTTCGTAACTGTCTAGAAAATGGTGAAGGGTGCTCTAAAAATTAGCCCTATTCGAAAAAATCGAAATTTACCGAAGAAACTGAAACCACTGAAATTATCATTTCAACCGACGCTTATAAAAAGTTAAGCAGTTAAGCTTTGGTATGTTTTTATTGGCTCATAGAGGATAGAATTGAAGGCAATAAGTTTTAAAATACGTAAGTATTTTGATTTTTTTTATCAGTCTGGGCCAAATTTGATTAGATGGCGTTTTAAACTAAGAATGAAAGATATCGGATGGGGCTTTTAATCCTTAACACTTTTAATTTTTCGATTAAGTCAAGCGTTAACGAGATAACCATCGTCAAATATCAACGAAAAACAAAACAAGTAAAAAATAAAAACAAAAAAATAAAATTAAAACTTTAAAATAATAGACCATTTTTGCAGATCAACAATTTTCCAACAAAACTGTGAGTTTTGCAATTTAAAATAATTTTTTTCATTTGGACCAGGGTAGATAATTAAAAAAAAAATAAACAAAAATTCATAAAAGTATGAAACTCATTTGGAAACACAAAGATAAAATAACAAAAGTAAAAGAGAAAATAATGTATAGTCGATCTAAAGTCGAGAAAAAGAAATGGAGGGGCGTGATTATCCTTGTAATAGATTCGGAGATACAGCCTTGAGAACTTATTCACGTCTTTCTTGAAACTGAGTTTTTTAAATCGATTGAAAAGATTTCTCGAGAAGTACTCAATCGATCTTCATGAAAGTTTACTCAGGTCTTTGATCACAAACTTTTTTTCGGTGTAGATGATTCTCTAAAGAGATATTAAGCCATCGCACCTTTTTTCGGAAGGGGTCACCGGAAATGACGTCGCAATGGCCGAGTTTGAAATATTTTTTTTTATAAGAAAAAATGTTTGAAAAAGACTGTTTTTACATGAGAAAACCCAGATTATCCCTTTATAGAATTACTTTATGGTTCTGTTGTATGTGCGTTTAGCCAACGGATCTATTTTTAATAAAATTAGCCATAGAAATGCCCGCTTAAATTTTCTTATAAAATCACTCGACTTCCATCACGTATACTCATGAAATGGTATTCTATAATACTTCTATTCCTAAAACTACTCACAGTCTTCTTCAGCATGCCTCTCCACAACACTTATGTACATACATATGTATATTCATATCAAGAATGCCGAGTGAGCATCATGCAAATGACATTTATGTATTTACGAGTAACTCGCACAAGGCACAAGAATGTCATTTGAAAATTTTATTCCCTTGCTGGCAGACGCTTTTATACATTTATTATAGTATTATTATTGTTGTTGTTGCACTTGTTCGTCTTGTTGCTCTTGTTGCTGGTTGCAACTGGCGGCCAACGAAGGATATCATTGCACTACAGAGTTACTTATGCATAATGTGTAATGATGACACAACTATTCAGGGGTCTCGAGATAAACAGCCGCCAGTCGTCAGCCGAAAGGCACCACAGCCTCCACTTAGTCTCTTCACACTCAAGTACCATTGCAACTGGTCGCTCGCTTGTTAGTTGGTTTGCTGTGACGACAGCATAACTGTACATACATTTATTTGGTTGTCGTTGTTGCCGTTATTATTGCCAGTTGTATTTCTCGGTTGTTATGGTTTAGATGGCATAGTTCTGTTTGTGTTGTTCACTTGCTGTTGTTTTTGTTTTCTCACACCAACTGCAGAATTGCCCTTGTCGGCAGCTCTGGGGGATAACACACACACCTAAGTTCATTTGTTTGTAGCTTTGTTGTCGCGTGTACGAAAGCTGACTAAGTATGTTCGAATGCATGTAACGGCGTAGTTCATTGCTGTTCATGTCATTTGGTCGCCACCAGTCACCAGTCACCATCAGCCATTTGCCAATTGCTTGCAGCCTCAACCGAGTCCCAATACACTTTGCTTTGTTGTTGTTGCTTATGTTGTTTTGCATTTCTTTTGGCACAGGAAGTTAGCATCGCTGGCCGAAGCTGCCGATGAATTATGATATAGACCCAGTTTTAATGCCAGAGTTGGCGTCAGCCGAGACCACTATGCGACGCGTAAGTCGGTCGCTTGGTCAACAGTTGACGCCAATTTTATGTCGCACTTTTGCCATATTTCCGACATGCCATTGCACCGCAACGCATTGTTCACGGTCCCGGTTGCACTTGTGTATGTTTATGTGAAGACATGGCATAGTTCATGTTTGCCCAGCGCCCTCAACGTCGTGCTTTTAGTTCATGGACATCAATTGCAAATGGAGATTGTGGTGCATTAAGCTCGGACCTCCTGATGATTATTTAGTGCCAGTCAGCAGTTGGAAAGGAATTTCAACGTGTCGTAAAGAAAAAAAAAAACAGCTTGGAATAAGTTCTAACTCTTTTCTTAAATAAGTAATATTGATTCATTAAGAAGAAATTATACTTTTGAGGGTGAAAGCGTTTCTTCTTCCACTGAGTCTGAGATTGATTGAAGTAAATTAACACAAAGAAGTATTTTATTCGCAAACGACCATTCATCTTCCGCGGAACCTATCTCTCAAAAACTCTTAACGTCAACTCATCAAATGTGACCGAGTCAATGTTAGGACCTCGAAGCGTGTGCACATTTAAAATACTGTAGACGTGTCTTCCGTCTATCTCAACATGATCGATCTGGTTGGGGGCTTTTGGATCCGGAGACAGCCAATTAGCCTGATGTATTTTTCATTGCTGAAATCTGGTACTACAGATAATATATTTCGGGACCGGCCAAATCGAACACCGCTGTACCCACCGTTGTGTTGAAGATGCCTTCTTTCCCCGCCCTGGCATTAAAGTCGCGAAGTACAATTTTGACATCGTGGTGGCGGCGTTCCAAACATTCATAGAAGACATCTTTGGTTACATCGTCCTTCTCTTCCGTCCGGGGTGAGTGCAAATCAGCGATGTGTTGAAGAACTTCGCTCTGATATGGATTTTGCCTAGATATTTATCTACCGGGGTGATTGCCAGTACTCGGCTAAAGGGTCTCTCTCGCACCTCAAATCCCACACCGAATTTGCGGTATTTTTCAAAGCTACTGTAGTAAATGCGACAAGGACTTTTTCGCTTCAGTCTTTATTTGGTTCATCATATTTCTTGGACGGCGGTGATGTCAGCCTATACTCTAACGAGGACATCGGCAAGCTTGGCAGCGGCACCTTCCCAATTAAGCGTCTGATCATTTCAGATGTACGTATGTATGTCCTGAAATCATAGTCTTTAAAACGTTTGCAGGAGTCGACTTCAAAGGGGTGTCTCTCATTTAAGGCAGATGTCTTATTTTAATTGGAAGTATTTTTTACGTGGCTAGTCCCAAGCCTAGCGCCCAACACTGAGGAGGGATGGTTCGCCTTCTCACTTTTTGATATTTGGTCTAGAACCGGAAGTCGTGATCTGCTTAAAGCCATATGTAAAAGGATCATTTCTGGCCACCTCCAAGTGAATGGCGGTCAGAGAACTTTCCTCACTTGCGTGCATTTCTACCCATGGCTCCATTCTCAATGGATCCTCCTTTGCAAGGAGACACAAAGTCCCGAAATGGAAATTCCCCAGACTTTAGGGATTTGAGTTAACGATTAAGGTACATACGAAGTAACTGAAAGTTTGGATAGCTAACTGATGTGTTGTGGATGTGAGATGCAAGCGTTTTATAGTTCAAATCCCAGGGGACTTCTAGATAAAATAGGAAGATCGCAGTATCTTATAGATGAAAGTATTTACGGTCAGGAAAGCGGCGGATAGCTAAGAATGAAGGTAACAACATAAAAGAGATAAATATATACGTCGATAGCCCGGCGGCAATTAAAATTAGTCTCACATAGCATTACGTCAGAGCATGCCATTGGACAGAACCACAGATATTGTAACTACCGAAAAGTAGCCGCATATGGTACATACTGGTCCAGTTTACAAAAGATAAATAAAGTTTCAAAATTAGATATCAAGCCGCTCTTAAAGTTTGCAAAAAGGGTCCCATGTAATGAATAATTCAGTTCAAATTGAACTAAAGCTCTATCTGGCATAACGAACCACCAGTAAAACTATGTATTTCATGACAGCCTGCCAGCCCAGTATAACCTAACCTAACTTTACATAACCGAACCTAATCTAA
Source organism: Bactrocera zonata (assembly GCA_037783105.1). NCBI lineage: Eukaryota > Metazoa > Arthropoda > Insecta > Diptera > Tephritidae > Bactrocera > Bactrocera zonata. Next base: position 175,343 of record JBAWJQ010000842.1, on the reverse strand, counting down.
CCTAACATAACATAGCCCAAGCTAACCTAACTTATTGTCCAAAACAACGCTGCCATCCTCGATCCTTTTCGAGTATAGAGATTTGATTTTTCATGAAAATGGCGTATATACATACGTAATGTGACAACTGGGTCCATCTAACTTAATGAAACTGACTTATTTACACCTAATAATTTTGGACGCAGCATTTCACCTTCCATAAAATTATCAGTGCTATAAAATCAGGAAGGAATAGAAGGATGCAAGCTTCTTCTTCTTTACTGGCGTAGGCACCGCTTACGCGATTATAGCCGAGTCAACAACAGCGCGCCAGTCGTTTCTTCTCTTCGCTACTTGGCGCCAATTGGATATTCCAAGCGAAGCCAGGTCCTTCTCCACTTGGTCCTTCCAACGGAGTGGAGGTCTTCCTCTTCCTCTGCTTCCCGCGGCGGGTACTGCGTCGAATACTTTCAGAGCTGGAGTGTTTTCATCCATCCGGACAACATGACCTAGCCAGCGTAGCCGCTGTCTTTTAATTCGCTGAACTATGTCAATGTCGTCGTATATCTCGTACAGCTCATCGTTCCATCGAATGCGATATTCGCCGTGGCCAACGCGCAAAGGACCATAAATCTTTCGCAGAACTTTTCTCTCGAAAACTCTTAAGGTCGACTCATCGGTTGTTGTCATCGTCCAAGCCTCTGCACCGTATAGCAGGACGGGAATTATGAGCGACTTATAGAGTTTGGCTTTTGTTCGTCGAGAGAGGACTTTACTTTTCAATTGCCTACTCAGTCCAAAGTAGCACCTGTTGGCAAGAGTAATCCTGCGTTGGATTTCCAGGCTGACATTGTTGGTGGTGTTTACGCTGGTTCCAAGGTAGACGAAATTATCTACAACTTCAAAGTTATGACTGTCAACAGTGACGTGAGTGCCAAGTCGCGAGTGCGACGACTGTTTGTTTGATGACAGGAGATATTTCGTCTTGCCCTCGTTCACTGCCAGACCCATTTCTTTTGCTTCCTTATCCAGTCTGGAGAAAGCAGAACTAACGGCGCGGGTGTTGAGGCCGATGATATCAATATCATCGGCATACGCCAGCAGTTGTACACTCTTATAGAAGATGGTACCTTCTCTGTTGAGTTCTGCAGCTCGAACTATTTTCTCCAGAAGCAGGTTGAAAAAGTCGCACGATAGGGAGTCGCCTTGTCTGAAACCTCGTTTGGTATCGAACGGCTCGGAGAGGTCCTTCCCGATCCTGACGGAGCTTTGAGTGTTGCTCAGCGTCAGTTTACACAGCCGTATTAGTTTTGCGGGGATACCAAATTCAGACATCGCGGCATAGAGGCAGCTCCTTTTCGTGCTGTCGAAAGCAGCTTTGAAATCGACGAAGAGGTGGTGTGTGTCGATTCTCCTTTCACGGGTCTTTTCCAAGATTTGGCGCATAGTGAATATCTGGTCGGTGGTTGATTTACCAGGTCTAAAGCCACACTGATAAGGTCCAATCAGTTTGTTGACGGTGGGCTTTAATCTTTCACACAATACGCTCGACAGAACCTTATATGCGATGTTGAGGAAGCTAATCCCACGGTAGTTGGCGCCGATTGTGGGGTCTCCTTTTTATGGATTGGGCACAGCACACTTAAATTCCAATCGTTGGGCATACTTTCGTTCGACCATATTTTACAAAGAAGCTGATACATGCTCCTTACCAGTTCTTCGCCGCCGTGTTTGAATAGCTCGAATGGCAATCCGTCGGCCCCTGCCGCTTTGTTGTTCTTCAGGCGGGCAATTGCTATTCGAACCTCTTCATGGTCGGGCAATGGAACGTCTGCTCCATCATCATCGATTGGGGAATCGGGTGAGAAGTGTTCCCTCCATAATTTAAATATGCTTTGGGCATCGGTGACTAGATCACCTTTGGGGGTTCTACAAGAGTATGCTCCGGTCTTGAAACCTTCTGTAAGCCGCCGCATCTTTTCGTAGAATTTTCGAGCATTACCCCTGTCAGCCAGCTTATCAAGCTCTTCGTACTCACGCATTTCGGCCTCTTTCTTTTTCTGTCTACAAATGCGTCTTGCTTCCCTCTTCAACTCTCGGTATCTATCCCATCCCGCACGTGTTGTGGTCGATCGTAACGTTGCGAGGTAGGCAGCCTGTTTTCTCTCCGCTGCGACACGGCACTCCTCGTCGTACCAGCTGTTCTTTTGCACTTTCCGAAAACCAATGGTTTCGGTTGCAGCTGTACGTAAGGAGTTTGAGATGCCGTCCCACAGTTCCCTTATACCGAGTTGTTGACGAGTGCTCTCAGAGAGCAGGAGTGCAAGCCGAGTAGAAAATCGTTCGGCTATCCGTTGTGATTGCAGCTTCTCGACGTCGAACCTTCCTTGTGTTTGTTGGCGTGCGTTTTTTGCTGCACAGAGGCGGGTGCGAATTTTGGCTGCAACAATATAGTGATCCGAGTCGATGTTAGGACCTCGGAGCGCACGCACATCTAAAACACTGGAGACGTGTCTTCCGTCTATCACAACATGATCGATCTGGTTGGTGGTTTTTCGATCCGGAGACAGCCAGGTAGCTTGATGTATCTTCTTATGCTGGAATCTAGTACTACAGATAACCATATTTCGGGCCCCGGCGAAGTCGATCAGCCTCAACCCATTTGGGGATGTTTCCTCGTGGAGGCTGAATTTACCGACCGTAGTGCCAAAGATACCTTCTTTGCCCACCCTGGCGTTGAAGTCGCCAAGCACGATTTTGACATCGTGGCGGGGGCATCTCTCATAAGAGCGCTCCAAGCACTCATAAAAGGCATCTTTGGTCACATCGTCCTTCTCTTCCGTCGGGGCGTGGGCGCAAATCAGCGATATGTTGAAGAACCTCGCTTTGATGCGGATTGTGGCTAGACGTTCATTCTCCGGAGTGAATGATAGTACTCGGTGACGGAGTCTCTCTCCCACCACGAATCCAACACCAAACTTGCGCTCCTTTATATGGCCACTGTAGTAGATGTCACAAGGACCTACTCGTCTCTGTCCTTGTCCCGTCCATCGCATTTCTTGGACGGCGGTGATGTCAGCCTTTATTTTCACGAGGACATCAACCAGCTGGGCAGCGGCACCTTCCCAATTAAGGGACCGGACATTCCAGGTGCATGCCCTCAATTCGTAGTCCTTATTTCGCTTGCCATGGTCGTCATCAAAAGGGGGTCTCTCATCCGAGGCTGATTGTTGGTTTTCATTGGTGCGTTTTTTTACGTGGCGGGTCCCAAACCCAGCGCACAACCCTAAGTAGGGGATATTTCGCCTTCTCACTTTAGCTCGCCTTCAAACGGATGTTCTTAGGCTACCCAGAGGATACTTGGTCAGAGACCGGAAGTCGTGAGCTGCTTGAGTCATATGTAAAAGAATCGTTTCTGGCCACTCCCAAGTGAATGGCGATCAGAGAACTTTCCTCACTTGCGTGAACTGCTACACATGACTCCATCCTCCAAGGATGCAAGCACTATTTACTAAATGCAAGAACACAACCGCTGGCCGGAATAAATGCTTCACGTCACGCCCTACTTATACCACATACCATTGCACCTACAAACTATACAAAACTTGTGGCTAGTTGACAAGGAAACCAAAACACTGCAGCATGCGGCATGCAACGTGTAATCGTGCTTGGAATCTAGTTTGCTACGAAATTGGCCATAAACTTGGTCCAGCAAGTCATAATTAATCAGAAACTACTCACCATTTACTCACAATCGACTCAATTCGCTCAAATCACGTAACTGTGATCTGTCAACAATTTCAGCATAACTGTAAACAAAGCATTTATATGAATGTAAGCATGCGTATACTTACTGACAGCAAATACCACAACGACAAGGAGGGAGACTCGCTTGAGTGTCGATGACTATCAAAATGCGGAAATTTCTGACAGCGGAAATTCACTTTAACATTTACCGTTCTCCGGTTGTCTGTCCCACTGTCACAGTGCTTGTTAATATTTGTTGTTGCTGTGCTTGTTATGTAACGGCCACTTGCTTTGGGCTTTCGTTATCAACTTCTGCTTGAGTTTAGTGTGAAGGAAAATTGGTCATTAAGTTAGTAAGTAAATGTTTCAGCAGTTTCGGAGAATTTTCAGTTTACTAGCTGGCGCAATTTCTGCGTAGTTGTTGTTGTTTTGTTTAAGTTTCTGTAAAATAGCAAAGTTTTTAATTAAATTTGTTCATTTAAAAACTAATTTATCTAAAATTAGATGAAAGTCGTTGCTTTTATTACAAAGCTTCTTGTTGCAGTAATTTTTTGATTAAGTCAAGGACTATAGTCGTATTTCTTGAGAGTACAAATTTGATAAAATATAATTATTAATAAAGAAATTAACAAATGCAAATGACAAGATTTCGTTGTTTAGCATTTAGCTCTAATTCTTTGTCTAATAAGTTTAGCTGTTTGAGGGTCGCGTATAGCTAAGACCTCTACTCTGCACTAAACCTTTTACTATTTTACTATACCATGCTTAATAAATAAGAAGTTTCAGAAATAATTTTTGGAAAATAAATTAGATAATATGGTTTCGATGAGCATGGGTGTCAGATGCCCATTTTCCCCAAAAATTTTAAGACAACGCCTGCTTCCTTATCATACAATTTTTAATTTTCGTACGATTCTGATAAGCTTATAACGGGTGGTTTTTTAAAGGTGTAGTTATCAATGAGGCAATACTTTTATCGTAGTTGGTTTTATAAAAGCTATTACTTGATTTATATCGATTTATATATGGACTTATTCCGGAACAATGTTTGCAAATCAGGCAAGTTTACTACCAAAATAACTATGCTGTTTGAGCAACGCATTGCGATTTGGTTCCAACATACGATCGACATAATCGGCCAGCAGGGTAGCTAATTCGAACAGCCTTAGATCGGTTTCACACTACGTTTAGTCTAGTAGATAATATGCAGCCTCAGAGGCGCCTAACAGTGTCCATCAGAGACACTACTGCTGCTGTAAAACAGAGTATCGAAGAAGACCCGAGTGAGTCCATCCATTCACTTTATGGAAGATTTAACGTAAAGATGTTTTCTTGCGGGCCAAATTGTCCAAGAGTTGAAGCGGAATGACCGTCAAGTGCGTCGTACGTTGGTTTAATGGCGTCATAATGAAATAACCTTCAATCCAGATTTTCACAATTAACTTTTGCTCATCAATGAAGCTCACTTTGGATTAAATCGTCGCATTTACAGTGATGATAATCAACAAGCTATTGTTGAGTCGCCGTTACAAACCTCAAAAATTCTCTGTCTCGTAGAGGGAATAATAAATCCATTATTTTTGCAAAAATGAAGCCGTTCATAATGTCACAGTCGACGTGGAGCCTTAAAGAACCATGATTAATTACTTTTTTGTACCTTGTTTTGAGGTGCTTGACTTGGACGACCTTTGGCGATACATGCCATGAAGACAAGAAGACAATCAACTTACTGAAGTCAACTTTTGGTGAGCGCTATATCTCGTGTCTATGGTCTGTGGCGTGGTCTCCAAGATCGTGCGATTTAACATCAATAAAGTATTTTTTGTGCGGTTTTGTATATGTAGTAAGGTCGTTTGGACGATTGACGCCTTGAAAGAGAATAGTCTGCGGTGTAGAGATAAATTCTATAGCAAAATCAGGGCCATTACATTAAATTATATGATTTTTACGGAATATAATAAAAATAACGTATTTAAATATGACATATCAAAAAAATAAGATCTCGAAATCTGACCAAAAATTTTGGAACCTCCATATATCGAATATGTGAACCAAGTGCCTATCTCTGACTTTAGACCAAATGTATCGGTCAATATCGGAGATATATTATTGATATTCAGACAGAACTTTTTCTTGTGCAAGTTCTTGGGTACTTATAAATAATATGACTTTATTGCGAATTTATCGGTCGATATGTAATTCACGCAATTCGTAATTAAATTCAAAAAAGAGTCTTGCTATGATAATTGTCTGTTTTATGCTGACAATGGTTATAACCGGATCAATTCTTTGATTTCGGAGTGGACACTCAACAATTTATTTAGGGGAAATTGTGCGAGATTATAATGAAACTTATTGTTTTCTTAACCACTAGCTTTCATATTCAACCGAATCGGTCTGAACTCAAACTATAACGTTATACGGTTACTTTTGAGTCGTTTACAAAATATTTTATAATTCCCTCGGCGGGTGCTGTGTCTAATACTGTCGAGCCTAACCAGCGTTGCCGCTGTCAGTCAATTCGCTGAACTATGTCAATCTCGTCATATATCTTGTACAGTTCATCGTTCCATCGACTTCGGAGTTTACCGTTACCAATTCGCAAAAGACCATGAATCAATGGCAGAACATTTCTCTCGAAAACTCGTACATCCGACTCATCATCAGATGCATCAGATGATATAATCGTCCATGTCTCTGAACCATATAGCAAGACAAAATGTTAATTGTTAATTGTTTCCCTTCGAAACGGATTGTAGCTAGTCGTTCATTCAACGGGATGAATGCCAGGTCTCGGCGACGGAGACTCTCTCCCACTTCGAATCCCACATCGAGTTTGCGCTCCTTTATATGGCCACTGTAGTAAATTCCACAAGAACCTACTCATCTTAGTCCTTTTTCCGACCATCGCACTTCTTGGACGGTGATGTCAGCCTTTACTCTTACAACCAGTTGGGTAGTGGCTCCTTCCCAATTAAGAAACCGGACGTTTCAGGTGCATGCCCTTAAATCGTAATCCTTAGTACGCTGTAATGTTCTTTTCATTTGAATGTGGTTTTACTTGGTGGGTCCCGAACCATGCGTACTCATAGAAATTTAAGACTTTTGCAACGGAGGGCTAATATATAAATCAAGAAAGAATAATAAGCCTGTTGAAAGAAACACATAACTGTGAGAAAGGTGCTAAGGAGCTATACTCCACTTTATTTATAGAGCAAATAATGTTAATTGTTAATGGAAGTACTAAAGTGGAAAGATGGACGATAAGGATGAGGATAACAAGGCAGCCAAAATGTTAAATGAAGAGCAAAACAACAATAACAATAACGTTATCTTTAAATGCACATGTGTAAGGGATCAACACGCCAACCAACTACACTGCTTTCATTGTTAAATTACGCTCGAAGAAGAAAGTTGGGGAGGAATAATGTTTTAACGTACACCAGAGCAAACAGACCACAGAAAATCATTACCGCAAATATAATGACCCAGAAGGCAGGCAACAAGACACCCAGTTATGCCAGCTAACGAGCAGAGGTAATGACATAAACCCATTGGGTAACCAATTGTGGGTGAGCTTCTTCGAACTGTATGCGCGCAAGTTAATAAAGGAATGTCACGGAGGACGACCACGACAAGGGCTGATGACTTACGAAGTCAGACACTTTTGTGACTTTGTGACGCGACAAATGTCATTAGCCACGGCTAAAGGCGGCGACAAGTGGAAAGCAGGCTGAAAGTAAGCCCGAACATATGCGACAAGCAGATAAGTCGACACCAGCCGAGTCGATACAAAAATATGCCAGACGGAAGAAAGGCACGTCCAGTTTGGCGGCATTCATAAATGTGTGGGTGAGACTGCTCAGTATTCTCGTCATGCAAGGAACACGTCAGCAAAGCAGCTTTTAACAACATTTTTTATCGATTTCAATAAAACCAATATGAATATTCTTTCGCTCTTAAGGCAACGTTAAAGTACCAATTTTGTCTTTATTTACTCTGCTGGAAGTGCCAGTAGGCAACAACAAAAAAAAAAACAAAAAAAAACCATGAATTGGGTCAAACACGACAGGCAATAACGCAGTAGCACATCGCAACTTCCGTTAAAACTTCCGTTCTGATTATGGTGTGCTTCAAAGCTATCATCCACGATTCTTGCAGCAATTTGTAGCTTCAATGTAAATACACACTTGGTGAAGAGAAGTTAAAGCAACTTGTAACTGTTATGCCGTCTAACTAGCGGCGAAAGTGTCTTACTCGCTCCTTCCACATTTCTTTCGTTTACTCTCCATCCACCTGCCTGGAGCGGTTTAATAAATATTGTTATGAATTACATTTATAGTCTGCGTTATTTTTAGCACGTCGCCTTGGTGTGAAAGTCAGCGGAAACCGGAAGATAGCGCCAGTCTACCGACACTTGGGGTGAGCGTGGCACAGTTACAGCCAGACAGTCTCATCCCGTCGATACTCTGTGACATACATACAGAAAAATGATTGCAGTTCGCTATCATTAAGGCGAACAGTGAGAGCATAAAATACATTTGCAGCATAATATATCAAAGGGGCCTGTCGCGGTCGTTAGGCTTAATGTTTATTATCTATTTGGTTATAGGCTTCTTACCGTTTAAAAGGTAGTAGTGTATGTTTAGGTTTGTTTGTAAGATAAATACCCAAAAGCCTAAAATAACAATATAATTAATGAGAGGCTACTAAATTCTGGAATATCTTTGTCTGAGCTATAGAAAATTACATATTTTCCAAAAATACGCAGTTATATTTTAATATCCTCCACAGCTGCAGTAATTCCGGCCTTCTGTAACCAAAATTATGGTCGTTTTTGGCCAGCGAAAATTCGATTTTTGATCAGGTCATAAGTAAAATGTGGAGAATCATATTCAGAATAGAGCTAGTGATCAGATCATTTGTCTCTGAGTTTGTAAAAATTCTTTACTAGCTATCGGTTAAGTTACGTTTGATCGCAGGCTAGATACAAATTCGATGGATCTTACTTGGCCAGATATTTGTTCTATGTGTTACCCAAATTTATTTTCGACTAAGCTCAGATATGCACAGCTTTGTTGGATTAGTTGTTGTCATTTCGAAGATAATTTCATAATGACAATCTCAAAGAAACGCTCAGCCCAACAAGAACAGTCGATTTTCTCATGCTTATCTTGAGGTGAACAACAAAGTTCTTCATCATAGATAGGAAATTATGGTAGTCACTTGGTGCTAGGTCATATCAACCCTGTTTCTGTCAAATCAGTATCGATGCTTTATCCTGAGTTAGTCTTCTATTGGCTAAAGTTGACCGCTTCTGCGCGTTTGCCTTCTTTAGACGGTCAAATTGTCGACAGCATAGGTCCAAATTAAAGAACGCATAGTAATTAATCACTGCCGATCGAACCGAATGCATAGCAAAAGCTTTCTATTTGTCAATCCGAGCTTAGTTACTGTTTCGCCGACTCATAGCGTTTGCGAGTGACTCTTTTTGTCGCTTCCGAAATGGATTGATCTTCGTGCTTCATCTGCGAATCGCAGTTGGAATTCGGTCCATTCGGTTTTTTGCAGAAACTCAATTGAAAGTGTGCTTAGATCAGGTTTTACTCGACGATGTACCATATAGTATTTTAACGATATTTTTGGTAAATGGCCTTCCAGAGCGTGGTGAATATTTGACAACAAAATTATCGGAGTTTTCTGTTTGCTGTTATCCAACTTTGACTCGTGCTCAAATGTAACCGATCACACTCATTAGTGTGAGATACATCTTATTGAAACCATATATTTGAAAAGTGAGAGAGTTCTTTTTATTTTTCTGAAATGGAAATTTTCTTTTGTGCCAAAAAAGTACACGGAAATTGTAAATAAAACGGAAAATATTTAATTATTCATCAACATTTATTTTGTCGCCCTTAAACTAATCCCCACCATATATAATATACTTTTGCCAACGATTTTTCCAGTCCTCAACCCATTTTTCATAAGCACTTTTGGCCTTCAGCTCCTTCAACGAATATTGTTTTATCTCTTCGGTCGATTGAAAAAGTTTTCCACGGAGCGCCAATTTTAGTTTCGGGACCAAGAAGAAAATCACACGGAGTGAAATCTGTTGAATACGTTTGTTGATCGATGTATTCATTGTGTTTTTGGCTTTAAATTGGTGCATAATCATCATGCAAAATCTAAGAATTGTTCTTTCACAATTCCGGCCATTGATGGATGTACTCACGCATACTCCTCAACACCGCCAAATAGAACTCCTTATTGACCGTCTGTCTCTGCCATGTTTTTTGAGCGGCTTTGGCATGTTTTTTGGTTTCGGTTCATTTTTTTTCGCCACCATTCCGATGGTTGTTTACTTATTTGCATTTCAAACTTATAAATTCATGTTTCATCAGCAGTAATAATGCTCTTCATGAATGTGAGATCGGAATTTGCGACATCAAGCAGGCCCAAAGAGGCCTATTTACGGTAATCTTTTCGAAAAAAAATCAGCTTTATCAGGACGAGTCTAGCAAAGACACTTTTCATTTCCAAAATATGTACTAAAAACATTCGAACCAGCTTGTGAAAGATGTGGAGCTATCTTGCCACCTCTCTAACACTTGCCTGATTTCTGATGATATTTTCATCAGTTGAAGAGGCCGAAGACCGTCCAGAACGAGGCATATCTTCAACGATCTCTCCGCCCTCTTTGAAGGCTTTGTACCACTTGTAGGCTTGTTTTTGATAAAACGGAATCACCGTAAGCCTTTTCCAACATTCGCAACGATTCCGCATATAAAATTTAGTTGGAAATTCAAAATTGGAGACAAATCCTTTGTTCGATATTTTATCCATTGTAAAAATCGCAACGCACTACTGAGGTGTACCGATTTTAGCAGCTGCTGTAAATAAACTGGTTGATAGATCGCGCTCATATTTAGCATACCAACTTAGCAAATACATTTTTTTGAAATCTTATTTATTTATTATTGCTTTCAATATTAGAAACCTATTCGTATTCAAAAATTCCACCTTTCAGCGCTACAATTCCTGCTGATTTAAGGATATTTCAATGACAAATATACTTCACTTGTTGCATCCAAAAGTAATGAGTAATGTTAAGTGCACACTTATGACACCAATATAACTGAAATTCAGAAGAAAAAAATTAAAAAGTGAGCATAGTTCAAAACTGATATTTGTGATTTGCTGGCTACACTTTTAATATGCTCATATCAGCAGCGCTTGACATGAATCTTAATTCCAGCTGCCACCAACTCTTTACTATGCATATTTGCATTTTTCTTTTTGCCTTTCTCTCTTTCCATTCTGCCATGATTTTCCGATTGCCACTACTTAATCCCCAAGTGCTGCATAAAATCTGCTGCAACCGCAGTGGCAGCGCTTTAGAATACACAAGTGATTGTAGGTGAGGCATTTAGGTGTGTCTGCTTATATAAGTGTTTGTGTGCATGTTGGATTAAACCACAAATCTATGCACGTAGTGATAGTCCGCTGTCAACAGTGCTTTTGCGAGTTTTACACTTGCACTTTAGTGTTCTACATGGATTTTTCACACTTGCCCCCACACAACAGTGCTTATGTAAGCTCACACGCAAAGTCTTACTTACACTCTATTCTGCTGAATAATGAATGTAGTGTGCATATGTATTTCTCTATATGCTTCAAGTGGCGGTTTAAAGCACTAAGTGGCAGGCAATTAACCATTTAAAAGGTCGAAATTGGCATAATTGTTTACCGGGTGTGATGAGAAATATTGGCGTTGTAGGAAAGTCAATTATGTGACAAAAAAATATATTAACTTCGGTCCATTAACTTGAAGATATGTGAACAAAAATTTAAATAACTCGGAATTTATTAAATATACTGCGCAAATCGTCTAAATTTAGCGTAACACAAATTACAGCTTCTTGTGGTGAATTCTCTGAATATCAATTAAGAGCTTCAACTCAAATGCCGCTATTTCTTTTCAGCATATTGCGTTTAAACATACCATACATAAATTACCAACAACTTTCGTTTAGTACAAACACCAATTTCCTTCGCGTGTGTTTGATTTGTTCTTTAGAGTTTTTAATTAATTTTCTGCCTATTTTTCCCATACAAGCGCCACAGCCGGCGAGTCATTGAACTTTCAGAATAATTCCCTTGCCGATTGTGGCCTGGAGTGACCGTATTGAAACCCGACTCGTTTTAAGACAAAAAGCCAATATTGGCTCACAGCGGCAGCTCTCATTTAATGTGCGCGTATAAGAAATAATATCAACATCAGCAACGGCAGCGGCAGCTTTGAAACCCACGAGTTCACACATTGGCCACAAGCCAGCTGATGAGCCTACAAAAACAGGCAAAGACTCACTCCCTCTTCCAATCCCACGTATATTTTATACTATATAATTGCCAGTATGTGGCACGTTTTCGCTTAACCGCAAACCAAATCGATTTTCATGGTACCTGTGGCTCCTTTAAGTATTACAGAGGAGGCCGCCGTCTTAGCTACTAGTTTGTGTATTCAGATTTGGTACTTAGAAATTTCACTTACAAGATTCCAAGAATGCTTCGGGTTTGTTTAGGCAAAATGGTTCCAAATGAAAATATTTGCTTCGTTGAGAGTTCCTGCATATACTATATGTATTATTAAGGGGCGGATAACGAGAACTTAAATGTATACTCCGTTAATCCCTTAATTTTTTGAGAATACTAAATCTAAATCTACTGCAATTTAAGCTTCAAGTTTCTAAAAAGATATATATGATAAAAGATCGTTTAATTTTAACAGCCACACTAAGAACAAAATTTCAAAACCCGCAGCTGAAGCTGATTTCCCAACAAAAAACATATTTTACTATATATAATAGATCCTAATATAAGCCCCTTTCATATTTCAATATGCAACCTAAAGAAAATTAGCTTTGTTTTGCCTACAAGCATTCTACTAAATTTCTGATTGGTAAAAATGATCTTGAGAGAAGTCTTTAATTTTAGCAATAATTGTTGTTAAGCGAAAAATATAAAATTTTTATTGCTCAGAATCATGGAAATTATCTACTGAATAGATTTTACTGTCTGATCAAAATTGAGCCGGACCGACAAAAAAATAAAATAATTTTCATGTATTTAAATACAAATATTTTTTATTTGCTGTAAATAGTAATCTAAACCTATAAAAAAAAATCATGGAAATTTCCTAACGGATAGAGTTTACCATCTGAGCCTAATTGAAACGGACTTACTAAAAAATTCATTTTCATGTATTTAAATACAAATGTGTGAACTTTAGCAATAATTCTTGTTAAGCGTAAAATTTATAATGCTTATTGTCCAGAATCGTGGAACTCCTATTCGATAGACTTTATCATCTGATCAAAAATGACCCGGATTGAAATTTATTCTCGAGTACTTCATTACCAATATTTAGTTATTATTGCCTTTCAAACCAATGCAAAAATCATGAACATTTTGTATTGCCTTTACCATCTGATCAAAAATGACCCGGACTTACAAAAAATTAATTTTCACATATTTTGATACAAATATTCATTATTGCCTTAAAAATAGTATCCTAAACCAATGCGAGCATGCCAACTCTTAAGCCAAGCTTCCATACCCCTGTTACAAGCCTCGGCTGGGGTGGCCTTTAGTACTTTCAGCGTATATTTTCAGTTTCGACTAAAAATTTGAGCGCCATTCGCTAGATTGTTGAACAGTTTCGAGTGCAACGTGGACATGCTTCATGCACTCAACATTAATCAAAATCTCGTGATTCTGCTATATCTCGGTTGCCAAGACGATGTTTTGATGTCATCGTCATATCGATGACTACACGACTTTCGCTTTGATTTTTGGTACTAAAATACTTGAGTTCGTGATAAAGTATAATCTCCAAAACACTGACACAATATTTTCAACTATTATGTAGGCGTGATGCCATTGAAAACACAAAAATTCAAACAATCTCGTTCTTCAATAACTCTTTCCTTGGTAAAAATGGTCAGACAAATTTTTCGCGTCTTAAGCAAACCGCTGCCAAAAACACAATAATTGGCGTATGGTGAACAAAATTCACAGGAACATAAAAAGGTTGTACCAATGTACATATATAGAAACTATAAATGAGACAGCCTGGGCCAAGTGTCATTGTTGTTATCGATTTTAACAGAGCCCTTTGTTGGGCACTAATCGTTTCATTGTTTCACAATTTAGCACTAGTTTCATAAACCAATTAAAAATATTTACCAATACATTAGCCTTTCACTGACTGTTGGGTTTCAAGATAATCCCACTGATGCTACCATCCCGTGTAAATTATAATATACTCGTACATACAGCGTACTATTTCGGTTATGCCGAACAGCGGTTCTCATCCATTCATACTAGTGTAACATGGAGAATGAAGACGTGAATTTATAATGTTAATTGTCCCAGTAAAATGAAATAAAACGAGTCTGGCAGTGTAATTCGGCAGTTGTAAATTCGAGTCGCATCATTATTTCAACGAAATTTACTTCCTTCATCACTTCGTTACATAGCTTTCACATTTTCGTCCGTTAGTTAATTAGAGCGTAATTTTTTATATAATATTACTTTTGCTGTTTTGTTGCACAAAATTAATTATTTCACATTAAAATATTCTACGATACAGTCGCTAAATTTAATAAACTCCAATTTCAGGCAAATCAACCATCACTCACCAAAAATTAGCAAATTTAGACACAATCGTAATTTCATGCCAACATACGTATGTATTATTAGGGTAAGTACATTTTAATGAAGTAACAAAAGCATTTATTGAAAAGTTTATTGATCATTTTATATTTAATATCTTCAACATAGCGCACATAATATCATCGAGTTTGAGTATTCAATGAAACGAGAAAAAGCATTAACTTCGGGTGCATCGAAACTATAATACTCTTGAAAAATATAAAAGGTTCCATATAAGTAATTGATACGATCGTTCAGTTTGTATGACAGCTATATGCTATAGTGGTCCGATGGGTCCAACAAACTAACAGGTTATTTAAGGGGTTATATAAAGTTAGAAGGCCGAAAAAATGTATTTTTTATATTTTTTTTTTTAGAAAAATTTTGAATTTATTGACCCAAAAATTAGTACACATATTATAGTAACTTTTACTGTATTTTAAGACATAGTGTTAGTAAAAATATTTATTTGGATAGGAACTGCAGCTGATCTCCGCAAGCTCCTCTCAAAAAATGTGCTTTGCGGTGACCACTATAAACAGGATCCTCTGAAATTAAAAAACCAAACACATTGCGTTAAAATAATGTTAAATTTAATAACAAATTGAAGGAATAAGCAAAATAAAATTTTTGACAAAATGGCGGTTTCTACAAAAAATCGATTTTTGTCCAAAACTTAGGTCTTAAATTGTTTATAAAAAATATTTGTCTTTCAGAAAAAATCTTCAATTATTAATTAAAAAATATATTTAAGAAGCTCGTGTTAAAATTTGAGATTAATCGGTTTAGCTGTTCTTGAGTATTGTTGGTCACTGCCTTTGAAAACACCATTTTGAGGAATTTAAAGTTTGGAATGCACTTCCAAGCACTCTGAAACGCCTTTTCAAATTTGCGTGTAACTTCGAAAGCATATGAAATTTTCTGCGTTTATATGTGCCATAAGAAAAAAAATTGATTTTTTGAAAATTCTAACTGTATATAACCCCTTAAAGAGGATATACCTGCAAATACTAAAATTTCGTTTGATTTTCATATTATCTATATAAATAAAAATGAATCGCCAAAATGTATGTACGCTCATAACTTTCATACGACTGAACCAAATTTGATAATTGTTTTTTTAATGTGTTCGTTGTGGATCGGGGAAGGTTTAGAAATAAAAATACCTTATACTTTTAATTAGGAAAGGTCGGAAAATTGGACAATTCCAAAAAATAACTTCTTTTCATATACTTTTTTTTTCAATTTTTGTTTGTTTTGTTTTTCAATATTTTGATTTGTAAATTATTTGAATCGTTCAATTTCGGTCGCTTGCTTTTTTAATCCAGCTATTCAAAAGAAAAATTTTTGAAAATTATTCAGTGAACACTTTATGCGTGTTTCACATAAAAAGATCAATTACAGATTGAAATTTGTTACGAAGCCACGAAGAGGTCGCGCTAATATCGGTCGGCGTTCTGTTTGGCATCAATTTATGGCAGCCTAAGGCAAGGCAAAGCAGGAAGTACTCCCAGGATGCGATGACATATAGTACGTGCTGAATTATGGACCGCGATAGCTACTCAGCGATCGTCACGATGTCACAACACGACTTTTCAATCAACAGTTACGATGTTTGATGGACTTGAATCAACGTGCTGTTAGATGCTGGATGTACTCTGTTGAGGGGCAAAGAAGAGGTTTGCCGCTTCTTCTTTTTTGGATGGTGGATGGTGGTTACATTAGATTAAATTTTTGCGGAAATTTCTGATCCCGAGATAGATCCAGAATTATGCGAAGTGGTAAAAACCAATATGGTTCATGAACATTGCGAACACCACAATCCTTCTTCGGTTTGTATGTCTGACAATAAATGCACGAAACGCTATCCACGTGCATTTATTTAGGAAACGCAACTGGAAATGATGGATATCCACTGTATCACTGTAGGGCAGAACATTTAGCATTCAATTTAGAGGAGTGAATATCGAAGTTGAGAACACATGGATCGTACTATATTCGTCAATGTTGTCTAATTCACATTCAAAACTTGAGTATTACAGTTTGGTGAAATCACTGAAATACGTTTGCAAATACATCACCAAAGAAAGCAACATTGCGATTATTGGCCTTGAATGAGATGAGATCAGTAAGTATCAAATGGTTCGATACGTGAACTGTAATAAAGCGCTTTGTAGGATATTTACTTTTGCATTTCATGAAAGTTTTCTGACTATGGTGCGCCTCGCGGTTCAACTTCATTTAAGTCATTGCGTACTGTGAATGGTAGAGTGTTTGCAAGCCAGCAAGTACAATTACTGGAACATGATAATAATATAATAACATAACATGATAATGATAACAACTGGAATCAAATGATGGACGATGCGATAGCTACTCCGCATGCCACTGAAGTTCGCAAACTTTTCGCGAAGATCATTTCGACATATCATCCTTCAAATTCGCGTCAATCAAGGGATACGAAAAAAATGATATTGTCGATGACATTTTACATTGTATTCGCTAATGATTGGAGATGGGCAAATTTCGATTGATACTTCCATTGGTTTGATATAAATTTTTCCTGCCTATTGTCAATTCACTTCAACGAAAGAAGAACTTATCACGTTTATCCCAACAATAGTAAATTGTCATAACTGATTCAGAGCCCGCGCAGTTTTAGTTGCCAAAAATACAGATGTTAATGACTTAAACTGGAAGATTCAAAGTCAAATTCAGAAGGGTATGCGCTCATACAAATCGATCGATCGTCTTGACAATGAAGACAAAGCCGTGAATTATCCAGTAGAATTTCTAAATTCTTTGGATAGGCTTGGTATGCCGCAGCATAATTTGCATCTCAAAGTTAGATCTGTCATTTGTATGTTTCACAATCTTCATTTATTCACCGAAACTGTGTAAAGAACCCCAATAATTGTGACGCAGTTACCGAATATAAGGGGACAGTAATTTCATTTCAAATATATTCCGTTTCCAGAGAAAATTGCATTTGTGAAGGCAATCAACAGGACAAAGGATAGATAGATAGAAGTGTGGCATAAATCTAGAAAAGCCATGTTTCGTGTTCACGAATTGGAAACCCATCTTCTCTGTATATTTACGCACCAGAACAGAAAACAAAAAATTTGTTTATCAAGCTGCGCTACATTAAAAAAAAAATGATTTTCAACACAATATAAATTCAACTTTCTTTTCATTTCAAAGCACATAAATTCACGCAGGGCAATGGCTGCGGGGTCAGCTAGTTTTTTAATAAAAGAGTTATTATATATTTCTGAAGATTAGCATGTGATTCATGCATACTTTAAATTGAACAAAAATTTTTTTTTTTAATTTTTGGAAATGGCATCTGTATTAGTAACTTCTTCTGTGGAGGTCGCAGTGAGACGTCTCATTCTGCTGCCATAGTAGCTTCTGTTCTATTGATCTGAAAAGGATAAAAGTAACATTTTTATTTATTTATTAATACGAGTACCATAATTTTTGAATTTAATTTGTTCCGTAAAATAACACACTCTAGAAAATCAATACTTTATCGAATTTTTTGACTGTTTTGGTTAAAAAAAAAAACTATTTATTACAGAAATTTTCGAAAAACCTCTTAATCCGTATGAAAAATATTATCATAAAGAAGATATGTACAAAATTTCAGTAACATTGATTAATAAATTTTTCAGTTATAGTGGCAGTAGATTCTGAAAATATGGTTTTGAGAAAAGTGGGTTCAAAGTTGAAATACTGGAATATTGAATGATCAGCGATTACAGTGCCGTATTCTAGTCGTTCTATAGCTTCACTTATAAACATATATCACTTTGTTTGGCAAGTTGCTACTGATATGCTTGACTAGCTAATGAACTGCCCCGATTTTCTCGCGTCACTCTCTTCTCATTCATTCTATCGGCAAATGGTTTGCATTGTCGGCCAACTATTACATCTGAACTGTTTATTACTTGGAAAATAGATGCATTCGGATTCTTCTTTCATTCGCGTTTTGTGGATGACTACATAAACATCTTTCGAACAAACCACCTCTGGATAAGTCTTCAAATATAATATTAGCTGTTTATACTTTTGGATTTCTGGATGTAGTGGTGCAGGGTGTTGAAAATCTTCTACTGAAGCTTCAGCTTTTTGCCACTTACACCAACTGTCGAGACAAAACGGACAGTACAGATGCTGTGGATAGTCCTTTGAAGAACACATATGATAGTAAGTGGCCAAGATAGCCTTTTTTTCTTGGAAGCAGTTGACATCCCTACGATTAGCTAACTCATAGTATAAATATTACTTTTTTTATTAGAGGTGGGATTTCAAGTTTCTCAAGGCGAGTACCCATACATACTTGAATGAAAGGACGTGTGCGAAATCTCTGATCGATATCTCAAAAACTCAGCTCATCATGCTGATCATACATTACAAGTTTCGTAGCATATATAATATACTCTGCTCAAACATTTTCTTCCTTCACATAGGGAACACCCTCATATAGAAACTAAGCTGTGTAATGAGTTCTCTGCCTAATTTGAAACGACAGTTAGCATCTCTATACCCAACACACCCAACACACAATAAACGATGAGCAAATTAAATTATAATTGAAATGTCTTAAACTTATATGACTTTGCATACAAAAGTATACCTACTCAAATTTAATAATATTTTATTTCGTATAAAATCATAAATATTCAAAGCCTTCTTCAAACTAAATTTACAAAAAACTAAAATTATGCCCCCTCCTGTACAATATGAAAAAAATTATTGTTCATTGGGCAAACTAAGTTGTGTACCACACACACTCACTACACCGCACACTGTTTAAATTAAGTGTGCGGCCAAGTTGATGGTCCAGCGCGACGCTTGAAGTTAGTTAATGAGACAATGAGTGCTGGCCACATAATTTATATTAATAATATTACCACACAAAACTGACAGCAGATGGCGAGTGCTGGAATGCAACTTCCAAGCCAACAACGAGCAGAAAAAGGCAGAAGGAAAATGATAACAACTAATTTTTTGTCGAGGGAAAAATTTTAAGCAGTTAAGTTAAAAAAAGTGGTGTGGAACATTACAAAGGTTTAAGCTAGCAACTATAGACTATAATATTTTAGGACTTATAAAATAGTTACTGAAAAGGGTTGAACTAACAATATTGTTGTTTTTCGAGATTGAAAAAATTAGAAAATAACCAACAAAAGAATTTTAATTTAACCGCTAAGCAGAGAATTTAGGACACAATAATAAATTGAGCAATTGAGTTTGCCCGATTTGGTTTGATTGGAAGTATCTTATTTTGAGCACGTTTTGGTATACTTCTCTAAGAAGAATTTGACTAATAATGTGGGAGTGTCATTTCAGAGCATTTAAATATCCTGCTGATCCTTACCAGATTTGTAACTTCAAATAGTGCTGGTTTCAGTTTAGATCGGGTGCTTTCCAATTAAGTAGGCAAATTTTGTCGGCCACGCCATGCGGTCTAGCTTACTCTCAAAGTTATTATGTTAAGCCTATGCAATTTTCATAGAAAACTTTGTACTTTACAAACATGTCAGCGGTTAATTCCATTTTCCCTACCATGGTTATAAGTCTCCGCTGGGATGTTCTTTACTGCCTTCAGCGAATTTCGGTTTCGAATTTCAGAGTGCCACCTGTTAGATTGTTCTTCATGAGTACAGTTTCGGGTCATATTCATAAATAAGACTGTTGTCTCATTTCGGCAGCAGTAATAATGCGTTTGATGAATGTCAGGTCCTCAGCTACATTGTCAAGCAAATCGTTTGGGACCTCTTCTCGACACCATTTTTGCCACGCTTCATATTCAAAACATTAACCGATCGTTAATGAGTATAGATTCTCTGGTGCCTGTCTGATGCCAACATGACGACATATTTTTTTTGCAGCTGTCTCTCCGAAGGTACTTTAAATATCCGACGGCATAATCGATATTCGAAAATGTTCCTTAGAAAATTTCGCTTATATGGTGCTCCATATGACATCAAAGTTTACACCAAAAATGTTAGGAAAAGGTCGGATATACATTTTGACACGACACATACTCGTACATACGGACAAGGAAATGTTTAAAAAGTTTAAAAGCATAATCAACGTACCGATAAACAATTTCTGGCTACATGTGGCGGTTTATACTGGCCACTGTAAGTTCAAGAAGCACCTCGGCATAGCCTAAATGCCAATTCTGCGACATAGTATCGAAAACCAGATGCTAGACTACACAGAAGTCTGTAGATGTAGCATCAAGTCCTTGAATCTGTATATCGCCTTAATAGAACCCAACAGGATATTGGTATTCGTGAGGGTGCTGGAGCGACTCACACATCGTTGTACCAGAGAGGAGGACACAATGGACCTTAAACACAATTTATTTCTATCTATCTATCTATAGCCCCTAATAACAGATATATGATGCTGATATGATAAATGCATGTAAACGAAAAGGAGTCAATAGATTAGATAGATGCAGCTGTAATCATCTTCCCATAAGTTGGACATCACAAGTTTAACAATAATTTAATAAGTCCTATTGAGTTAACAAAGAAAAAGGCTGCCACTTATGAAATGAAATTATTTATTCTATCCACCACTCTCACAGCGGAGTACTTAACTACTTTATACATATTATCGTCAAACGAGTAACAGTTCGCGCACAAAAGTTTCGAAAGAGAGAAAGGCGAAACTCCAAACAAAGCGAAACAAAGTAGCACCAGTTCACCAGTTCAGCAACAATTTCCTTCGGGTCAAGAACTTTATGAAGGGGGTGATATGGACCAGCGTGAATATAGCGGCCATGCTGTGATGTATTTAGATTAACAGATGGCAAGAAACCTCTTTGTCTGCCAGACCAAAGCAAAAGAGAGAGTTATTACACCCAAACATTTTTGTACTTCCCCTCGCAACTCATTTTTAAAATACATACATATACGTTAAGAAAAAACTACGAAAACTATTAAATTATTTCTAGTTTAATACTAAAGCTTTTCACTTCAAAAACTTTAACAATATTCTACGAATTCTGTTAAACTTCTGTGTTATTTAAGCTAGACGCGATTAAGCGATTTGCTAATCCGTGCGCTTAAGAAGGAGTTCTGCTGAAAGTGTTACATACAACCATAATTGTAATAAAAATGAAATACATAGCTCACCCTTGATTAATAAAATTCCCGCAACTTCGCAAGCATTGCTGACTCGCATAAAGAAGTAATGCTCGTCGTGTTCATCGCTAGTTCTTATCATTCAGTTTTGTTGAGAGCAAAATGACTTAGTGTTCCCCAGTCACCTATTGCTTCTGGTTGTTATGAAGTTGTCTGCTAATAATGTGTGATGTATAGTATACGAGTGTTTGACCTCGCCACCTAACACGTTTACGAGACCGAAGTTTATACACATACATATGTACATATTGTTCACGCCCTGCAAGAATATGCGGGCATAAGTTGACAGACAGACTTTTGTAAAGTACTGAACGAACTGGAACTTTGCCGTTGATTGAATTTTTATCGCATAACACTTTTTTGGTTACCATTTTATTAAACAAAATTATTAATATTGAAGATAAATAGGAAAGCTTAGAAAGCATTGCCCCAAAGTGGGAGCTTCTGTAGTAATCCATAAACAAAAAATAGCTTCATGACTACATTTCAGGTTTTCAAGCAGAAATTGTAGCCCAAATGAAGGTAGCAACTGAGATTCTGGTCTTCCTCTTTCCTACTCGACACCGTGTTTGCAAACGATTCAGGTCTTTTGGTACCAGTGTGGTATTGGTACGTTTCATACCCAAAACATTAACCGATCATTAATGAGTGGATCAAAAAGAGATGTTGAGAATTTCTTGCATCTCTCTGATGCTAACCTGACGAATTCGTTTTTTCGATGTTACCATCATTAACGGAGATGGATGGACGACGCATAGGAGGAAAGTTTTCAATGACTTTATGACCTTCAATAAATACCATTAAATTTTAGTTCAAATGAACAGCTCCGAGTCAAAAATGTGGCCTAACTGAAGGTGGCAAGTGGGCTTCTGCTCTTACTAGCAAGTCCATACATCTTCTTGTGGACAGCGAAGCAGCAATTATGGCTTTCCGTGGCGCCTATACTAAGTCATATTTCGTTTTGTTAGACAAACAGGCAATAACTAGACGCTCAGCAGTTAACTCCATTAATATCATTGGGGTAACCAGCCAGAGCATGCTCGGAGGATATTAAGGCGCTGGAGTATTATCTGTGCGAATTTCCAGCCTTCAGCCGGACATTGAGCTGTTGGGTTCGATTTTTTACCAAACAAACTGAGTTATTAGATAAGGTTTAATTTGGTTTACCACTCATGAGCAAATAGGGACTCCCTTTTCAATCAGCCTCCCTTTTCAATCAGCCAACCAAAAATATTGAAATTTATTATTTTAATGTAAAGTTATGCAGTTGGTGTTCTCTTCTTTCTTTAATGTTAATTTTTTAGACAAAAATAGCATTTTTCAGCAGAAAAAAGGTAAATATGTATAATTAGTAATAAATTTTCGTACAGGGCTCCCAATAACAAACTTTAGTTGACTTCTGTCTGGTGCTATGAATTTTCGCATATAGCTCTGTATGTAATCGCACACATGTAGAGCCAAGAACTTTACCCTAATAAAACGTAGTCAGCTGATTATTGTTAAGTTCGTTTCGAAGTTGTATCGGATTTTCCCACTGACCCAATTTTTATGATATTCTTCCGAAATTTATGGTCCGAAGTATATAATATAACTATGTACAATACCACACATTGAATACGTGTAAATGCAGAAAATATAGGAAAGAATGTTCATATGTATAGTATGCGTTAACCACAGCATATATTTGATTTAGGGGTCAACACAGCTTGGTTCAGTAGCCTAAACCTTAACCACATCCTCAATGATTGTTACTACTTACTTCATCGCTGCTGCTGAATCATTGAGTTTTGTTTGCTTTAGGTTTTTTTTTTCTCTCACTATTATCGAACTCCATTTGTGGTTACGTCGGTATATTTTGTATTAAATATAAATGACCACTAAATGCGTAAACAAATAAAGGAGCTTCAAATCGCTCACAAATTCAGCTAATTGAATTAGTTAATTTACTTTGTTACTTCATTATTAAAATATTCGCTCTTAAATATAAAAATGTCGTGAAACAAATACTTGTATGTTAAGATAAGAATTTAGGAGAGAGAAGTACAGTGCTTAAAATGTGAGTAGCTTTTAGAGTTTAACAGTAGACGTAAAATTCCTTTCAATAGTTGTAATCAGAACCAATTAAATAAATAATCTGCTTCACTATTTACTATCCATTCAAAAAATCTATCGATGACGTCTACAGTATCATTGATCAAAAACACTTGGCAACAGCATTAAAAAATGTTATCTAGCTTTGGTGATATTCTCAACAACATTAATATTCAAAGCTATGCTTTTTTTTGATTTCATGTAAGGGAATGAACTTGAGATGAACTTTGAAAGACAAAACTTGGAACCACGGTTCCTACAGAGGGAAATATCGCTGCCGTTCAGGCCAGTATTTAGGTCAATCCGAATCATTTGGTTCAAGATCGATCTACACAGTTGGGTCTCTTTCCTTTGAAAACATGGCGAATTTTGCGGATGGATTTGCCTCTGCATCCATAAGATTGTGCTAGAACATCAACTGATGCGGACCATGCATTTTCAGCGTCGAAGCTTTGTCGTTTGGGCGCTGGAAATAACGGATGCCTAAGACGATTTTCAACAAAAAATAAACTTTTCAGATGAAGCCTAATGGCTTGGTCCACAAACAAAATTGTCGCTATTGGAGTGAGTCAAATCCGCGTTTGGTTCAAGAAACGGCATTGTATTCCCAAAAAAAACATGCCCGTTTGGTCGGATTATGGTAGGGCGACAAAATCGGGTCTTATATTATTATAACACGATATTGACCGACTTTTTTCTCGAGATTTGATGGAATCGAGGCGGATGATTCATATACATATAATAAAAATGAACACATTGCGTTCAAAATTTGACAACTCGCTAATTTCAAAAAGTTGACTAGTCAAATGGCCGCCAAGATCCCGCAATTTAACTCCTCTAGATTATTTTCTCTGAGGGTATGTGAAATCAAGGGTTTACGCCAATCAATTAGCAACGCTCGAGGAGTTCGAAGGCAACATTCAGCGCGCTATTGCCGAAATTCCAGTTGAAATGCTAGGATCATTAAAAATTAAACGGGTGAGGATATACCAACGGAGCCGTGGTGGCTATTTGGTTGATATTTTATTCACGTCAGGTCTTGGTAGACCCTGTAAATATATTTTTAAATATAAGAATATATTTATTTTGGGCTTGTATGTTATATTGATATACATATTTCAATCATGTTTCTTAGCTTCTTACATTTTAGTTCACTGTGCAGTGAATAATAATCTCTGAACTAATAAAAACTCTCAACAAAAACAGTGCTAACATACTCATGTATATAAGGGGAGTTCTTTTCCGCTTCTACTTAAGTCCACATGTACATAAAAGCCATACTTTCCACAATTGGAGTCTATAGCATATGTGTGCTTATCACTTTATCAATTCCACATTTCGGTTATCCCATAGTTTGATAAATAGCAGTGAAACCTAAGTGAATAATCACCAGTGGGAAAGCGTCAAATGTGATTTAATGTTGATTGAATGGTGAAGTTGAGTGAACAGTTGTCGTTGGCAGGTCATGCACGGAAACTACAGACGACACCATTTTTCAACTTTATACTTCGGCAAATCGTTTGCCAATTTCGATATTGTCTTCTTTCCTTAAGGGGCTTCATCTTACTTACTTACACGAATTGTCTTCAGTCGGAGTAATGGCTGCTGTCATTTGTTTAGTGGAAAGGGATTGGTTAGTCGACCGTTATCACTCCAATATTGATGAGTTACAAATATCATGTGATGAATTGCAAATTGACAAACATATGTTTATCGAATACAAAGGGAACATATACTGTAATATATGAAAATACTTTATATATTGCAGCGGCATCTACATAATATATAAAAGATAAGAAAGGCTTCAAGTTTTTATGGAGATACTTATCAGATATATTTTATTTATACCACACTGCCTGTTACAAGAAATGTATTATGCAGTTATTAATTAAATTCTCGTTTGTTATTTGTAATAACTGGAGAGTATGTTGTAAAGTTTTGGCATCACGAGAGGTTCTAGCTGGTCTTTTAATTTAGTCTATTAGCAGAATTGTCTACTACTTTTCATACAAAAACTTATAAGCGAAATTTATTGTTAACACTTTTAAGAAGTTGTTTTAAATGCTTGAATGCCCTATATTCGACGTCAAATTTTATTTCTATCTCTCTTGCATTTGTACTTAAGCACCCTCCGGTTCAACATGTATGATATTCGGAGTGTTGCATTAAGGGGTTACATGGGGTTACGGGTTTAAAAAATGGAATATGTTTATTATCTTATTAAATTCTACAATATCTCTAGAATATTGTCCTAATTTTTCCAGTTGATTCGAGTAATAGTTTCGGCGATACAGCCTTGAGAACTTGTGCGCTCGAGCTTAGCTAGGAAAAGTGCGCCGTTTTTAAGTGCGTTTTCCTCGAAACTTTATTTTTGAAGTCGATTGGCAAGATTTATCGAGAACTTCTGAGTCGATCTTTCTGAAATTTTACACAGATCTCAAAGCCACAATTCACTTGAACGAATCATTTTTTTCGATTACACTTATTTGAAAGTGAATTTTTTTTGCTAATAATGAATGTTTCTAACAATAAAAAATTCTAAAACAATATTTAATTTTTTATATTAGAAAAATATTGCAGAAAAAAGTCTGTTTTTACCCGAGGAAACCCATGTAAATCCTTAAATATTTCTGGAATTTCAAATTCAAAGTAGCATGGAACCCTTTGAATTACTATTCAGTAAGTGATAATGAAGGTTTAAAATATATAATAGGGAACTGCTGAATGTAGCGAAACTGCAAATGAAGTTACAAATTCTTTTTAGGAGAGTTATACGAGTATGAGGGAATCTAGAGCAGGTCTACAAAGTTTTTTTATACAATATTCAATTTCAAAATAGCGAGTAAAGACTGAAGATAAGAAGCCATTTACACAAAGCTAAAATATACTTACTTAGTTACTTCCGTAACTATTTCCCGGGTGAACTACAAATATTTCGAGAATATTTTCAAGTATATACACATAGAGTCAAATTCGATATAACGGGTGATCCAAGCAGCCATAGCTGAAAATGTACACAAACATCATGAAGAGTCAATTCGAAAAAATTTATAGCAACTCGGACTGAAGCATGGAACGACTTGGCGCATTTTATGTCGAGGTCTTCAGTTTAAAGCGTACAAAATACATATTATGCAGGAACTGAAGCCGCTTGAACCTCCCAGATGATATCGTTCGTTCTATGGGATCTTGAAAATTTCTAAGAAAATCCGACGTTTTTGAGCCGAATTTCGTTAAGGGATGGTTAATTTCTGGCTACCTGGGTATGTAAACCAATAAAATTGCCACATTTAGGACGAAGAGCAATCTAAGGATATTCAAGAGCTGCCATTGCATTCAGAACAACTGTTTGGGGTGATTTGTGGGCCTGTGGAATTATCGATCCATATTTCTTAAAAAATTATATCGGTGAGAACGTAACCGTCAACAGCGACCGTTATGGCGCCCTGATAACCGATGATATCTGAAACTGAAGCTCGTGATCTCAGCGACAATTGGTATCCAGAAGACAGCGCCACTTCCCAAACATCACATTAATCAATGGATTTATTGAGAGAACAATATCGGGGAGCAGATAATTTCACGTTTCGAGAAGGTCGATTGGTCACCAAGATTGTGTGATATCGTATCGTTAGACAATTTCCTGTTGGGATATATAAAGTCTTAAGTCTACGTGGACAATCGCGCTTCGATACAGGCCTCGGAGCAAAACATCATGCGTGTGCCAGTTGCCAGTTACCAGTCAAAATGCTCGAACAAGTCATCGATAATTGGACTCAACGGATAGATCATCTGAGACGTAACCGCGTCCATCTTTTTAAAGAGATATTCTTCAAAAAATAAATGCCAAATTATGTTCTTTTGAATCACAATAAACAATCCTCATTAAATTTGAAGCTTCTGGGTGTTTTCTTTAAAAAAGTGGGAAGCTTAGTGCAGAACCCATTTAAAATGAAAAAATAAGAAAAACAATCAGTTGAATGAAACCCATCAGAAACGAAAGATAAAATAGCAAACTTTAAGGAAAAAATAGTTTACGGACGACTTGATATCGGCAAAAATAATCAAAAATTGTATGTGAAAAGTTCTAATAACAAATTTTTTGAGTTTTTTAATTATATCTTGTAGAAAAAGTTATTTTTTCACAGAATTTGGCGGAAACTTACTTAAAAAATTCTCCTTCCTTTTGCGGACCCCAGATCGCCCATAAATTATTTTCCCCTTAATATTTGTGATTTATCTATCGTTTCTGATAAGTTTCATTCAACTATGAGTTTTTTTTTCTTTTCAAAAATTATCTTCTCTGATCTAACAAGCAAAAGTTAAAATCGATTTGTTGAAATTGAAACGTAGATTTACTCCCTAACAGCTGTGTCGGTAACCTAATGCCTGGTTTCATCTGAACTTAAGTTTCCTTACTTTTCCATCCATTAAACAGACTACACACATACTCATTTCTACATATACTCAACGTATATGTATGTCTGACTCCCTTTTACTCTAGTTAACCACTTGCAGTCACATTTATTGCTACTTTGCTTACGAAGCATCAGTAATAAAAGTAAGCCCCGTTAACGGATGCGCACATACGAGTATAAACTTTCTGGTATTGCTGTTTGACTGAATTTGATTTGGTTTTATGTTTTACTTTTTTGTGGGTGACAAAGCATGCCACGAAAATAAAATCAAAAGATATGAAGAACATACTTTTCTTCTGCGCTTCAGATTTAAACAAGCATATATGTACATATAATACATACAGTTATGTATGTACATGTATACTCATACATATGTGAAAAATTCTGTGCGTGATGACTAGTCAAGCGTTCAAGCGTTAGTGACTTTTTTGGGATAATACTATTAAACAGACATTGGAAGTTAAACTTTAATGGCCACACAAAAGGATAGCAATTTGCATGCATTAAAGCGAATAATAAATTATGTTAATAGTGTTTTATTGCACTTACATATATTTACATAATGGTTGTTTTTATTTATATGACATCTCGAATTTATAAATCAAAGCTTACTATGATTTATAACGGTAAAAATAAAAATCCTATTTTTACCACATATTCTTTAAATGAAGAAATACAGTAATAAACTATAAAACAACAACTACCAAAGAGAAAATTCACTTGAAAGGAAAGCAGGAGCTGGGGAACGTAGGAATGGTTTAAAACCCCTTCTGCTTCAAATTCACATTTATTTTAATCAAATTCTCAAAACCACTTTTGTATCTAACATGAAAGGCGTTATTTATTTTAAATCAAAACGACGCAAAAATAAGTAAGGAAGGGTTAAGTTCGAGTATAAGCTATTTTAGATGTTGCGAAAGTATAATTACTACAAGCTTTGAAGATCATATTGAAAGCAGTACTCAAATTTGACTTTACAATGTTTTACAAACTTTAAACTCCGCCATTGGAGTATCACAAACGCTGCATGTAAACCTTTTCTGCTCCTTTACAAAATCCAATTTTACTCGCCTTGTTGACAATACACACGTCACGTGCATTTAAATGAAATGACGAAAAATCGCTTGCCATCAAGCTGTCATGAAACTTTAATAAAAATCTATCAAGCTTTTTCGGCACTCTGCATAGTCAAAAATAATTCCACTTAAATGCAATCAACGTTTCTTCCATCAAAATCACACCACCGATTCAACACAACACAATGTGAATTCGTTAACAAAATCGCCAAAAATGTTTAAATACTGTTAACAACGGTTTTATACTCAATGCGGCAGCGGCATGCAAGCGACATTTTATTGCATTCATTCAAAAACAAATTTCAATTGCAAATTACATATACATTCACCGATATATTCGCTAAATGCATGTGGTGTGTGCGAACTCATGCTAGAGATCACGTATACGCCATGGTGTAATGGATTTTAGTTGACGGCGCAATGATAACGCGTTGAAAGTCCGCTTTAAATCATGCAATTGAGCGCAATTCAGCGGAGTGTAAAATATGCAAGCAATTGTCTGCTTTTAATAGTTTTCATTGGGCTTAAATTGTTGAATGGGTATAATGATGAGATTTGGGAAATGAAATTTTAGCAGATATTTGTTTTGTACTTGTATATGTATATAATATTTATACTGTTATTGATTCATAAGGGTGACCCAAAACCTACCAAACCGATTTATGGAATAAAATAAACTTATATATAGATAAAAAATATAAATGCAATGTGAGTTTTTGTACTCTTGCAACATGTTGCTAGAGAGTATGTTATTTTTGTTCACCTAACGGTTGTTTCTATTACCCAAAAATAATCGGTACAGGTATACCATAGAGCTAAATACAAACACATTCAAATGACAAAGCTGACTTAGCGAGCTGGAATCCAAGTCACTATCTGTCCATCTGAAATTTGTTACAAAAATAGAAGACGAGTTTGAGTTTGTAGATGGGGGACGCCATCCACGAACATCTATAAATTGCCATAACTAAGCATCTGTGGGCTAGGTTAAGGTTGGGTTAGCTGATAAAAAATCGCACATAGACTGCTACATGTATCCCCTTGTGAACTCCTGTGTTAGTTAGTAGTAACCTATACAAATTTGCTCATGCGTTTTAGTTCTCCTCCCGCCAGTTCGGTGGAATGTTTCGTATGAGCTCTCAAGTGTCTAAGTCTTAACCTCCCAAACGCGGGACAGTTAAGAAGGAAGTCTTTTCTTTTTTCCACTTCATCTTTTTCCATACAGCTTCTGCAGATGGCATCTGGTAAGATTCCCAACCTTGCAGCATGTACGGCAATATGGTAGAGGTCTGTTAAAAGCTTTACAATTAAGGAGAGTCTAACCTTACTGAGAGCAAAACCACCACTAGATATCTTGTGATTGATCTTGAGCTAAGATACATTTACCCAGCAGTGGCCGAAGATACGCAAAGTTCAGCTAGAAGTAGAATAAAAGATGATACGGATAACCGATCCGTTTTTATTCTACCGATAGCGGTTCGAGGGTACCTTTTCATGCTAGCTCATCACCTTTGTCGTATCACAAAGACACTCGATGCTACTGATAGGGAGCAGGGAAAGACAATGTTAATGAGCTCAAAGCTAGTATCGGCGCTCTTCTATCGGAGCAAATGATCTCTTCTTTGAAGGAGGCTGCACTTCAGAGTAGTAGATCTGCTGCCTCGGGTGTAAAACACTGCAATAGTTATGAAGTCTGAAGCTGAAGTTGATAGAGAGATCCTGACAGTATACCCCTCCATCAACCTTCTTCTAAGCTTTTACCCATTCGTAAAGAATCTCACTGCCCCTATTCTCCACTGCTTTCTTCCAATCGACAACTACCTCGTTGGTATACGGGCTGAGAAGGAGGTGACAGAGTTCCATTTGACGACTCCAAGATTCAAATGGTCCGGAATGAAGTCAAAGTGTGTGAGGATATCCGAGTGTTCAGATATGTGTTCTTTTAAGAACATAGATTCGCTAAGACCGATAGGAATTTTCGTAGCCATAGACCTTACGACGATGTCTACGGTTACTATGTGTAAGGAGGCGTTAAATGTCATGGTTGTGGGCTAAAAATTTGAAAAAATTGGTATAGCCCCGCTTTCTAAGAAGCTTAATGTACATATCTCTTAAGCCACTTGCGTTATAAAATCCGAGTTCGATCAGAACAAATCCCTTAGGCAACCTTATCGACACTGTAATGATTTTAGTTTTTGGCTCACCTTTATGTACGATGTGTGTTCAAAAAGTATCGCGAATTTTGTGTTTTTTCAAAAATTATTTATTTATTCATGAATATCTATTTTGTCCCCTTCAAACTAATCCCCTTGAGATATTATACACTTGTGCCAACGGTTTTTCCAAACTTCGAATCACTTCAAAAAATCATTTTTTTTTTATCTTCTTCAGCTCCTCCTTCGTTGCCGTCTTTATCTCGTCAAGAGAAGCGTAACGTCGTCCTTTCATGGGCCTCTTCAATTTAGGGAACAAGAAAAAATCACAGGGGACCAGATCTGGGGAATACGGTGGCTGCGGCATCATAAGTGTGTTGTTTTTGGCCAAAAAGTTGCGCACAAGCAACGATGTGTGTGAGCAGGGGCGTTGTCGTGTTGCAAAAGCCAATTTTTGTTCTTCCACAAATCCGGGCGTTTCTAGCGGATTGCTTAGCGCAAATTGCGCATTACTTGCATATAATGAACCTTATTGACCGTTCTTCCCTGTGGCAAGAACTCATGATGCACCACGCCCCTGCAATCGAAGAAAACTGTCAGTTACGATTCGCGATACTTTTTGAACACACCTCGTATATATCTATACTAATTATATAAAATCGCTTATATGAAAAATGTTTGTAACGGCTAATCTCCTAAAGTTCTGAAGCGATTTTTATAATTTTTTTTTTTAAATAAAGCATTTGCTCTAGGCTCGCGAGTGGCATACTTATCTTTTTAATTTTCCGAAATCAAATCCTTTTTCTTTCGGGTTGAAGTTTTTGAAAAACCAAAAATATTGCAAGCATAAGGTTTTTCGTTCACCAAACGCAGTCTACAGCGAAGCGCGCTTTGTGTGTGTGCGTGTGCCCTTTATCGTTTGCGGCACGCACTCTCTCTCTCTTCCATCTCTGCGCATCTTTTCCAGCTTAACGTAATGAAGTAAAGTACATACATATGTATGCACTCTCTCTCTTCCATCTCTCGCATCTTTTACTACATAACTTATTGAAGTAAAGTACAAAGCAAAAAAGTTTGCATATATAAATGATCGCTGAACAAGTGAAACAGCACAATCAAATGCTCGCATAAATTGCCGTATGTATGCATGTACATCTATACTAATTATCTATACTCTATACTAATTATATAAAATCGCTTATATGAAAAATGTTTGTAACGGCTAATCTCCTAAAGTTCTGAAGCGATTTTTATAAATTTTTTTTTAAAATAAAGCATTTGCTCTAGGCTCGGGAGGTGGGTTTTTCATGTGTGGTTTTCATGTGTGTCTGCGAAATACTTGCTGGTTTCTTCTAACTTTATTGTATTTATGATCGTATTCTGCAAAGGGTAGAGTAAAATTGAAAATTTATTGTCTTTAAATCAAAAGGTAAAGATTAGATTTAAGCGAAACTAATTTGGTTAATAATAAATATATGGTTTTTACAATAAAAGCTTTCAGAGATGCCAAAAGCAAAATCTCAATTATTTAGATCTTCATCAAATAGACGGCAAATTCAGCTAAGACGAAATGAGACGGTCGATGAGAGTGCAAACCGCGTAGAGAATGTAAGGTTGCGAATGATGCAGAATAGACAAGGGGCGATTGCTTTCAAATCAGCGTTTAACTATAAACCGGATTGTAATTATTTGGACCATTCCCTTTTATTCATTGGTCGAATGAATGTCATTTGCAATTTTTGTAAGGCTAAAAAGTGGGTGAAAGAGGCACCAGGTATGTGTTGTAGCAAGGGCCATGTAAAACTATTAGATATAGGTGAGCCTCTGCAGCCAATCAAAGCGCTGCTTACAGGCGAGCATCAGGCGTCCAGTCACTTTAAAAAAAATATAAGAAAATACAATGGTTGTTTCGCTATGACTTCGTTTGGTGGTAATGAAGTTAGGGAAGGTAATTTCATGCCAACGTTTAAAATACAAGGGCAAATTTACCACGCTATTGGGAGTTTATTGCCAGCGCCGAACACAACACCAAAATTTTTGCAAATATATTTTTCGTCCGAAGAGGAACAACTTTCTTTACGTCAAAGTGCTACACCAACTCTTCAACGAGACATTTTGAAATCAATTCAAGAAATTCTTCGAGTAAATAATGTGTATGTTAGAAGTTTCAAGACATCTATAGACCGTATGCCCTCTAATTCGAATAATTATAAGGTTGTAATCCATGCGGACAAGCGCCCCGCTAATGAACATTATGGCCGCTATAATGCCCCCGTCGCAGATGAGGTCGCAGTATTGATGGTTAACGAAAATTCTGGCCCCCGTGATATTATTTTACATTCACGTGACAACACTCTCCATAGGGTATCAGAACTTCATCGTTCATATGATCCCTTGCAGTACCCTCTTATATTTTTGAATGGTGAGGACGGTTATTGTATTAATATACCGCAAACTTGTCCAAACAGTGGGGCGCCTATTCCACAAAAAAAATTTCCTGTATGCAATTTTACGCATATAGAATTATGGTAAGGGAAGATAGCTTTAATGCGATTCATAGGTATGGATATCTCTTCAACCAATACTGTGTGGACATGGCTGCTAAAATGATTACGGAAAGGCTGAATTTTATACGAGGACATCAAAAGACGTTACGTGCAGAAAATTATATACACCTAAGAGATGCGGTTAACGAAGATCGCAACCCCGAAAATATTGGCCAGTTGGTAATTTTGCCTTCTTCGTTTACTGGCTCACCTCGATATTTGCATGAACGGACACAAGATGCACTCTTATATGTCCGTCATTATGGTAGACCTGACTTATTTGTAACTTTTACATGTAATCCAGAATGGAGTGATATCAAAAACGAATTGTTTCCAAATCAACGACCATGTGAGCGTCATGACATTGTTTCAAGAATATTCCATATCAAACTACATCAACTCATGATTATAATTACGAAAAAAGAAATTTTTGGGAAAGTTAGGTGCCATATGTTTACAGTTGAATGGCAAAAACGGGGTTTGCCTCACGCGCATATTTTAATTTGGCTAGCAGACAAAGTTCTACCCGATGAAATGGATCGGATTATATCAGCGGAAATTCCAAATAAAGAAGTAGATCCTTTGCTGTATGATATTGTTACTAAAAATATCATCCACGGTCCATGTGGGTCTAATAACCCATCAGCACCCTGCATGTCGAATGGACGATGCTCAAAAAGATACCCGCGCGAGTTTCTGCAGCATACTCAGACCGGAGAAGATGGATATCCAAAATATAGGCCAAAGTCTCCAGCGGATGGCGGACATACCCATTTACTTGCCTCTGGGTACAAAGTCGACAATCGATGGATTGTTCCATATTGCCCCGTTCTTTCCAGGTGTTTCTCCGCCCACATCAATGTAGAGTACTGCCCTTCTGTGCAAGCAATTAAATACATTTGTAAATATGTCAACAAAGGCAGCGACGCAGCGACCTTTTCTGTTCAGAACAATAAAGACGAGGTGCAAAATTTTTTGAATGGACGATATCTAAGTACATCGGAGGGTATTTGGAGGTTATTGGGATTTTCGGTTCATGAGCGTTTCCCAACAGTTGTACATTTATCTGTTCACTTAGAAAATGGACAAAGAGTGTACTTCACACCGAATAATGTTGAACACGTGCTACAGCAACCACCACAAACAACTTTGACAGCATTTTTTTCCCTTTATTCCGTTGATAATTTTGCAAAAACTTTGTTGTATTCTGAAGTACCCACATTCTACACCTGGACTAATAAAAAATGGCAACGTAGAAAACGTGGACAGAATGTCCCTAATCATCCCGGTATTAAGCGAGATACTGCGTTAGGAAGGGTATACACAATACATCCCAATTACTCAGAATGCTTCTACCTTAGACTATTGCTGCATCATGTTCGAGGACCGACATCTTTCACTGATTTACGGCGAGTAGATGGTCAACTATATTCAACATATCAGGCGGCTTGCCGAGCACGACAATTGCTACAGGACGATAGCCACTGGAAGAATACATTGTTTGATGCCACCATTTCTGATAGCGCATGCAAAATGCGAGAGCTTTTTGCGATAATGCTTATTTATTGTGAAATTTCTGATCCGGAAGGATTATGGAATTTATTCCGCAAAGATTAATGTGCAGATATTTTACATAATATGCGCGAGAGTAGTAATGATCCTGAGATGGAGTTTACTGGTGACATTTTTAATACAGGACTAATTTTACTTGAGAATTTAGTTTTCTCTTACGGAGAAAAACACCTAAAGGATTTCGGTTTGCCTGAACCAAATCGAAGTAACTCAAACTTAGACCCCATTTGTTACACGCGGGAAACAACGTATAATACCCATGAGCTACAGCAATTTTTACTAGCAAATGAATCAAAGCTAACGTCAGAGCAACGAATAATATACGATAAGATCATTTCAAGTGTGGATAATAACATGGGAAATGTTTTTTTTATAGACGCGCCAGGAGGCACAGGCAAAACCTTCGTAACTTCACTAATTTTAGCTAAAGTTCGTGGTGAAGGCAAAATTGCTGTTGCAGTTGCTTCTTCAGGTATTGCTGCTACTCTTCTGTGTGGAGGAAGAACTGCTCATTCTACGTTTAAGCTACCACTTAGTTTTTTACCGGAACAAAGGTGTACTTGTTCGATCAAGAAAAATAGCCCTATGGCCGAAATACTTCAGAAAGCATCGCTAATAATATGGGACGAGTGCACAATGTCTCATAAGTGTCATATCGATGCGGTCGATATAACTCTTAAAGATTTAAGATCTTCGCATGCGGCAATGGGTGGAGTTACATTCGTATTCACAGGAGACTTTAGACAAACTCTACCGGTGGTTCCTAAGGGTACAAGAGCAGATATTGTTAACGCGTGCATAAAGAAATCGGAATTGTGGTCTCATGTACAAAAATTAAAATTGACTGCCAATATGTGAATAATGCTTTGTGGAGCTGGACCATCCAATCGGTTTGCAAAGTTCCTACTTAAAATAGGTAACGGTTGCAAATCTGTCACCAAAGATGGTTATGTAATAATGCCAGATATTGCAGGAACCTGTGTTAGAACAGTTGACCAACTTATTGATAACGTGTATCCAGATATTATTAATTTGCACCACAAGGACTCTAAGTGGTTATATGAGCGAGCTATAATTACTTCGACGAATTCCGCTGCAGACGAAATTAACAAAGCCGTTTGTCAAAGAATATTATCGGAATATAAAATTTACAATTCTTTTGACACAGTGACAGATGAAGGAGACGTGGTTCACTATCCAACGGAGTTTCTTAACTCTCTTAATCCCTCGGGACTACCTCCATTTCAACTAGAATTTAAAATTGGTACGCCAATAATCCTTCTACGAAATCTTAAGCCTCCCAATTTATGTAATGGCACTCGACTGAAGAAAACGCAATTGATGGCTAATATCATTCAAGCAAACATTTTAACCGGACCTGCAGCAGGCGAAAGCACAATGATCCCTCGGATACCAATGATACCTACAAATCTTCCATTTAGTTTCAAAAGAGTACAGTTCCCCGTTAAGACGTGTTTTGCGATTACCATTAATAAGTCCCAAGGGCAAACATTTAATACTGTTGGCATAGATCTTCGAAACGAAGTATTTTCTCACGGTCAATTATATGTGGCTCTGTCACGAATTGGTTCCCCGCAAAACCAAACTGTTCTCATTTCTGGCAATGGAAATAAAACAAAAAATGTTGTATTCACTGAAGTTTTTAATAACTAAAATATATCCTTTTTGGTTATTGTTCCAAAATACATCAATTATAGTATACCTTATTTCATATCTTGAATTAATATTTACTCTATACAATCCTATTTATTTTATGTAAGAGTTTTGAATTGTTACCTTTTTGTTATCTATTTTTAATTTTTCTGTAAAAAAGAATTTAATAAACAAATTATTTATAACGTTAATGAATTTAAAAGTGTTTGCAATTAATTCAAATATGGGTAGTAAATATTTGTAAGTCTAACATAAGTTACACATTATACTCATGTATGTGTGTTTACATGTACGAATAAAGGTATTCTTTCATTTGCATTTTAAACTACATTAAATTCTTTCCAATACCCTCATCGTTTTAGTTTTTCCGGCGTAACAAAGTACGCCGGGTATTTGCTAGTAATGTATATAAACTTAGAAATTTTCAGCAATTGTCCCTACCAAACTTGCTGTAAGCTCATATTACCAAATCGAAGTACTTATAAATGAATATTGGCCTCTGGACTTAACTTACTCATAATCTCATTCGTTTATAATTAAGTTATTGAGTTTGCACTATCTTCTTTTCCTTCCCACTCTCATGTTGTATATTTAAGCTCGCTTTCCTAGGTCAACAAAATTTTGTCACCTAACTACATAATATCCAAAGCAATTTGCCTAATCTACTTATAGTATTGTTTGTTCAACTGCCACTAAATATTGCTAAATATATCCAAAGACACTCAGGGTCATCAGTGTAGACACATGCACACACTGGCACTTCCTGTGCAAACACATATGTATGTGTGTGTGCGTAAATGGCAAGGCGTAAATATTTTGGCACTCAGGTTTCAGCAAAGAGCCAAAAGTCAACCGATCTATGTTAAACATAACAATTGTTCGTTCGGCTTTTGTTTTCAACTTTTAGCCGTTTAGCCGTTATTTTTTCCTAAAAATTCTACTGATAGGTAATGTGTGTCTCTATGCATGTGTGTTTAGGACAAACTTTATGCTGTAGACGTCATGACCTACTTGGCAATTGGCTTTTAACCCCTGAAATGTTTTCATTTCTTTCAATGTAAATGGGTTGCCTAGGCGTGAGCAGGCTTATTTTTTTAACCACATATGCGACATATATTTTATTCTTTTGAATTTGGCAGCATAAATAATAATCATATATTTGTACTAACTTCTAGAACTTGATATATAACTTGTATTTCACATAAATCACAGCAAAATTATTAAAATTGCAAAAACTTTTACTTTATCCAAAATTTAATGAAATTCAGTGTTTTAACAATGTTTCGGGCTTTTCACCTACAAGTAAAATTATGCATAAAATTTTTCGGCACAGTCGGCACAGTCAATTTTGGATTCCCAAAGGTTTACCGTTTATCAGCTTAGAACATTGACTTGTTGTACCGTCCCGAGCAGTAGTCTTCCGAAGTTAAATCGCATCACCTAAATTAGACCAGTTGCCTTATTGGAAAAGGAAGACGAAATTACAGAAATGGAAGAAAAATGTATTTTAGGGGCAATCTGAGGTCAATAAGACGGTATTTTTCTAACCGTGACGCAAAATGAATCAAAAGCGCCGGTACCTTGCCTAGTCAAATTATATGAATAATGTTTAACGCCTACCTATTGTACCTATTATGTTGTGAGAGACAGGTGTCGTATTCACACCGCAGGCATACAAATATTTATATATGTATTCCATAGTATATAGACCAATATGTCTAACCTTATTTCTTCTGAATGTGTATGAAAAAATTACAGACATACCTATATTACAGACAGGTTTCTAACTTCGTTCGCTATCCATAAATATAGAAAGAGCTCTTGAACTATTCCCTATGCTTAAGTGCCGTGGGCGTATATCTGGACAATGTCTCGAATACTGCAATCAATAAAAATCTTTAAGTAGCCCGGATAAAGCCTGCTGTCTTAACATGAACAAAAGCTGTAGAAGGACTATTGCGGAATCCAATGAATGCTCAAATTAGCACAACAAGGAATTTCTTAAGGTAGTGTTCTTTCAACACTCTTTTGGTCACTTGTAGCTAAGGAACAACGCTATAAGTGTCAAACACCGTTGGACGATATCGGCTAATTTAGAGGTAAATGCCAATAAAACGGATATGGTCCTCTTTGCAAGGAGGTAAAAAATACTTACATGGAAACCCACGAGGCTCAACGGAAAAAGCCGGTTAAGCACAGAAGGCAGCTCGTTGCTTTCTATAGAGTTACTCAATCTGCCATCTATCAAAATTGTAGTAGGAAGCAGCAAATCCAGTAAGAGAGTCGGCGTTAGATGAATTCCCACAAGGAGCATGATGCATAGCTCAAAAATAGCAAGGTTTGGGTGAAAATGTAGTTCTCATATGCTTTATTTGTTTCCAAGTTACACTAGAGAAGAGTGGATAGCGTAGTAGTACAGGACTCGCCAGCGGAACTTACAACAAAAATGGATAATGGAATAGTTGCTGGAATCTATTGGTCGGAGCTGGATTTTAGGCGACGCTTCAGACTTCCGGAATACTGCAGATGGTCTTTCGGATTAGGAAAGCTGGCGATATAGCTAACAACGCAGGTAACAACGTAGAGAGGTGCAATTGAAACGTCGATAGCCAAGTGTTAATAAAGGCAATAATCTCACATAGTGTTACGTCAGAAAATGTTATTAGAAACCAGGAAGGCATAGATCTTATAGTTGTTCGAAAGCAACTGCGTAAATACTGGGTTTCCGGCTACAAAGGAATTCTGGGTAATGAAATAACTAATGATTTTGCCAAAAGTGCTATCCGTCTGACTACCGAATCAGTACAAAAGATACTCAAGTCGTTTAAAGCGAAACAAAATGGATTAACCGAAAGGCAGACAGGCAGGTCAAGGTGAGACGGAATGCCTTAAAGACATGCAGAATGCCCAGAGCATGTGCACGAGTACCGAAGGAAAACACGCATACTTTTTACTAACAGGGTTTCGAAAGGACGAAAAGACGGTTGTTGAGCTGAATGAGCATTACTACAGGGAAGTAGTTATGAGAGAGACGCTGAAACAACTCTTATGTTTCCGTTTAGCCTAATCAAGAACTCAGCTTAGATAAGTAGTTGAAATTAGTTCAAGTGATTAGATAAAGTGTCAAAACATCAAGTCGCTCTTAAACTTTCTAAAAAGCGTTGAGGTCTTGTATGACGAATGTTTTAGCTCAAATTAACTGAATCCTCATCCGGCGTTACTAAAAACCAGTAGGTCCATATATACTGTAACAGCATTAGAAGCTAGAATTTGATTTTTATGAAACCAACTACTGCATTACAGACCCTTAAGTCTCTAATGTTTTCACTTTTCTAGCTTCATTCTAAAATCATTTCCCATTATATCTATTTTATAAACGCCTGTAGGTAGCTATTATATAAAGGTAGCCCAAGTACTTACATATATAAAAGTATATATAAATATGTGTTTATATATGTGTTACTACTTCTCTGATGGCGGTCTGCAGGAGACAATGAAAGATTTATTTACAACCATAAATCGTTTGTTGAAACATGTTTGTCTCCGCAGCAAAGTGGCAACACCAACATAATGTCTTCGCAGCTGATTGATGATCAATAGTGTGAGGCATGCAACTTAATCTATCACTGTGGTCACACGTTAACTGACAGCGAAAGCGACGAAAAAGAGAAGATCTCACTCTACAAACGTATATATGTAAACACATACATACATATGATTTTACTCCTATGCTTTTAAGCAGCGACATTCATACGAACACATCCAAGAGTTGGAGCAAATTCAGCTAATATTGCGCATTATAAGTATTGGCTAATA
The DNA here is from genome assembly GCA_037783105.1 of Bactrocera zonata. Classification (NCBI taxonomy): domain Eukaryota; kingdom Metazoa; phylum Arthropoda; class Insecta; order Diptera; family Tephritidae; genus Bactrocera; species Bactrocera zonata. The sequence continues at coordinate 134,389 of JBAWJQ010000842.1, read as the reverse complement.
TGATAAAATGTGCATATTAGCACATACCTGTGTATGGTATATTACATACCAGTATATACATATATGTATAACTTGACAAATATACAGATTGGGTTACAAGCCGTACAATCCATGAGTGTAGCCTTGTGTTGGCGTTGACGTCTTTTGACAGCGCTGTTTCTCATTTGTTGGTGATAATGTCACACGCTGATAAGGGTTTTGGGTCCCTGCACGTATGAAAGAGTAAAAGTTGCGTTGACTTTGTATCCTTTTTAAATTTCAACTTTTTAATGCAAGAAAAAGAACTTGATGCAAAAAACAAAAACTAGATTAACGTTTTGACACATTTAATTAAATAACATATTAAAGTTGCAAAGCTGATAATTTCGAGTTGTTAAGTAGAAAAAAACTTCGGTTGCTCCGCAACTGCACTATTCTTCACAAATACAAGGGATTGCTTACAAGAACTTTGACCTGTCAGTTTGTATGGCAGCTATATGTTACATTACTCTGATCCGAATGGTTTCTTCGGAGAATGCACTTTTGCCACGAAGCAAGAAGTGGTGTTTTTCGTCCTTTTTGGAGGGCCAGGAAAAGGTCGCTGATGAAGACCGCAAGAATGAGCAAATTCATAGTGAAAGCGATGTTAAGTGTCTTTTTTGAGATCAAAGGCACCATTAATTTGTTCCTCCTGGACAAACTGTCAACGCCAAGTTTTACGTGGAGACTTAAACGAAGAGTCAATCCGGTCCGACAAGACATCGCAGCCGATTGGAAGTTGCACCACGACTCACACCGCCTTTCTTGTGAACAGCTACCCAACCAAGGCCAGCATGCCAACGCTTCCGCAGCCGCCCTACAGCCCAGATGTGGCTCCTGGACATTTTTTTGTTTGCTTGCTGAAAAGGCGAGTGCTGCTGAAGGCGATTCCAAGACGATCTCAAGAATTGGGACTGTCACAAACCAAAACCTGGCGAATTTTGAAGAAGGATTTGGTTTTTTCCATTTAAAATTGTTCTTACCCAAGAGCTGAATCTAAACGTAGTGAATTTGCTGATTTTGCCTTGAAAATGATAACGAATTTAAAAAAAGCATCCTCTCCAATGAGGCTCACTTTCCCCTGAGTGGTGCGATAAATAAACAAATCTTTCCATTTTGGTGCGAAGAAAATCCATAATTATTCAAGAACGATCATTACATTCATCTAAATTGACAGTTTGGTGTCTGGTGGAATCATCGGTCCGTACTTCTTTCGAAATGAAGCTGGTGACGGCGTTATAACAAACTTTCTATGGCTAGAATTGGAAGAAATTCATCTTGACAATATCTGGTTTCAATATGACGGGGCTAATTCGATTATTTCAAGAAATTTTGACAATGCAGCCAAACTCTCTTCAAGCCTTAGAAGTTAATGATGAATGTGCTATTCATGACATACGACTTGATTTAATAGCAAAAGTACTCGAAAAATGGGTTCATCGAATTCTTTTCTGCGAAAACAGTGATGGAAGACATTTAGATGATTTTATATTCAAAATTTAATTGTAGCGATTGTACTTCACTTTAAATAAAAGCATTTCAATTTCCTTAACAATTAATGTGTACTTTTTTGAAAAGAAATACTATCACTCTTATCGGAAATTCCTGTACATTATAGGATCTCGGACGTCTAGGTATTACAAATTCGTGGAAAATTTAATGTACCATTTTCAGGGCATAAAAGTATGAAAAAGTTGCATTATCCTGACCATAATTTGATGAATCTCCTTTTTATTGAATTAAAGTCAGATTTTTTTCATTTTCTTCCACAAAAAGAATTACGTAGTCAAGTAACCAGTAGTTCATTCGATGTTTGAGTTGAAAATTATATCTTTTGCCTTTTTTAAATCATCGCAATTATCGTATATTTCTGTCTGGGTCATATAAAGGGGACTGAAGTAGTATTGACCCGATTTTATGTATTTTTGGCATCACGAATTATTATTACCAGATAACATACCTATGTCAGCTATATGCTATAGCTAACCGATCTGAACAATTTCTTCGGATATTACATTGTCGCCTTAGAAAATAATCTATACCAAATTTCATGAATATATATTTTCAATTGTGAAAGCTTTCCATAGAAGAACTTGATTCCGATCGTTCAGTAATATATGGCAGCTGTATGCTATAGTGGTCCGATATCGGCAGATCCGACAAATGAGCAGCTTCTTAAAGAAAAAATAACGTTTACAAAATTTCAAAACGATATCTTAAAAACTGAGGGACTGGTTCGCATATATACAGACGAACGGACGGACAGACAGACAGACAGACGGACATGGCTAAATCGACTGAGCTCAACATACTGATCACTTATACATATATATAGTATATACTTTATAGGGTCTCTGACGCTTCCTTCTGGGTATTACAAACTTCGTGACAAACTTAATATACCCTGTTCAGGGTACAAAAATTCATTTCTTTTTCTTAAGGGGGCTAAGGTTTTCATATTTTTTTTTTCTTAAGACGTTCTGGGAGAAGCTCTGTTACCGGCTTATACTTTAATATTTCTGCATGAATAATTATATTAAATATTATATAAAATATTTAAGAAATAAATTCGCAAAAAAATATATTTTTACCATGAAAACCTAAAAGCGCTCCTGAAGAATGACACTGTACATTAACGGACTATTTCCGAAAACAAAAGACAATAATTCGATGGTAAATGTTCATATAATAAATTTTATTGATATTTTGCAATATTTTTACTTTAATGATGAAATCAAATTTAATTATTTTCAATAAAACATGTAGGGAAGAGTTATGTTCGTGTGTAACCGAAAACAAGACATTTTACACAAACCAGGGAAAACACCTTCAGGTATGCAAAATATTAATATTAAACAAGTAAGAAAGAGCTATGTTCGCAGCCAGAGCCCAGAGATTTTGTCTGAATTTCCATTATTCGTTCCATTATTTCATTTTCGGTAAAAAAAACAAGTATAGGCACTGAGGTCCATATATTTGGTACCTAAGGGCTTGAACAGTTTTAGTAATGAGGTTGCAACGAAGTTTTGTCTCGTTGTATTCATTTAATTTTGATTTGTATACTGGAAACCGAAATTAAATTTCAAATCGTTAGGTGAACAAAACTATTGTACTCTGTAAAAACAGGTTGCAAGGGTATACTTTTTTTAATTTTATTATAAAATATATATTTATAAATATATTTATGTTTAATTTTTTTTTAGTACTTGAAGTAAACCTTTGTGCGATTATGCGAATGGCCAATTTTAGATTTGGGAATATGGGAACTTTTCATAATAAGTATGAATGCTATCTTCATGTATTATATCCCAAATGCCTTCTAAACCTTCTGAGGGCGACAATTTTGCTGATTCTTGCACCATCGAATTTCCCAATATTTTATTTTCTCCCAAAATGTTTTTATCCTTATAACTTTCTCTCTTGCTACTTGTATTTTCCTGATCGTCTTTATTTTTCATAACATGCATAATGTTATTGAGCCCGTTAGAGAAGTTTTGCAAAGTTTCGTCCTGCGTTTCTGTTTGTTCCACGTTTTCATGGAATTTTATATTTTCATTTTTGCTTTGCTGATATAGATCATTGTGCATAATATTCAGTAGATCATCTAGGTCTTCTGAATTTAAGTTTAGCGTTGAAGAACCTACTAAATTAAATTGAGTTTGAAAGGGATCTTCCAAATATTTTATAAATTGTGAGATTGCTTGTGTTTTTTGTTCGCTTATGGTTTCCAGTGCGCTTTGTTGCACATTATTCATATCACATGTTCGGTAAGTCGGTTGATTTTCCCTGTTTTTTGGTTGTAGTTCCACACCGTACTCGAGACTTTTTCTTTTACAATCATCTTCTTTCATTAGGCGAGCTTGGAACCAGATCTCCACTTGTCTCTCTGTCAGCTTGACACTTTGTGCAATCCAGTTTTTTCGTTCCCCTAAAAATTGGCCTTTTTGAAATTCATTCTCTAAAAACTCAACTTGTGCATCGAATTTCCTAAGCAATGGGCACGACAACGGTTCACAAGCCCCCATTTAAAAGCTATATAGTATATTTTTTGCTCTTAACGTTGTCGGTGGGATGCTTTTAATTAATGCTCATAGAAATGATTTTGTTGACTCCTTTTATAATGCTTGTACGATGGTAACTGCATATGCCATCCATATTATTTTTTTTTTAATAAAATAAGTACATACTTTTAGGCGTAATTTATAAAAAAATCTAGTATATTTTCCGCGGTTGTAATTGTAATTTTCACTCATTAAAATAGATGTATATAAATATATCATAATAAATTGTATAAAAAATAATAGAAAATTTTAAATGAAATAATTATACAAATATTGAAACGTAACTATTGAAAATAGCTTTGGTATAGCGAAAATCTGTGGTTTGAAATAACTTCAGGGTCAACTTAAAAATTTCTACATAACAAAAATTTGATGTAAAAAATATTTCAAAAAAAAAAAAAAAAAAATGAAAATAAAAAATTTAATCGGAGTTTTTTTTTATTTCCATTGGTGCCAACTTTCGTAAAGATATCTCGTCGAATAAAAAAAAGTTTTTCTATACAAGGCAGGACTTCGAACGTTCAGTTTGTATGGCAGCTATATGTAATAGTGGTCCGATATCGGCGGTTCCGACAAATGAACCTCTTTAGAAAAAAAACAAGTGTGTAAAATTTTATATCGATATCTCAAAAACTGTGGGACTAGTTCGCTAAATTGACTCAGCTCGTCATGCTGATCATTTATATATGTATATACTATATTTATATATTATAAGGTCTACACAACAACTATAATGTGATGTGAGAATTATTACATTCTGAGATCTCTAATCTATCTCTTCGGTGACGATGGAGCAGACGTTCCATTATCGACCATGAGGAAGTTCAAATAGCAACTACCTATCCAAAGAACAACAAAGCGGCGGTTGCCGATGTATTGCCGACCGAACAAATACGGCGGCGAAGAACTGATACGAAGCATGTATCAGCTTCTTTTTAGAATATGGTCGGACAAAACCATGACCAACGATTGGAATTTAATAGTGCTCTACCCAATCCACAAAAAGCGAAACCCTCCAATCTGCGCCAACTAACCTGGGTTAAGCGTCCTCAATAAAGCAGGAGCTTCCTTTATGTCTGAATTTGTTATACCCGCAAAACGACTACAGTTATGTAAACTGACATTGAGCAATACCAAAAGCTCCGTTAGTATCGGAAAGGATCCCGAGCGATACCAAGCGAGGTTTTAAACAAAACGACTTCCTATAGGGGTTTTTTTCAATACAATGCTGGAGAATAGAATTGTAACTGCAGATCTGAATAGAGAAGATACAATTTACTATAGGAGTGTACAGCTGGTGGCATACGCAGATGACATCGATCATCTCAAGCGATGCAAATGCGTCTGGTAGTGAGCGAGGTCAGAGAATAGTCGACGCAGTACCCACCGGGGAAGTAGAGGAAAAGGAGGACCTCCACTCCGTTATGGAGAAGAATCTGGCTACTCATGGAACCTTCAATTGGCGCCAAACAGCGAAAGGAAAGAACGGGGATGCTGTTGTAATCTCGGCGATTACTGTGTGAGCGGTTGGGTTATGTATGGTTTCACCAGCTGGCTGTCAAGTAGACCATAGACCTACAGATATTTCGTAATGCCAGATGGAGGTTCAGTTAAATACGAGCTGAAGTTAACTTCGTACAGGACGCCAATGCTATTTTCGAGGTTTAACGAATAATTGATATTTAATTCTTATACTTTATCTAGTCCCTTGAATTGTGAAACTCTAAGATATATAAGCCGTGTTCATTTTGCATCGTTTTTAGTGACTTCCGTATTTCCTGAACTAATTCGGTAATCAAGTGACTAGGACTTTTGGCAATCTCATTTGCTATTTCGTTTCCCGGAATACTCTTCTGGCCTGGAATACACAGTTCCCCACTTTTAGTATGGCTTGAAGCCTTCTCTCCCAAATAATTTATTTTATCATCGACACCCTGTTTATGGAGTTTTGCCTCAAGGTTCTTCCAATTTGCCAATCTTTCCATGCCAATTGGTGATAGGTTGCATAATCTTTCTAGCACCGCTGGTTCTAAGTGCTCCCGTTATGTAGAGAGCGGCGCACTGCAGTATTCGCTCCAATAGTTTTCTGTATAAAATTTTGCTAGTCGCTGTCCACCACATCACAGCTTGCAAAACCGCTGTGTAACAATAATACATAAGAACAGGTGATAAGCTCCATAAGGGCAAAGCAGTCGTTTATAAAGCACATACTCCTACGCTCTATCATTCAGTCTTCGTCGAGACAGCGACGAAACAACATCGTTTGTGGTCATGCTGCTAAGAGAATTTTTTTCATTATGAATCCTTTGTGATGTAATTAATTAAATTTTGTATTTTATGTTACTTAAAGGTGAAGGCTTTATATAAAAAAAGAAATGATGTAGCACGAATGTACTTGTTTAAACAAAAAAAAAGAAAAATAATCACAAAATTTAAGTGAATAGATATTTTAATTGGGTGTTTAATTCACTCTTCCCAAAAACAGGAAATACCTACGTAAAATCGTATAGAAAAAATATATTTCCATTAAATAGATACAAATACGCACTTACGACTCATATATGTATATTATTTCATCTACAAGTTTAACGAAGATTTCTTAGCATTTTTTTCCTTTTGATTTACTCCATAAATATTCAAACTCCTATCGAAAAAATTCTGCAGATTGCAATAATTATCATAAAAAAAAATTTAGCCTTGTACTCTTCTGACTCTATTGTCAGGAAAAACTTCCATATCTAAGTCGTTCTGCATTCTGTGTCCATCCCCAGCATCCATTAACCTTTGACTCTTCCGCCTCGTATTGTCATGAAAAACTTCCATATTTAGATCATTCTCAAGGCCGTGACCATAACCCAGCATGCATTAACCTTCAACTCTTCTGTCTCCCATTGTCAGAAAAACTTCCACATTTAGGTCGTTTTCTAGTCCGTGTCCATAATCCACCATGCATTAACTTTCAATTCTTCTGGGTTGTCAGAACAAACTTACAAACTTAGGCCATTTTCAAGTCCATGACCATGACCCAGCATCCATTAACATTTAACTCTACTGACTCGCATTGTCGAGGAAAAACCTCCAAATTTGGGTCGTTTTCCGGTATGTGTCCATCCCCAGCACCCATTAACTTTTGATTTTTCTGACTCGCATTGTCAGGAAAAACCTCCAAATTTGGGTCGTTTTCCGGTATGTGTCCATCCCCAGCACCCATTAACTTTTGACTTTTCTGACTCGCATTGTCAGGAAAAACCTCCAAATTTAGGTCGTTTTCCAGTCCGTGTCCATAACCCAGCATGCATTAACTTTCGATTCTTCTGGGTTGTTAGGAAAAACCTCCAAATTTAGGTCGTTTTCCAGTCCGTGTCCATCCCCAGCACCCATTAACATTTAACTCTACTGACTCGCATTGTCGAGGAAAAAGTTCCAAATTTAGATCGTTTTCCAGTCCGTGTCCATAACCCAGCATCCATTAACTTTCGATTCTTCTGGGTTGTCAGAACAAACTTACAAACTTAGGCCATTTTCAAGTCCATGACCATGACCCAGCATCCATTAACATTTAACTCTACTGACTCGCATTGTCGAGGAAAAAGTTCCAAATTTAGATCATTCTCAAGTCCGTGTCCATAACCCAGCACGCATTAACTTTCGATTCTTCTGGGTTGTCAGAGCAAACTTACAAACTTAGGTCATTTTCAAGTCCATGACCATGACCCAGCATCCATTAACATTTGACTCTACTGACTCGCATTGTCGAGGAAAAAGTTCCAAATTTAGATCATTCTCAAGTCCGTGACCATAACCCACTATGCATTAACTTTCGATTCTTCTGGGTTGTCAGAACAAACTTCCAAAATTAGATCGTTTTCCAGTCCGTGTCCATAACCCAGCACACATTAACTTTTGACTTTTCTGACTCGCATTGTCAGGAAAAACCTCCAAATTTAGGTCGTTTTCCGGTATGTGTCCATCCCCAGCACCCATTAACTTTTGACTTTTCTGACTCGCATTGTCAGGAAAAACCTCCAAATTTAGGTCGTTTTCCAGTCCATGACCTTGATTATAATCATATTTTCTAAGCAATTTTTACTAGTTAATTTTTTAAGACACAATGGCTGGCCGCCAATAGTTAAGTCTATCGCATTTTGTTGCGCTCGATAAAATTGCGATAAAAATCTTGTTTCGCATTCTTCGTTGCGGCCGATGCAAAGCATATGATAAATTTCACAAAACACTTTTGATACTCGCACGGGGTGAGCACATGTTTTCTATATAATATTCTGATAATAAATTATCCACGCAGTCTCTGCCGTATTTGGTTTTAATAAACATTTGATTATTTCAAAATTTTAAGCCGCGGCTGGACAAAACACAATTCACAAGGTCTTGAACGTAAGATTTTTTTGTTTAATCACAACTATCAATAAACAAAATGTTGAAAAATGTTCACCAAATTTTAAATTTTTTTGAAAAGTCTCTGTCAAAAATGAATTTTCCCTCCCAGTTTATAGCCTTAATACAAATGTTTTGTTGCGCTGGCATTTTTTTTCGGAAAAATGATATCGTAATAGTCGAGTTTGAATATTTTCCTCTGAAATTTTTGTAAAATATGTATCTTTGAAATAATAAAAAGTTTCAATAAAATATTACAATTTTATATGATAAGCAGTGATTCCAAACGGTTTCAAGCTCACGGCCGATTTCCTTGAAATTATTGCGCTCCTGCCTAAATACTTTAAATAATGCAATTTTTGTCGATCTCTGCATTTTATGTAAGACAAGCGCCAGCCCTTACTATCATGAATAGAATCTAAAATCCTGCCTGCCAATCCAGCAAATTTAAGATGGGCAAGCCCGTCCATGGGCAGCAAGAAACAAAACGTTCAGACTCGCCTTTCACAGTACAATTCGATAAATTGCAAGTAATTGTGGCAAGAAACATTATTAAATAAAAATAGAAAATTTTTAATAATAAAAGTGAAAGGGCCATTGATAAAAATATTTGTAGGAAATAAATGAAATGAGGAATTGGTTATCAAAGGTCTCAACCAATGTAGCGAGCAGGTTGAGATGTACTGTAACACACGAAAAATAAGAACACACAAACAACTGTGAACAAAGATGGAAAACGAATGAAGAAAAGAAATAAACGTAAGCAAACAATATAAATTAGCACTAACAATTGCATTGTTTAAAAATGTAGCAACAATAAAAAATGAAAATGACTCGGCGAAGAAAATTAAAATTAGCCAAGACACAATTAAAGTAAATCTCAATTGCTTATATACTATATTGCTTATATAATAGTACAGTAATCAGTGAAGCTTATCTTAATAATCACAATATACTCGTATATTTATAAATGTATTACAAAAATTTGCTACAGCACGAATTTTCACAATTTAAACCGAGAAGGGTAACCACCTTATGTACAACCTTATAAAATATATAGGGTAATCGAAAAAGCCTTTTCGTATTTGGTCAATAGATGTCGTTGCAGAGGTATATCTCCAGTGCTACTAATCACATTGTGTCATACCTTATAGTGTTGGAAAGGTCAGATTTTAAGCTTCATTTAACCAAATTAAATTCAGAAAAGTTGAAAAAAGTTAGAGATCTTCAAGGAAGAGTGAAAATAATGAATAAATTCGCCATATTTTGAATTTTTTGTATAACAAGTAAGGAAGGGCTAAGTTCGGGTGTCACCGAACATTTTATACTCTCGCATGATAAAGTGATAATCGAGATTTCATTATCCGTCAATTACATATTTTTTTATTTTGCTATAAAATTAATTAGATTAGATCAATTTGTGTACTTTGAGTATTGAACTGTATTTTCATTTATATGTATGTATAATACAGAGAAGGCATCAGATGGGATTCAAAATAGCGTTATATTGGAAGAAGGCGTGGTTGTGAACCGATTTCACTCATATTTCGTGCATATCATCAGGGTGTTAAGAAAATATTATATACCAAATTTCATTGAAATCGGTCGAGTAGTTCCTGAGATATGGTTTTTGGTCCATAAGTGGGCGACGCCACGCCCACTTTCAATTTAAAAAAAAAAGCTTAGGTGCAGCTTCCTTCTGCTATTTCTTCCGTAAAATTTAGTGTTTCTGATGTTTTTTGTTAGTCGGTTAACGCACTTTTAGTGATTTTCAACATAACCTTTGTATGGGAGGTGGGCGTGGTTATTATCCGATTTCTTTCATTTTTGAACTGTATATGGAAATGCCTAAAGGAAACGACTCTATAGAGTTTCGTTGACACAGCTATAGTAGTTTCCGAGATATATACAAAAAACTTATTAGGGGCGGGGTCACGCCCACTTTTCCAAAACAAATTACGTCCAAATATGTCCCTCCCTAATGCGATCCTTTGTGCCAAATTTCACTTTAATGTCTTTATTTATGGCTTAGTTATGACACTTTATAGGTTTTCGGTATTCGCCATTTTGTGGGCGTGGCAGTGGGACGATTTTGCCCATCTTCGAACTTAACCTTCTCTTGAAGCCAAGAAATACGTGTACCAAGTTTCATCATGACATCTCAATTTTTACTCAAGTTACAGCTTGCACGGACGGACGGACTGACAGACATCCGGATTTCAACTCTACTCGTCACCCTGATCACTTTGGTATATAAAACCCTATATCTGACTCTTTTAGTTTTAGGACTTACAAACAACCGTTATGTGAACAAAACTATAATACTCTCCTTAGCAACTTTGTTGTGAGAGTAGAAAAAGGGAAGAGCGTCACGCAAGGCACCAATGAAATTTGTGAAGTTTACAGAGACGATGTTGTATCAGTCCGTGTAGCACAACAATTGTTCGCTCGCTACCGTTCTGGAAATTCCGATGTGAAAGATACATCCCGCTCTGGTCGACCTATCGTTGAAAAATTCGATGAAACTATGGAAAAGATTGACCTGCGTCTTATACACATACCTGTGTATGTATGTATATGTTTGGATGACTGTCTGATCTTGTCAAGTTTCTGATATTGTGCTTGCAACATGTGCGCTCTGATTGTGTTGCTGGTTCCTCATTTCTCTAACGAATCTGTATGTATTTCATGAAATTATTATACCTAGCGACAAGTTTGGCGTCACCGACATGTTAGCGCGCATGTCCACCAGTAATGTTGCACTTTTGCTGGTTTGTCCTTAGCGAAAATTCCAAAAAGTAGATATTTCGAGTTGTGAATGATTGATTTATTTGAATTTGATAATGCTGTTAAACTCATGTTATTATAAATATTTATTTTTAATAAATTCTAAATAAAATTTTTTGTAGTTGTTGTTTTGGCAATGCAGACAAACAATTCACAAAAAATTTACAGATATTTTTTGTCTTCATCAGGTGATCAAACATTTTTTGATTACGAGTGATGACGCTAATTTTATATAAAATAATAAGCAAATATATTATAAGTACAAATTATTTACGAAGTATTAAGAAGTTCAGTGAAACCATTCGAATTTAAAAAAAAAGAAGGTATGTATCCGATTTTCAATTTTTTTGTGGAAATAGCCAAAATTAGTTTTGAGTAGTTTTATTTACGTTTTCTATGAACAATATTTTTGATTTATTTAAAAAATTTTGTTTTCATGTATATATAATGACTAGTATTAGATATTTTTTTTTAATTTGAAATCAAATACAACAAATTTTTTTTTAATTTTTTTAATAGAAAATTAATCTTTATGTAATCGACGAAATATTACCGTGATCAAAAAGTAAGGTGAACTCGTTAAAAAAATGCATATTCTTTGTTTAATTTTCCAAATGAATTTCATCCGCTTTAAAGTAGTCCCTGGAAACAGTTGGAATATTCTTTTTCCAATATAACTTTCAATACTTTCTTCTTTTCGGTTTTTATCTCCTCAATTGTGTCCAAAGACCATTCCCGTATTGATCTTTTGAGTTTGCTGAAAGACCGGAAGTCACTCGAAGTCAAATCAAGCGAATACGATGATTTTGGAACGACAAACGTCGACCTTTTAGCAAAATCTTTCTTTTTATACTCTTGCAACCAGTTGCTACAGAATATTATAGTTCTGTTCACCTAGCGATTGTATGTATAACCTAAAACTAATCGAAATAGATATATGGTTATATACAATATACATATAATATTTATATATGTATAAATGATCAGGATTCTCTCATTTTCTAGTACACAAATTAAGAAGCAATTAATATAACGGGATAAAACTATGCACGAATAATGCCTTTAGTGTGTGCCACCATATGACCAAAAATTGCTTAAACCCAGCAACAACTGTTATATATTTTATTATAATATTTGGACCCCAGTACTTATAGTTAGTTGACCATATCGGTCAATGTCTGATATATATAATTCAAATTTAGGGATAATCCTTCTCTGACAATGGTATGTCTGTATGACAAAAAGGGTTTGAATTTCATTAATTAATTTATTTAATTTTCATAAAATAGTCTGTTATAAGGAATGAGAAATGAAAAAATTTTACGTAAAAAATTCTTAAGTTCTTAACGATTCGAGAAACTATAACAGAACTTTGGAGGTGCTATAACGTATATGCCGATAGAAGGCGTAACTTGATTACTTTACAATTATTCCAATATTTCCAAAGTCATTCTTTTACTTTAGCCGAAAGACTTCGTAAATTGGTAGAAGTTTATGAAATCATGCCATTGTCTGGAAAAAACTTCCATATTTAGGTCTTTTTCTAATCCGTAACCATGACCCTGAACACCTTAACCTTCGGCTCCTCTGTCTCGCATTGTCAGGAAAAACTTCCAAATTTAGGTCGTTTTCCAGTCCGTGACCATGACCCAGCACCCATTAACCTTCGACTCTTCTTTCTCGCATTGTTACAAAAAAGTTCCAAATTTAGATCGTTTTCTACTCCGTGACCATGATCCGCACCCATTAACCTTCGACTTTTTTGTCTCGCATTGTCGGGAAAAAACTTCCATATTTAGGTCATTTTCTAATCCGCGACCATGACCCAGAACCAATTAACCTTCGACTCTTCTGTCTCGTATTGTTAGGGAAAACTTCCAAATTTAGGTCGTTTTCCAGTCCGTGACCATAACCCAGAACACCTTAACCTTCGACTTTCTTTCTCGCATTGTTAAAAAAAACTTCCAAATTTAGGTCGTTTTCCAGTCCGTGACCATAACCCAGAACCCATTAACCTTCGACTTTTTTGTCTCGTATTGTCGGGAAAAACTTCCAAATTTAGGTCGTTTTCCAGTCCGTGACCATGACCCAGCACCCATTAAACTTCGACTCTTCTGTATCGCATTGTGAGGAAAAACTTCCACATTTAGGTCATTTTCCAGTTCGTGACCATGCCGGCAAGAGTTAAATCCATTGAATTTTGTTGCGCTCCACAAAATTGCACTAAACATATTGTTCCGCGTTGCCGGTTGCGACCGATGCGAACCACATGATAACATGAAATAAAAAATTCTCAAAAGACATTTGATTATTATACTGAACGATGACTTTTTTTCGTTTGATTGCAACTATCAAAACAAAAGAATTGCTAGATTTTCACCAAAATTTGCATTTTTTTTTTTTTTTTGTTAAAATTTCTGTCAAAAATGCAATTCCTTCAGTTAATGGCCTTAGTACAGATATGTATTTTTTTCATTTTAACTTGGGATGATCCTGTAAAAATTCTTGCTTCTGACATCGCAATAGTCGAGTTTGAATATTTTTGAAATTTTTGTAAAATATGTATCTTTGGAATAATAAAAAGTTTTAATAAAATAATTAAATTTTATGTGAAAAAACAATTATTGAAAATAGGTCGTTTTGTGCTCGAGGAAACGTATCTACATCTTTTCAAAATAAGTCTATTGATCCAGTGCTGAGGGAGCCTTATTACTTTCGAGTATTAATCCTTTAAAACAATAATCCTGGTCGATCCAACACCGGAGTGTCCTTAATTCTTTCGCGTTTAACTTTTTTACACTCTCTGATTTAGGCCGGTCTTCAAAAAAAATAACCCTGATCCTATGTTTTTCAATGGAAAAATATATTCTAAAGATTTTTGCGTTTTTGATTTTTATGATTTATTTTTTATTACTTATTTCTTTTCTTTCGTTGACAAAAAAAAAAAAAAAACAGCTGATATCGCAACACCTATTATTTGCTAGCATGCAATTTTTTGTTGCTGTGGAATAAACGCAATTGAACAAAAGCAACGGGTTTGCTTGGTATTTTAACAACAACTACAGTGCGATTATCATGTTTATGCTCGAATTCACGCACAAAGATACCAGGTGACCAAAATGAGCTGTCAAGAACCAATGGAAAATTGTTAGCGGATATGTCGATCTTAAAAGACGAAATATTCCTGTCGTATTTGAAGTTAAATTTTCGGTTGTCAGTATCGTCCGTTTTTAGTTTAGACGAGACATAACAATTTATGTCATCAACTGTAGTATTCGCATCAAATCTTGAGATGAAAATGTACTTTTTTTGCGGTATTACAACTAAATTTTTAGTAACAGTAACTCTTAAGTTATTTATAGGCGAATCCTGACAAGTTTTTCATTTACCATTTTCGCTTACAGCTTTCCCTGTAGTCTGAGCAGACGAAAGCTTCTCTCTTTGTTCTCCTTGAGGACAATGGACAGAAAGATTAATGAGATCAATGTTAAGAGGGGGCATTCTTTTCAAGGAAGATGTGGTGGTCTCTTCATCAGACGGATGTTTATGTTTGGAGGAAGGTTTCGGATACTCTTCTTGATCATTTAGACATTTAAATGATTGAAACAACATTTCATAATTTAAATTTTTTCCGTAACTGTTTGAAGTTCACGGCCGATTTCCTTAAAATTATTTCGCGCCTGCCTAAGGACTTTTTAATAATTCATTTTCTGTCGATCTATGTTTTACGTAAGATCAATGCAAACCCTTACTATCAAGAATAGAATCTAAGATCCTGTTGTCCTGATGTCAGTCCAGCATATTTAAGATGGGCAAGCCCCTCACATAGTCCTCAAATAAAAATATAAAAATGTAAACATTAAAAGTAAAAGAGGCATTAATAAAAATATTTATAAGAAATAAATGCAATAAGAATAATTGGTTATCAAAGGTCACAACCAATGTAGCGAGCAGTTTGAGATGTACTGTGACACACGCAAACAGCTGTGAACAAAGATGGAAAACAAATGAATATAAGAAATAAATTTAAGTAAACAATATAAATTAGCACTAACAATTGCACTGCCAATGAACTGTTGAGTGACTGATTCGTACTGTTTGGTGTAGCTGTGATCACTACATCTAGTGATCACAGCTCTAGTAGTTAGGATGAAAATTTCAACAGCTATTACAACTACCTTACTTCCAACCCAATGAAATCATTAAAAGTTGGCTCAGCATCGAGGTACTATATAACATTCAAGCTGAATTAAAAACTTCTCCGTATCTCCTGATTTTTATAAAATAATCGACAGTTATTTAGTTATTTTAAGGAAATTATTTTGAGTCAGCGGTGGAGCACCACTGAAATTTTTTCATGGACTTTTTTCCATTTGCTTCACTTGTGCAGAGTATGCTCGGCATTTCGTTAAGTATCAAAACATGGGTGTAAACTAAGAGGTTATTTCCGAGTAGAGACGGTGAAGAGCTGGCAAAAACGATGGGAGGTCAATCGAAATGAACGTTAGATATGACGGATCCCAAGCATTGAGTCATTTACTTCACCGAAATTCTCACAGTACAAAGCTTATTTGAAACGATTAGAGTAAGAGAGTGATCACGTATCCGACAAAAGGCGATACAATTGAGCAGGTAAAACATACGGTGTTTCACTCTCCGCCAAAACCACTGCAAACCTGGTATACACTAGTATATGGTTGAATCCAGTGATAGGTAGATTGCGGTGTGCGAAATAGTCAGCAGAACAAAGAGCCCGAGAACAGCAGCAGATAAGAGAGCTCCAAAACGACATGGGCCAAATAAACTCATACCAAAATGCCCGCAGCATATGGGAAGGTTTGGTTACGGAAATGGCGCGTTCATATACCAACAAAATTTCTTGGAGAGGAGTATTGTGACGTTTGGACTCTCTCTTCGACGAGAAGCTCTGAAATTCTGTGTATAATTTGATTTTAATCCTTCATTCCCTTCGGTCTGATACATAGATGGCGCTACTGGAATTAAATCCATATGATTTTTAGTTATCATTAACCTTAAAAAAGCGCATATATGTATACCTTTCTAAAATTTTAAAGATGTCGGATCATTAGTTCGTGAATTACATATGTATATCATATTGAGTAAAGCAATTTTTGTTATAGCGAAAAAAATGTATAAAAGGGAATTTTGCGTGTTGATGAAAATATTGCCATTTGAAGATACTTGGCTTTGTGACGAGTTTCCGGATAGCACCGCAGGAAAATCAACCATCAAGGATTTGTTAGTTAAGTTTTGAAGTGGTGAAATGACCATCGAAGAATAAGAAGGTGCTGTTTTACCAAGACAAGTTGGCAAAAATTCATGAATTGAGCTTCAAATTGCTTCCACAACCAATGTATTCTCCAGATCTGGTCCCCTGCAACTATTTCCTCAGATATTCGTTGAATTGTTAAAGTTTTAAAAATGTTTGTAATAAAATATAAAAAATCTTTGAATGAAAAGGTGATCGCCGAAACAGAGGCCCATTTTGAAACAAAGGATAAATCTTTATAGAAAAATGGTATCGCCAAGTCGGAGGGTCGTTATAGTTAATGTGTCACTTCTGAGGGGAACTAAGTTGAATAAAAAAACTGAATTTTGCCAAAAAAATGTGTTTTACCATTGTAGGCCATTTCAATTCACCTGTTAAGATTTGAAGCCTTCTAAAGAGTTTCTCAAACTATTTTGACTAATAAACTTCTGGGCTTCCTAGTTTTGTTCATTTAAGATAAAAGCGTACAACTTTATCTCACACAGTTTGCCGTTTGTTAATTTTTCTGCTTCATTTTTCCCACGTCAAACGGGCTTTGCATTTAAATAAAATAAATAGGAATATTATATACACATGTATACTTACAGAAAAGTAAAGTTTAAGAGCGAAGACGGAGCAGCAAAATTCTGATATTTTACTCACATACATATGTACATTCATACATCCATACATACATATACAGCATGCATACGTTTTATATTTTTATGTAAGTCGGTTTGTCGGTGCGTGTGCAAAAGCATGCGTTTCACTAGCTAAATATAAGTAGAGCACGTATTTCAATTTCACTTATTTTTAAATTACATTCATGTAGAATAAAATCATAAGGATGTGTGAACCGAGGAGAGCAGCAAAAATATTGCTACTTATACGTAGCTTGTTCCAGACTAAACGACATGGGTATGTGCGTCTTTTGCTTTGATAAAATAGAAGCAAATAAATATTTACATATAAAAATTAATACTTATATAGCGGTTTATTAAGGTGGTTCTAATTGTTTTAGAAATTATATACATACTTTTTTTTAAATACTAAGTAATTGAACAAAAAAGTTGTATAAAAGTCGATAATGAGTTTTTGATTTGATTATAGATATCTATAACATTTTCTTGTTGCTGGTGAATAAGAATGAGAAAAAATCCCTTTTCGACTTAAGAAAATTTTTATTCTAATGTAAACAAAAATTCTTATTGCGGCCAAACCTTTACAAACATTTTAAATCGGTATCTTAAATAGTTTTTGAGTTACAGCCTTCTAAAGTTCGACGCCATGACTAAATTTGGTATCATTGTAGAACTCATATGGTTATACGTCAAAATCAGGAAGAACCTTTCGAGTCGTTCCATACCAAACGAGATTTTAGAAAAGATTATTCCTTCCCTTTTTTTTCAATATAATGCTGAAGAAACTGATACGTGCCGCTAATCTGGACTGCAATGTTACTGACTACTCTAAAAGTTCATAGCTACTGGGGTCATCGCAGGATTTTCCAGCCCAGAAAAAAAAGTGAAAGAGGCTGGTCTTGTGGTGAATGAGAGCAAAATAAAGTACCTGGAGGACCTTGGTAACCACGTCACAGTTGGCAGCTATATATACATTTGAAGAAGTTAAGGACTTTGTATTTCTCAAAACCGCATAAATTCCACTAATAATCTAAGCCTGAAGAACAATCGTTGAATAACTTTTGCCAACAGGTGCTACTTTCAGATCGGTGCAGACGATAATGAACCGCTATGAGAAAATACTTGAAGAACTCGATAGAACTGGTTTCCCCAAAGTTTATGGAGCCGTCCACGTGAGCGATGAATATCAAGGACGATGAAACTACGAACTGTATGAGCTCTACGGCAACTTGGTTATAATTATGGGCATAAAAAATCAAACAAATTCGTTGCTTAGCCGATGCTCTTCAGATGGTATATGCTTTAGCAAAAAGATCTTTTTAATCGACACCCATGGTTGGACAACTAAGGCAAGTACGTCCACGATTTCAATGGAAGAACCAACTGCATACCGAGTTCTCTGCACTTGGCAAAGGCAACTGGCAAAGTTTTATGCTCTCGGGCCAGACCAATCCACGATTTAAGTACCAAAAGAAAAAGAAGAAAAAAATGTATCAGAATGTAGCCGCTCTATTTCCATCAGCTCCCACACTTTATAACGGGTTTCTCAAAAATAGACCGATAGGGACAGAAAGCGACGCCATATTTTTTCCCATTCTTTTGACATTTCTCTTCAGTAAGGTTTGTCATTTCATCATGGAAAGATATACGATCCAACAGCGAGCCGAAATTATCAAAATTTAATACCGAAATTCGGGGTCAGTGGTCTCAACTTTAAGAGGAGGTTTTTCAATAAGAGCGCTACAATATTTTTATTTTTGATAAAACATTACGGTTTGGAATATCAATGAAATTCTTTATTACTGTGAAAATACATTCGTACCTTTCCATGAGTCGCCATTGCCTCCCGAAAAAATTACGGTTTAGTGCCGTTAATGGGCCGGCAGCGTCATTGGGCCGAACTTCTTTAAGACCGGCACGTTGCTGTGAATAGGAATCGAACTTGATTTTGATCCGTCAGTTTGTATGCAAGCTATGCAATCCGATCTAAAAAACTTCTTCGGAAATTAAACAATTTTTTCAAGAAATAACCCTAGCCAAATATCTTTAAGATAACTCGTCCAATAAACGATTTTTCATAAAAAAACTTAATTGATGCCAGGTAGGTGATATAATAGTCCGACAAATGTGGAGGAACAATAGTGTGCAAAATTTCAGATCGATATCTCAAAAATTGAGCAACTAATATATACAAACACATGGACAGGCGGACATATGGACGGACGAATATAGCTAAATCGATTCAATATGCTATGCTGGTCCTTTATATATATACATTTTTAGAGTTTCCAACGTTTCCTTCTGGGTATTGAAAACTTAGTGGCAAACTTAATATACCCAGTTCAGGGTGTAAAAAGTATCTGCATTCGCCTCTAATGTTCACATTCAGTGGAATCTATGAACATGTTCACGAATACATACGCATGTATAAATATATACATATATGTATATCAGTCATGCGAGGATATACTGCTTAGACTAGCGCATTGGGGGAAAATGCAATTTTCTTCGTACTTCATACAAATTCATTTAAAGTCAACCGAGTTTTCACTTTAGATAACTCTACAAGCGCATACATGTTCATGCGCGCTCTAGTCACACTAAGTATATGTGTGCGTATGTTGATTTTGTCAACATCATAGAAATGTACCAGTGATCTGCAATGGCAGCAGCATCCTTAAAAGAATATTGACTCCCCTTGCTTCATCGAAATTTGCAGCAAACATACGCGCACACACATGTACTCTAGTTGCAAAGCCACCAGTTGTTGTTTTAGCCTTGTTGAAGCTGGTTTCTTCTTATGCACTCAAGGTGTGCGCTTTTTGCACACACACTCACGCATACATGCGAATTAACTTATCTGAATTTACAAAATACTTATGTACGGTATTCTGCTGAATTGAATTGATATCGCATAACATTTATTCAAGACGATACCACGAGGGTACTTTTAAAATGCTACATATGTACGGATGTATATCAAGAGCTGACGACAATGCAAATATTACCAGTTATTATTCGTTTGCCTGTTGTTTTATTTGGTCTGGAAAATGAACTATGTAAAATAAATAGTGCTTCGCCTGGGATATAAACCAATGTCTCAATGTAACCCACCAAAAAGTGGTCTAATTTATTAAAATACCATAATCTAAGTCACCAATCAGCAAGATATTTACTTGACAAAATTCCGTCAATAAATATTATCGCCTACAAAGTTCCAGCTTCATGCACTTTTGGACAGTTTGGACATTTGTTAGATTCAATAATGCCTTTGGTCAGATTGAGAACTTTAGAAAGCTCCTATTTTTGAACTAAAACCAAATAAGTATCATTAGTTTAGTTTTGAAAAAATATTTTCTGATAGAATTATTTTTAGTTTCTAAGACAGTTAGTCTGAAATAGGCTAGAGTAATCTTCGTACCGAAGATAGGTAGAAACAACCCAATCTACTCGAAGGAATTTAAGCCTATAAGCTAACTTTTTTCCAACTGAAAATATTAAAAAAAATCGTGGATCTCGAAGCTTATCCAATGCGCAACACGTATACACAAAAGGCAAATCAGTAAAAACTGCGCTCCATATTTCTTTACTGGCGTAGACACCGCTTATGCGATTATAGCCAAGTCAACAACAGCGCGCCAGTCGTTTCTTCTCTTCGCTACGTGGCGCCAATTGGATATTCTTCTTCCTCTGCTTCCTGCGGCGGGTACTGCATCGAATACTTTCAGAGCTGGAGCGTTTTCATTCATCCGGACAACATGACCTAGCCAGCGTAGCCGCTGTCTTTTAATTCGCTGAACTATGTCAATGTCGTCGTATATCTCGTACAGCTCATCGTTCCATCGAATGCGATATTCGCCGTGGCCAACGCGCAAAGGATCATAAATCTTTCACAGAACTTTTCTCTCGAAAACTCGCAACGTCGACTCATCGGTTGTTGTCATCGTCCAAGCCTCTGCACCATATAGCAGGACGGGAATAATGAGCGACTTATAGAGTTTGGTTTTTGTTCGTCGAGAGAGGACTTTACTTTTCAATTGCCTACTCAGTCCGAAGTAGCACCTGTTGGCAAGAGTAATCCTGCGTTGGATTTCCAGGTTGACATTTTTGGTGGTGTTTACGCTGGTTCCCAAATAGACGAAATTATCTACAACTTCAAAGTTATGACTGTCAACAGTGACGTGGGAGCAAAGTCGCGAGTGCGACGACTGTTTGTTTGATGACAGGAGATATTTCGTCTTGCCCTCGTTCACTGCCAGACCCATTTGCGTTGCTTCCTTGTTAAGTCTGGAGAAAGCAGAACTAACGGCGCGGGTGTTGAGACCGATGATATCAATATCATCGGCATACGCCAGCAGCTGTACACTCTTGTAAAAGATTGTACCGGCTCAATTAAGTTCTGCAGCTCGAATAATTTTCTCCAGCAGCAGATTGAAAAAGCCACACGATAGGGAGTCGCCTTGTCTGAAACCTCGTTTGGTATCGAACGGCTCGGAGAGGTCCTTCCCGATCCTGACGGAGCTTTGAGTGTTGCTCAGCGTCAGTTTACACAGCCGTATTAGTTTTGCGGTGATACCAAATTCAGACATCGCGGCATAAAGGCAGCTCCTTTTCGTGCTGTCGAAAGCAGCTTTGAAATCGACGAATAGGTGGTGAGTGTCGATTCTCCTTTCACGGGTCTTTTCCAAGATTTGGCGCATGGTGAATATCTGGTCGGTTGTTGATTTACCAGGTCTGAAGCCACACTGATAAGGTGCAATCAGTTTGTTGACGGTGGGCTTTAATCTTTCACAAAATACGCTCGACAGAACCTTATATGCGATGTTGAGGAGGCTAATCCCACGGTAGTTGGCGCAGATTGTGGGGTCTCCTTTTTTATGGATTGGGCATAGCACACTTAAATTCCAATCGTTGGGCTTACTTTCATCCGACCATATTTTACAAAGAAGCTGATGCATGCAACTTATCAGCTCTTCGCTGCTGTGTTTGAATAGCTCGGCCGGCAATCCGTCGGTCCCTGCCGCTTTGTTGTTTTTCAGGCGGGCAATTGCTATTCGAACTTCTTCATGGTCGGGCAATGGAACATCTGCTCCATCGTCATCGATTGGGGTATCGGGTTCGTTTTCTCCTGGTGTTTTGTGTTCACTGCCATTCAGCAGGCTGGAGAAGTGTTCCCTCCATAATTTAAGTATGCTTTGGGCATCGGTGACTAGATCACCTTTGGGGGTTCTACAAGAGTATGCTCCGGTCTTGAAACCTTCTGTAAGCCGCCGCATCTTTTCGTAGAATTTTCGAGCATTACCCCTGTCGGCCAGCTTATCAAGCTCTTCGAACTCACGCATTTCGGCCTCTTTCTTTTTCTGTCTACAAATGCGTCTCGCTTCCCTCTTCAACTCTCAGTATCTATCCCATCCCGCACGTGTTGTGGTCGATCGCAACGTTGCGAGGTAGGCAGCCTGTTTTCTCTCCGCTGCGACACGGCACTCCTCGTCGTACCAGCTGTTCTTTTGCACTTTCCGAAAACCAATGGTTTCGGTTGAAGCTGTACGTAAGGAGTTTGAAATGCCGTCCCACAGTTCCCTCATACCGAGTTGTTGACGAGTGCTCTCAGAGAGCAGAAGTGCAAGCCGAGTAGAAAACCGTTCGGCTGTCTGTTGTGATTGCAGCTTCTCGACGTCGAACCTTCCTTATGTTTGTTGGCGTGCGTTTTTTGCTGCACAGAGGCGGGTGCGAATTTTGGCTGCAACAATATTGTGGTCCGAGTCGATGTTAGGACCTCGGAGCGCACGCACATCTAAAACACTGGAGACGTGTCTTCCGTCTATCACAACATGATCGATCTGGTTGGTGGTTTTTCGATCCGGAGACAGCCAGGTAGCTTGATGTATCTTCTTATGCTGGAATCTAGTACTACAGATACTATACTATATTTCGGGCCCCGGCGAAATGCGCTCCATACACTAGTATTTAATGTCATGTCTTGAGTATAAAGAATAGGCACTGGGAGTCTTCGTGGACGTTTCTGGAGAATTTAACAACGTTTATACGGAATCTATTCTGAATAGTATCGAGTCAATAGGTATTGATCCTACCATCCAACGTTGGTTCAGAAGCTACTTGATCTCTAGAAAGATAAAAGCAGAATCGAATGACGCTAAAATGACCAAGGAAGTCAGGATGGAGTACAATCTCCGCTCAGGACATTAGTGGCAAATAAACTGTTAAGGAACTTAGACGGCAAAGCCCCAAAAATAGTAGCATATGCAGACGCCACTGCTATCTTAATAACGGGAAGGTGGCTAAACACCATTAGCAGTTTTTTGACCACCACTCGCAACACATTCCAGAATCGGGCAACGCAAGCGGGCCTGGGGTTGAATCCGGAGAAAAAGAATCTCCTTGTATTCACTAGAAAATATAAAATTTCTCCATGGAGACTCTCTTTGAGAAATGGGACGAACTCTCTCTCAAGGACCGCGCCTTATAGCTTGAAGTCTTCGACAGCGAACTACTGTGGCAGTTAGGGGACTCCTTCTCTCTCTGCACTGGTGCTACACAACTACTCTAAGACCGATTCTGCTCTACCTACCGGAAGCCAAGAGAAAGGGTACAGAAGCTCGGTCCACTATGCATAGAACCACTCTAGGAATCACTCCAACTGCAGCTCTGAAAACTGTCCGGCAAAATCGGCGACGTGACTACGGCGTGCAGGAGAATTTACGATTTACGTATAGAACCTTTGGCATAGCTAGGCTGTTCGCAATGGCGTTTTGGCAAGCACTGGCTCAGAGTAAACATGGCAAAAGATGATTGACGTGAAGGTATGTTAGCTACGCGCAATACATTGAACATCTATACGGATGGCTTGAAAATGAAAAGCGTAACAGGTGCGGGGATATATTGTCCAGAGTTAGACACAAGGCAGCGTTTTAAGCTACCAGAACATTGCAGTATATTTCTAACAAAGAACTTTGTTATTGTGAAAGCCGCTGAGCTAGCCTATAATGCATCAGCAGAAAACTCCCGAGTCAACATCCACGTAGGCAGCCCAGCAGTAATCAAGGCAGTTACGTCGGTTTGTACATATATCGGCCAAAAGTGACTTGTGAAGCAGGACAGCAATGGAGAGTGTCGCCAGCAATAAGCAACTTCACTTTTACTGGATACCAGGAGTGATTTGCAGGGATGCAAAACTGCAAAAATTAATAACAAAAACATGATTGGAATACTCAATGGCCACAGTCTGCTGTAGGAAATGTCAAGAGCAAGGCACCAGGGAAACAATGGGGCATCTCTTGTGCAATTGTCTCGCACTAGAAAGGCAACACTTAAACATTATAGTGTATATACAGTGAGGCCGCAGAACCTATTTAAATTCGCATCAAGCACCGGCATCCTGAAGGATAATGACTTCTCATGGACTACGTAACGTCACTACATCTGGCATCACTAAGGACCAAAACTGGTCTGCGCGCGGCTAACAAGCCTACTAGAGTAACATAACCTAACCTAGATCTAACTAAATCTTTCACTTGTCGAATAGAAACTTGAAAATAAGAGTTAATATAAATTATTATTAACGACAATAATTGGGTCGAAGTCGCTGAGGGTAGTTAGGATAGGAAAATATTCTAGAATAACTGCCATCAGCGTAAGTGAAAGTCGATAAGTCAATAGCTATTGGCGCGTTAGGTGAAGAGCAGCTAGTTAAGTTTTTGTTGTAAGGGTTGTTTATATATTTCAGTTGAGAATAACCTTGAATTTTTACACACAACCAGTTCCTGTAGCTTCTTATTGCTTGGCCAAGGTGATATTTAATTAAATGCAACCGTTTTCATGTATATATATGGTATATATATAAGTATACTCGCTTTACATATATACATGCGTATTACATATTTGCTATGTGTATGGTATCTATGTACAAGTATTAAGTGTTGAAATTAAAGGTAAGCAAGTGTAAGCACTTTTACTCTTTGGGCAAGCAAATGATTTGATTAATCGTTGATGGTGACAGGCGTAACCCGTAAACTAATTCATCAAAATCAAGCACAAGCTGGCTCGTATATTACATGAAATTCCCCATTTTAGAAAACTACAACTTGCAGTGAATTTGAGTACTCGAGAAGTGGTATTTAACAGGTCTTGTTTGGAGTAGTACTAGCCTTCAAGCTAGAAGTGGTCCAATAAAGCAAAGAAGTCAAAACTACTAAGATCGCATTAAATTTGCGAAATTGGATTATTACCATGCCTACATCCCAAAAAGCACAATTTTAAATTCCATTTTATTCTTTCACTTTGCAGTGCACAAATCAAGAAGCAATTGATATAGCCAAATAAAACTTTATCTTAATAATTCCCTTATAGTATTCCACCTTGTGACCAAAAATTTTTTAAATCAAGCAGAAACTGTTCAAGTCCCTGGGGGTACCGAATAAGTGGACCCCAAAATCTTTAGTTGACTTCTAATCGAAGTTATCGGTCAATGTATGGGATATACAATTGAAATTCAGAGAGAATTGTACATGATTATTATGATGATTATAGTGTGAGCCTCCATATACCTAATATAAAAATTTTAGAACATCCAGGTGCCTATGGTACATATCTCAATGAAAATTACAGAACGTGTTTAACTTATAAAAGTTTATATTTGTGCGATTACTTAATATAGCCCTCATATAACTAATATCAGAATTTTCGAACATCCGGCTAACTTCGTCTTTACTCCATATGATTGGTGATTGTATTTGAGGTACCTTAAAGAAACCCATGGAACATGAGTTATAGCTAACGTTTTACACCTTAAGGTATTTCTTTGGATTGATTCTTACAAATTAGCAAGAGTATAAGCTGTTCGGTTGCATCCGAGCTTAGCCCTTCCTTACTTGTTGCAATTAGAATAGCTTGTTCGATTCGCCATTGCTAAGGCTCGGCAAAAATATAGCTTATAGTATGTCGAAATTTAATGGTTGTCGTGTTGCAAAGAGAACTGCATCTTATATCCAAAATTAATGAAGCTGTTGAAATGACGTGATGAAATTATCGTGAAAGGGAGTTCATGAAATATAAATATTCAGAAATCTTATTAGCTTCTTAAGTTATGCCAGCAATTTCCTGGACACATTTAGTACAAAATCAAAATTGTTACGCTTAGCTGTTTTACTATTGGGTACATAAGTTTTTCAATCACTTATGAAGTGAGACACAACTATGTGTACTTATGATATGTATACACATACATACATATGTACATGCAAATATAAAAGATTGAAATGTGCACACGAGTCCTTATAAATAGCTGCAGATGCCTAGGTAAGTGTAAAAGCTGTTAAGAAGGATAAAACTGCTACATGTGATTTCCCAATACTTCCTGTATATATTCGCACAGCTTAGAATAAAAAGGGCTTGTATGCCACACGCATGCATATATGTATATCATAGTTAATACTCTTTAACATTAAGTATTTGTAATTAAAATTATTCAAAACCACAAAGATTTGTGGTTGTAGTAGCTTTAGTCTTTTAATAAATCTTTTAATTAAGTGTTTATATTTCCACTTAGCAGAAGACTGGCACATATGTACATAGGATATCTTTTCCGACCTTTTTATCAACCAGTACCCGGACTGGTTCATTTAAACTGTGCTCGCAAACCGAAACGATAATATTTTTTCACTTAGTATTGTATTCGTACAATATTTTATAATGTTTTTGCACAGTTTGTTCTCCATAAGTCAATTAAATTGTGTTTGACAGCTCTTTATTTAAGGCCTGAATCATTCGTAAAAACGTGGTCACAAAAGTAACGTAACTAAGATAAGCTTTTCGTGCCGTTGAAGGTGGCTTTAAAATCGACGAACAGGTGGTGTGGAAAATGGTGAATATTTGGTCAGATGTTGATTTTTCCGGCCTAAAGCCACAAGGTCCAATCAGTTTGTTGACGGTGGGCTTCAGTCTTCCACACACTACGCTCGATGAGACCTTGTATGCAATATTAAGGAGATTTATCCCACGGTAATTAGCGCAGATTGTGAGTTTTTGTGAATTGGGCAGAGCATACATATATTTCAAACGTTGAGCATGCTTTCATTCGTCCATATTTTGCGATGAACCTGATGGATTTACCTTCTCAGTTCTTCGCCGCCTTATTTGAATAGCTCGGCCTTTAATCCATCAGTCCGTGCCGTTTTGTTGTTCATCATAGTCGGGCTATAGTAAATCTATTCCGTCGTCATCGATTGAGGAAGCGGCTTCGCCATCTCCAGATGTTACACTTTCACTGCCGCTCAGTTGGCTGGAGAAGTGTTTACTCCATGACTTCAGTATGCTCTGAATATCAACCACTAGATCACCACTTAGGGTCCTAAAAAAGTATGCTTTGGTATTGAAACCTTCCGTTGATCAAATCATCTTTTCCGCGGCAATAAAAGAACACACTTCGATTAATCTTACATATTGACCAATATATTCGGGAGTCCAAAGATCTTTATGTTGGGTTTATGCAGGCTAGGAGAAAATATTGCCATTAAATTTCAATAACGTATCTTATAGGCTGGTATCTATTTTCTGTCAGCCTTTAGTATGTACACATCCCTTATTTAAATCTCTTGGAGACTTGGTCAGTTGTCGTTTACAATTGTCGAAAGTCTGCTCGCATCATAAACGACTTAATGTCGCATGTTATTATATAATAACCTCTTCGGTGCTTGATTTAAGTGCTGTAAAATGACAGTGGAATTTTAAATTGTGTTAAATGTGAAATAAGCTTAGTTGTATTCTGATTTTGTCCATTTTCGCCACAGGATAATGCTTGGTCGAAAGTGGTCGAGTAATTTCGAAGATATGGTTTTTACCTAAATGTACGCGATGCACTTCCGATTCCGCTCAATGCAATGCCAATCTCTCCAGAATCACGTGTTTCAAAATTCCTCAAGATATCTTAATTATCGCTTGCGCGGACGGACGGACAATCCCTTGGATTTCAACTAGTTTCGCAAGCACATATATTCTCCGGCAAATGTGTCAATTAAAGCTATCGACCTGCTAAATCAGTTTTTAGCTGGTTTGTCTCACTACGTCATGAAATGTCCTGGTTCAATTTTTCAGTATAGATAATTTTAAAAGGCATAGTACAAAAGAAACTGTTTTACTGGCCAAAAGCTCATAATTTAATTGATTATGCAAACACACATGAATTCCTTAAGTGAGCTTTTATTAAGCTGGATTCATTATTAGAATGCTTGCGGTTGTTTAGAATATCCTTTAACTGATGTTCTATAAAGTAAATAAGTATGTATGTATGTATAGGATAAAGCTGGTATATTTCGACCAAAATTTTTGTAGAATGCATAGTGGTAAGTTTTCCTCACACAGCCAAGTATATGCTGTAATGTTAGAAAATATACTCATGAAATTTCCCTTCTCTTTACTTTCCCTTTTCTTTAGCTATAAAATGTTACAAAATGAAGTGTAGTACTGAATTTTGTTGAATGGTTCCATATCACTACATATTCATATTAATTTTACTAAATACCAATTTATAAACTTTTTTATCAGCACCTCTCATAGAGTCTGATAATGGCCCAAGTGTGGCCGCTTGCGAGCAGGCACCATTCGAGTGCTCATTTCCACTCACAAACCATGAAATGTTAGTCTTTTAAATTAATAAATTCTCAGTTATCACTTTATGCTTATTCGCTTTATATTATTCTCATTTTTCACTTTACTCATTCGCTTTGTGTTATTCGACCAGTTTCCATTATTGCTGTCGTGAACCAATTGTTGCTAATAACGACGTGAGAAAGGTGTGTGTATCTGCATATTTACGATAAATTTCCTTAGAAACAAAGAACGTATATTAGTTACGGTCTTTACGTGCGGGTACATGACTGCAATAAGTGTTTTAGCCAGAAACATCACCAGAGGGTATGAATAAATACATATTTATATATATTTATATTTTAGCATCGAAGGGGTAGTATAGTTTGTATTTGTTAAGCAAAGTTCAGAAGGAGTAAATATTTTTCATAAATTGTTTAAAGAGTCTGATATATAAATTCGAACTGTACATATATTAAATATCCAATGTAAGACTTTACGTAATACAATTTTGAAAGTATTCAATTATCATCAAATAAGTCTACTGTCAGTGAGACCTTCATTTGTTGGAATGGAATTTATGCCACACATTTCTTTCAAAGCGATTTTATTCAGAAAAAGGTTTATAGTTCTACTTCTTCCAGTTAAGAAAAGCAAATAATGTCTACTCTGACAATTCGATAATTGAATATTATATCAACTGTAATACTCAAAAACATCCTAGAAGAAGAAAGCGACCTTCAACAGCACCTATTCTTGTTTCTATTTCACATGTTCGCCTTTCAAATCTCCAAAAACAGTTTTTAAATTCAAATAATTATTAAAAAAGACACAACACATTTTTTTACTTATTTAGTACTGAAAGCGGCGATAAATTGTCTGACAGTTATGCTCTTAACCCTTAAATGTCATGCAGATAGCAAAATAAATAGCTGGCAAGCAATTTGATATAGCTTTATCAAACAAATATTTACTTAGCCCACTCATTCATTAATACAGAATTTAATCTCGCTTGAGCACTTTGCGGCCACTGTCTTTACCAGCTTTACGTGATTACGTTCAATAATATTGATATTTTACATTCATGAGCGATTAGTTAACTTACCACGAGCAACTTGTTCATATGCCACCCATGTGATCGGTAGAGCGCTTGAAGTGTGACACATTTTAATTGCTTTGTAATAGAATTTACAAGTGTTTATTATGTAAATATAAAAATTTATTGACAATAACTAGATTTCTCATTACAAAATTTCTAAACTTAAAAGCTAAAGCGTCTTACTTACATGCAATTCGTAAATAACAATTTCATTAATATGATGCTTAAGATTCTGTACCAAGTTTTTGTTTTAGGCGGTGCACCAAATGTTAAATTCCAAAAAAATATTATACTACATATTTTTGTTTGCTTATATCGATGGCCTATTACTTCGAAAATAGCATACTAAATTTTTAAATGATTATTTTAAGTATTTTTGAGTTTTGTCCTTTTAAAGTGCAGCTTCCCGAACAGACCAAGATAAGTTTTGAAAATAAAATAAAAATTATATTAGCTTAGAACCCTTTATAAACAAAAAATAAAATAACAAAAATGAAAGAAAAAAAGTTAAGGGTTGTACGTTGGGTTTGGGACACGCCATGTAAAAAAAAAACGACTATCTTGGAACCACCGTTAACACCAACAATAACGTCAGCATCAAAATTCAATTCAGAATAACTCTTGCCAACAGGTACTATGTACTTCGGAGTGAGTAGGCAATTGAGAAGTAAAGTTCTCTCTCGACGAATAAAAACAAAAGTCCCTCATTATTCCCGTTCTGCTATATGGTGCAAAAGTATGTACGATGATAACATCTGAAAGGTTCTGCGTAAGACTTATGGTACTTTGCGCATTGGTCATGGCGAATATCGCATTCAATGAAACGATAGGCTGTCTGAGATAAACGACGATAGTGACATAGTTCAACGAATTAAAAGACAGCGGCTGCGCTGGCTAGATCGTGTTGTCCGGATGGTCTGAGAGTAATAGACACAGAACCCACCGGGGAAATCTGAGGAGGAGGGAGGTCTCCACTACGTTGGAATGATCAGGCGGAGAAGCACCTGGCTCCGCTTGGAATCTCCAGAAGAAAGAATGGTTTGGTACAGCTTATGCAAGAAATGAAGCCGCTCGACTTTCCCACGACATCGCATCGCTCTAAGGGTTCTTGGAAAGTTCCAAGAAGATCCGCCGTTTTTGAGGCAAATTTTGTTCAGCGTTGGTACCTTTTTTCGGCTCATTGTGTATATAGACAAGCAAAATTGCCGCATTTGGGACGAAGAGCAACCTAAAGAGACTCAAGAGCTGACATTTCATTCAGAAAAATTAAAAAAGTTTGGTAGGATTTGTGGCCCGGTGGAATCATGGGTCCATATTTCTTCGAAAGTGATGCCGGTGAGAACGTAATCTTCAAAGGGAACCGTTTTGCGCCATGATAACTGACTTTTTGATGCCTGAAGCTCGTGATCTCGGCGATATTTGGTTCCCCAATGGATTTATTGAGAGAACGCTTCCCTAAACCGATAATTTCTCACTTTGGGCCGGACGATTGGCCACTAAGATTCTGTAATATTATTCCGTTAGACTTTTTCCTGTAGGAATATGTAAAGTTTAAAATCTTTGTGAACAATTCCGCTTCGATTTAGGCGTTGTAGAAAAAATCTCTCGTGTCATTCGCCAGTTACCAGCCGAAATGCTCGAACGACTCATCGGAAATTTGTTTCAACATACGGACCATCTAAGGCGTAGCCGCGGCCAACATGTGAAAAAGATAATCTACAAAAAATAAATGCCAGATAATGTTCTTTCGAATAATAATAAACATTTCCCCATTAGATTAGAAGCTTATGTGTTTTTTTCTTAAAAAAAAAAGTAGGTAACCTCGAAACAGATCACCATTTGCATATAAACATACCCTCAAAATTAAAAAAACAATTAATTTCGTAGGTTTTTTTTTTGTTTTAATTCCCAAAAATCGCCAATTAAGGCTCTTACACTGGGTGTGCCACTTAACAATTTGAAAAAAACTAATTACTTATGTATGTACAGCTATGTATTAAAATTAATAAATATTACATTAAGCAGCTAATTGATCACAGTAGGCATTAACGCACACTAACTATTTAGCAAAAGCAAAAAACTTCTTTTAATACATACATACATAATATCATTGCGTTAAAAATAAGCTACAATTTGTTGAGTGACCTAACTACTTACATAATTTATAAATTAAGTGTGTACAAAAATTTAATTACAACAATAAATATGAACAACTTAGCTGCTAAATGGTGGCTGGACATGATTTCAATAAATATTTTTTGTTTTTATGAAAAATGCGCTTAAACGCCTAAATGAATGCAATAAATAAATAAATAAATAAGTAATGTGATGCATAGTTTGAGGAACTCTAGCCTATCACTAGGAATTGTGTGCGCTTAAAACTAGTTAAACTTATTGGTATGTTTAAGTATTGGACGTCCGTATTTCGGTATAATACAACAGCCGAGCCGGCATAGCTTCTTTTAGTTACACTATTAATGGCACATACTGGGATAAATTCTTTACATAACTAACACACTAACACGATTATGTGTTATGGGCTCACGCTGCCAGCGGCAACTCATCGCTCATGCCGTACGACGCCTGCGCAGAGGTGTCGTAGCCCTCCAAATCGGCCAGATCCAACCAGTGACTGTAGTTGCTCTCATCACTGTAGCTGGCTATAGACTTGGCTGTTGCTCTATTGCCCACCCGCTTACGCGTCCCCTGCATTTGACGTCGCACAATTTGCAACATATGTTGCACGTATTTGTTGTAACGTTGTTTGGCGAAACGTAAGTCTTTCGCGTCCACGCCTTGCTTGTCGACACGTGCCTGATCGTTTGAATAGAAATTCAGCCTCTTTTGCATTTCGGCGCGCGACACGATGCGTATTTTCGCTTGTGGATTTACAGCGTGTATGGCGGATTCCACTTCGCAGAGTGTGCGCCGCGCGCTGAGCAACAGTGCGTTCAGTTCGTGTGTGGTGGCGCTGACCACTTGTAGATTTTTACGATCCCAACGATATTGTTTCACACCCAGTTCGGCGAAGCTGGCGACAAATTTCTGCATGGCGCGATGCCAGTGATGGAGTTCGATCTGTAACGGAAGAGAAGGTAATGATTAGTTGGCGGTTTATTGTAGTGTGCTTTTAGTATGTTTGAGCTTATGGGCTTATTTGTAAAGGGATTACTGAAGCTAATAACTATGACTAGTTTTTCTTTAGACACAAGTTTTTGATAAAATGTTCCATGAAAAGTAAAAAAAAAAAAATTCTTAAGCTTTAGAGAAAAATATTTTTGAGATATCGTTCTGAAAATTTTCAGACATTCTCTTCTGCTCAAAGAACTGCTTATTTATCGAAATTGCCGTTGTCGGATCTCTGTACCGCAGAGCCGCCATACAAACTCAGCGCTCGAAATGAAATATTTGAATGGAAAACTTTTATGTATAACAAACTATCTTCATGAAATTTTTCATATTGTCAGGATCGGACTACTACATCTTATAGCTGCTGACCAATCGATACCAAGTGAGTGCGTGGCCAACATTTTCACTTGTGAATAATATTATATAGGAGATTCGGCGCAACCAAAGATGACATTTTTTCTGGTTTTAATTCTTCTTTCATATTTTCTGAGCAACTTCATACCTCTATATACTGACTCAACTTCCTGCAATAGTGATTTTGCAAAATGTTTGGGAAAATCCATTCTATTCACACCTGAAAACAAATAAACCCAATTGTCGGGGAAAATCCAGAATGAAATTTGATAGGTGATAAGCGTGCGAGCCTCCGACTTTCGGCAAGCAAAGCTTTGTGAGTACAAAAGTACGTGAAGAAAGAATAAACAAAAAATAATAATAAAAACAAAAGCAAAGGCTAAGCGCTCAATATAGTTAGAAGCGAACAATCAGCATTTCGTTAAAAACAACAACAGCAAAAAGCCATAACAAAAGCGGCTGCTAAGTGATAGACAAGCAGACCCAAGCTCCATGGCATACGAGAGCCCAAAACACAACAAGTAACTCAAAACAAGCGAGTGCCTTATATGCTGTGATAAAAGCGCGCACAAACAGACTGTGATATACACTTCAACAGTTGTACACACACACGTATATATCACTTACATACATATGTATGTATATTTGAATGAATTTCAGTGTCTAGCGGTCTGCGGTCGTGCAAACGCCGATACGAAGTGACTAAACTTTTGCATTAGTCATCGGCTTGCTCGTTTGCATATACATATGTATGCAAAGCAAGCGCATATAATACGTCACTACGTCACGCAATAACGAAAAAAAGTAAAAAGAGGCTAAACTAAACTAGAGGAAGCGTGTTTGTTTGCATGTGCACATGTGTTCGTATAATTCGCTTATTAAGTAGTAAATGATTGTCACAGTTGGCGCGAGCTTTCAGCGAACGCCAAGCGCATAGCTGGCCGTTCGGCCGCTCGGCTGCTCAGCTGGTTGCTTGGATGGATGGCTGGTTTAATTGGTAAGCGCGGCGCATGCAGGGCGCGCGTTCAGTTTAAAATCGGTCAGCAGCGCAACGAAAGTGCTTCATATCAAAGACATACTGTTTACATATGTACATACTAAATATATTTATGCGCTCACTGTTATTTGCGTTGCTTGTTGTTGTTCAAAAAAAAAAATTAATTTTTCAGAGTGCGCTTCGTAAGTTTCGCAGTAATCAATTGTTTGTATGACGTGCAATATTTTCACATTTTTGTGCATGAATAATTATGTTTTTCTTAATTAATTCACAAGAATATACAATACTCACTTTGGCTGTTCGATTCAGTGTTGGCAGAAATTTATATCTCCTACTGTGCTTGCGCCAACTGGCCATATTGTCGATATTTATCGTATGTAGTGCATTTACAGTTGTATTCTCTGAACGCAGTGCCTTTTTAAGTGTTCGCACTGCTTCCTTTTTGGCCATCATATGCTGTATGCTCGGCTCGGCATCCTCCTCCTGCACATACCCGCATGCATTCACCCACTCGAGTGGCGCCTCAGCTTCGTTTGTCACGCTTGCTAAGCGACTCAGGCGCATTTCGTCGTTGTGGCGCTTGCGCAGTCGCTTTCGCCGTCCGCGTTGTGCCGCACCTGCCGTGCTGTCGAGTAATTGTTGAAAGACGGCGCTTTGTTGATTGCTAAGCGCCTCGGCGGCGTTTATAGCCGCTAATGCTGCTGGTCGGACGTTGTTGTCGGCGGTGGCTGCGGTGTGCATGTGAGCGGCTTGTATGGCGGCCGCTGCACTGTTTGCAGGCATTTGTGTTAATACTGTTAGCACTGTTAACATAAATACTGTTAATGTTGTTAACTGTTTGGTTCGTTGGCCTTGCTGTGTTTGCGTGGCGCTTGCTTTAGCCATTTTGTGGTCGTTTATTGTTAGCTGAAATTAAATAAAAATTATAATTTTAATTAATTAGTAATTAGTTTGGTAAATATTATTATAATAAAAAAACTAAGTAATAATTATTATTCAATAATTATTTTCTAATTATTATTTGATTGTAAATTATTTTCTTTTAGAAAAAAACTAATTTAATTTTATTTAGATCAATTATTTGGTTTTTTAATTATTTTATTTTAGAAAAAGTGTGTTTTTATTGTTAAATTAATTTTATTTAAATTAATAATCTTTTTTAATTAGTTTTTACTTTAAAATTATTTCTTTTTCATCATTATACTAATTTGATTTAAATCAATAATGTTTTTCTTATTATATTTGATTGAAAAATATTTTATTTTACAAAAAGGCATTTTGTTTGTTATCTTAAATTCTTTTATGTAAAATTTTGTTTTAATTTTTTACTTAAAATATTATGGTACTTTGTGTTTAGAAAAATTTAATATTTTTTCTAAAATAAAATTTTTAATATTTTTCAATTTTAGTTAAATTATTAAATTATTTTTTGATTTTAATTGTTATCTTAATTTTTTAAATAATAAAAAAATTTATTTCATATTTTTCTTTTAATTTTTTTTATACTTTTTAGTTTAAAATAAATAAATAATTTGTTTTTTGGGTTGTTAGTATTTTTAATTTTTAATAGTTTAAAATAATTTTATGAAAATATTTTATTAGTTAGAAATGGTTAAATTTGTTTAATTTTAGTTAATTTAATTGTTTTTGAAATTTTTTTACTTATATATTTTTATAGTTTTTTATATGTAATTTAATACTTAATACATTATTCATTATTTAATTAATATTTTTAATTTTTCTTTACTTACATATTTTTTATTTTATTATTTATTTTTTTTTTTTTTTTTACTTTTTTTTATATTTTATCGCATTTGTTTATGTTTTACGCAACCCATAAAGCATAACTCAACTAAACAAACCAGTTGCTATTGTATCTTCTTAAACGAAACGAAAATAAAAAATCTCCCTAGTTGACATTTACAACAACTTATCGCCGGCAATAAATCCTACAAATATGTTAATTAATATTGCAAAATGCCTGCGAGGCAGCAATATTAACATATTACGATACTAAACTAGTAGTTGCAACCTAAACGGTAGGCAGGCAGCATACACAACAACAACAACAACAACGACAAAATGCTGTAAACAAGTGTCATTCAAAGGCATAAAACAACGTGTGGCGCATGCGCTGCAACAATAACAAAAACGAGGACGAAGTCAACAGTACTCAGTAAGCAGCAGCAGTTGCACGAGGCTCAGCTGTCAGTGAAAAATGCAGAAATTCCACACACGCACACATACGTTTGTAGCTGTGTGCAGCCATGCCGGATTGTTTAGTGTCTGCAAATTATAAGTTGCGTCTAATGCGGTAGCTCATAATGACCAGCAACATTTTCATGTACATACATACATATATATATAATGTGCATATATGTAAATGGTTTGGTATAAAACAATTTGGGGATTTCGCTTGCGGTACGCTTGCGCCAAACGCTCGACGTGTCTGCAATGGCGTGCCAAAAAGTGGCTATAAAACAAGTTGATGACGTACCTGTATGCCTGTGCAGGTGCGCATGTGTATGTGTGTTTGTGCGTGTGAGCGCGCGTTGACACACGCTCGTAGGCGTAAGCCACCAAGCTTATAATAACCATGTCTTTGTCATTAAAATGGAATGAAAGGTCGTTATTGTTTTGAAGTTACCCCTCAATGTTTGTTTTTTCTTGGGTTTTCATTTCTTTTGATTTAAATTTTATTATTATTCTTTTTTTTGAAAAGACACAGGTTAAATTTTGACCTATATTCATTTATGTTTTGCGGCTATGACGACATGATAACGAGAGCTATTGTTGGTATGTGTATGTTTGTTGTTTTTTTCGAGAAATTTCTGGATTTTTTCTTTTTGTGCAAAATTATAATTTTTGGAATACAATTTTTAAATTAAATTAATTTCTTTAAATTAATTAATTTTTCTTAATTAAATTATTCGTTTTTTAATTAAATAATAAGTTTAAGGCAATCAACTATTTACATTATTTTGCTACCGTTTTTTTATAAAAATTTTATTTTGCCATTTTCATAATTTCGATTTCATAAAAATTTATTTTTTTTCATATGAATATTATTTTATTTTATTATTTTAAAATAAATTATCTTTTAAATTTTTTAATATTTTTTTGTTTAATAAAAATATTTTTTAAATTATTTATTTATCATTCAATTTAAAAAAAATAATAATTTTTTTAACATATATTCATATTATTAATATTAATATTAGGATATTTTACGTTTTTTTTCATAAAAAACTTAATTTTAATTTCTAATTTGAAAAATTTAATTAATTATTCTAAAGCAATCAATTAATTTAAATTTGTATTTTTTTATAATATATGAAAGGGAAGTAAATGAAGAAAGTGGTTTACAAAAAATCTTAAAAAAAAAACTTATTTGACAATTTTCCAAAAATATATGTATTTTTTAAAATACAGCACCACGCCAAATATTTGTATTTTAGAAATATTTCATATTATTTTATTTATATTTGAACATTTTTTCGTATTAATTATTTTAAAAATATTTCATCTATTAATTCAAACACCGCACATAAAATTTTTTTTTTTTTTTTTTGTTTTTATTTTTTTTTTATTAAATTTAATTTTTATTAATATTTTATTTTATTTACTTTTTTTAAATTTTTCCTTCATTCTTACCTTTTGCCTCTTATAAAAAATACTGTTAGTTAGTGCCTTTGCACTGGAAGCCAATTCGCTGCTTCTCTCTCTCACTTGTGCTGCTCTTAGACAGCTGATTTGTTGCAATCCCAAATGAAGTTTTTGCGATTTTTTAAATATTTCCGTTTTTTCGAATACTTTTGAATACACACGTGTTTTTTACACAGCCAAATTACGTATTCGTGACAATAAGTTCCGTTACAACACGTGCTTCGCAATAAATAAATTAATAACGAGCTTAATAATAATTAATTAATTTTAATTACTGTAATTTTCACAGCGCTTTTCAATTGACTTTTAATACGTGTTAATAATTTAATATAATCTTTACTTAATACTTATTTCGTTCGTTTCAATTATTATTAATTTAAATTATTATTATTTTTTGCTCCGAGCTGCGTGTTGCTCATTTGTCGATTTAATACTTAATAATATCGTTGCTTACGTTTCGCAGTCTTTATATGAACTAACTAAAAACATTTGAATGCCGACTCTCTTATGAGCTTGTTAACGCCGGCATGCAGCGTTTACACACACGCACAGACACACACGAACACAGATGCCAATAAGCGACGCGTTAGTCAGCGCGACACGCTTACTTGCGGGCCGGCTTGAGTCTCCCTCACAATTATGAATAAGAGTTACGAGCAATGA
Organism: Bactrocera zonata; assembly: GCA_037783105.1. Classification (NCBI taxonomy): domain Eukaryota; kingdom Metazoa; phylum Arthropoda; class Insecta; order Diptera; family Tephritidae; genus Bactrocera; species Bactrocera zonata. The sequence goes on along the minus strand of JBAWJQ010000842.1, from coordinate 95,712 downwards.
GTTAGAAATTAACTGTGTATATTCAATTGAGTCAAATGTTGAAATCACAACAACAAATGACAAGAAGCAAGAACAATCACAGCAAATCGTGGCAAATGGGTAGGTGTTTATGGTTGTTAGCGGATGTAAGTATGTGTGTGTGTGTAAATATTGTGTGTAGGTGCGTGTCTGTCCGTCTGCGCGTTCCAGCCGACAGACGTGCAAAAGAACGAAGAAAAACGCGCGCACTCTGCAATTACTCATCGGCATTTTCCGCATGCAACAAGAGGACGGCGATGAGCAGACAGACGCGCCACGGTGATACATACCTATGTATATAATATATCTACATTTCTTTGTCAGTGTGTGTGTGTGCTGCTTGGGCGCTCAAGAAGGTAATATTCACCTATAAACGCACGTTTTTTCACACTCTTCAGCTGTGGAGACACCCCTAGGGCACAAGCCCCTACGCTATGGACGCAGCGCATGCCAACTATTTTTGTATATATGTATGTATGTATATATATATACTTGCATGTCTGTGTAGTTATTTGTTTTGAGACCGAGCCTAAGGCTCTAGCTTGGCTGTGAGCATTGAGTGGGCTGGTGAGTAATAAACTGCTTACTTAGCCGCTCGTTTACAGCCAAACACACACACGCACACAGACACAAATGCAGCTGTAAATTTTACGCTCTTGCCACGCTTGAGTGAAATGCTATGCAGCAGAAAGGTGTTGTAAGTGCTGCTTACAAGCATATAAAATCAGATTTATGCTCAAAGCGTGGTATTTACCTAGAGCATATACATACATATGTTTGTAAGTATGTGTGTGTTCGATCACTGCTACCTGCGCTAATCACGTTTATACATGTGGGCGTTGTAATTGCATTCATAATGCAGGCACACATAAACTTACAGGTATCTACTTGAGTTTTTTCTTGTCAATTACATGCATTTCAATTATGTGCCTGTGACGTCGCTGTCGTAAGCAGCCAATGGCAATTTGCATTGGCAGCTGTTAGCGGTGGCGGGGCGGAGACATTTCCGTACACACATCAGTCTTCAGTAATACGCAAATATTTCTATCTATTTACCTTAGAGTATTGAGTGTAACTGCGAATGAAGAATACATCCATACATACATACATACACAGGTATGTATGTCGGTGTAATTATTTGCTTACTCCCTGACGTGTGCATATTTAAAAATAAAGTGCAAATAAGTTCCCCTACTTATGTTTACTTTGACGGTGCTCTTTTCTAATTTTGCTTTATTTTCAAATTTTGTAATAAATGTTCAGCCAACACCCTCATTCGCAAATTGCCATATTTAGAAATTTAGGTATTTTCACACTTTCATAAAGTAGTGACGTCTTGAAGTGTGACGTTGTCGTTTGACTGACTGTGATTAATGTTATGCACTATGCAAATAATTGTTGGGTTTGGTCATGATATTCTTAGAAATATTACTAAAAATAGCGTAATTGTTGTTAGGGAAAAAAAAATCCCACTGGCGTTATTTTTAAGTCTAGACATTTTTTGTTTTAATTATTTGTGGGCTTGTTACCTGGCTTGCTTAAGCTCGCTTTGTATAAAGAATTGACGAAAATGAAAATTTAATTGAATTGAAATATTTACCAAAAGTGTATAAATGTGGGACCGAAAAGTATATGGGGTATTCCATACCAAATCGACCACTTTTGAACCCGACCCCTTTAGATTTTTCTGAAACTTATCCATCCTTTTCTAAACTTTGAAAAACATTTTTGAGAATTTTTTCAAAACTTTTTGTCCAACTTCAAAAAAATTATGAATTTTTCAAAAAAAAATGGCTTTTTTATTTTCAAATAGCTATAACTTTTGCAAAAATTTACTTTTGGGGACCTTTTTTTAAATTTTTGGTTTTGAATGAACTTTTTGAAAAAATACATGAAAAAATTTAACACGATCAGTTATATAAAATAATCTGTTTTTTTAAGCAAAATCTTCTTTTTTTGGAAGTTCGCCGTTTTTTGGAGCTTCGCCATTTTTGTTTTTGCTTCAAAAAAAAAAAAACTTCAATTAATTTGGCAACTATCTGTGCTAATCTCGGAGTGGGCCTATTTTTTTTTTATTTTTTTTATTTATTTAAAAAAAATGTGAAATTTTCAAAAATGAAAAAAATTTCTTCCCGTAAACTTTATTTCTATCATATAATTTGTATGAGAAAATAAGATTGCAATTTTTTATATTTTCCATGCATTTTTACAACGACTTCCACAAATATTTCAATACTAAAGTTAACCAAATCGGTTCAGTCTTTCATGAGTTCTGGCGAGACTAACGAACAGTAACTTATTTTTATACAGATAATATACTCGTAAGTCTCAAATACATAATTCAAAGTTACTTTGAAATAAGCCTTTGGAGAGATACCTTCAAAATTAGTCCTACTGAAATTTTTTAACACATCCATTGAATTTATTATATAACTTGAGCAGAATTTTTTATTAAATATGAACACACCTTTTCTAGCAGAATTTTCTTACAGACTGAGGCAATTGAAGAATTGTTTTCATAGAAAAAAAAAAAAACAATTTTCACAAGCTGCTTTTGAGGCAATTTTTCACAAGCACAATCATTCGCTGAAGACCTGAACTGGTGCCAGTTCCGTACTATAACATGGATGCATAACAAGTTCCCTAATGGGCGATTATTACCTTCACAACGACTAAATGCTGATAGTAGATTGCTTCGCCAAAGTTTTTACCAACTGGCCAAGATTTGGCCATGACCATTTTCGCCTGTAGTTATTTAATCCATAAGTTAAAAATAAAGATTACCTTTGGCCTTCGAAAAATTCACCAATATACATAGAGCTGAGCTCAATGTCCCCGCTGGGACATAATTAATTTTTACTGTAAGGATATGCTTTTCATTTTAAACTTAAATGGACGACAAAAGCTTACAGCCTCTTTCGTAAATATTGCACTTTGAGCACCCTGAGGTTTTTGTTTAAAGAAATGAAAATATAGAAACATGCGGTACAATTCTGGTCAAGGCTCGAATATCTTCTGACTTAAATTCACTTAAAGGCTACGAAGGGTTCAAACGGAGCCATCAAGAGAAAAAATCACTTTGCTCACAAAATAATTTAGGTTGATAAAAAAGTGGTCTTATTGAAATTTTTCTTAGCCACCTTCACACTTAAATACTACTTCATAGGTATAAACTTGAACTTACTACAGGCTTGTTTAAAAACAAAAAATCTTAAATTTTGCAATAGTTTTTGTTTGGTGCCCCATCTAAGATGAAAGACCGAAAACAACATTATCGACATGTCTTACTGTTTTACTATCAGAAAAAAAAAAAATACAGTTCAAGCAAAACGAAAATTACGAGACGAGCGCGTTAACAGAAAATATGTTGACGACAAAATTTCGTTTCAATTCGCAAAAGACTATAAAAAATCCGCAGAACCTTTCTCTCGAAAACTTGTAAAGCTGACTCATTAGATATTGTCATCGTCAATTCCTCTGGACCATAAAGCAGGACAGCAATGACGAGCGATTTGTAGAATTTAGTCTCTGTTCGTCGGGAGTGGACTTGACTTTTCCATTGTCTACTCAGTCCGAAAGAGCAACTTTGGGAAAGAGTTATTCTTCGTTGCATTTCTGACGTTGTTGTTGGTCTTAATGCTGATTCCAAGATAAACGAATATATTAACTACTTCGAAGTTATGACCGTCAGCAGTGACTGTGCGACGGTCGATGACTGGAGGATGGAGCCATGTGTAGAAGATTACGCAAAGGAGAAAAGTTCTCTGAGTTTCATTCACTTGGGAGTGACCAAAAACGATTTTTTTGTGGCTCAAGCAGCTTACCATTTCCGGTCTTAGACCAAGTACCCTCTGGGTAGTCACAAAACATATTGTTTGAAGGCAAGCTAAAGTAAGAATGCGAAACATACGAAAAGACTTTTTCGACTAATAGAATTGATCAGCGTGAAGAGCCGACCGTCTGTATATATGTCAAAGTGTCTCTCAGTTTTTGAGATATCAATCGGAAGTTTTGGATACTTCTTTTTCTTTTCAAGAATTTGCTCATTTGTCGAAACCGACGACATCGAATCACTATAACAAATATGTAGCTGCCGTTCAAACTGACCGATCACAAGCAAAATAAATATCTTTCTAACTCCTTCATGCTTTATATGTAAAACGCACTTGTGAAGGATATTGTAGCTTCGGTGCAGCCGATGTTAAGATTTTTTGTTGTTTTTTTTAGTACTAAAAGCGTGCTTGATAACTTGTCGAGCCCTAAGAAAAAATAAAATAAACAGTGTTTTTACGTCCACAACAGTATTATTTGCATTACCACTCATTACATCATAAATAAATAAATAAATTAAATAAATATTATAGCAGATTCATTAGATATTCACTTGCACTTAAATATATATGGAACATATTTTACTATCACTTCATTATATTTTTGACTTAAATCCTAGATACAACAATACTTTAATAATATATAAATTAAATAATTTAATTAAATCACAGCTTCGTATTTGGTTGCCTTTTAGTTCTTCCATGCTTGCAATAATTTTATCTTTTGTTTAAATCATTTGGAATGTTTAATTTTTTTTAAATTAAATTTCGTTTTCTTCTTCCGCAGAGTCATCGCCGTCATCAGCATTGAAAATGGACGCATCCTTTTCCAAACTTCTATCGAGTATGGTCGGGTGAGTGTTCGTCTTGCATGTATACGACATTTCAATGTGCCGAGGGCGGCGGGGTAGCGTTTTCCAAATTCGTAGCAAATAATTTTGATAGAAAAATTTAACAAACCGCAAATCTGTATGATGGACACCATGTTGCCCGGCAACATTTGTCTTTGTGTAGAAATTGATTTGCGCAAACATTTCGGCGTGTGGAATGCTGGCAACATGTCGGTCACGGCGTGGAAAGCAGCCATTTATATCGGTCTCAATTTCGCAAAGTATACGCTTAGCGTTCTGCAACAATTCCTGCAACTCGTGTGTGATGACACCCTGTGTACGTAGGTGCTGTTGGTCCCATTTTTGTTGGATTTCATGCAGATAGTCAAAAGAAGCGATGAATATTTGTAGGCTGCGATGCCAGCAAACGGGAGCAATCTAAAAATAACAAAAAAGCATAAAGATACACTTAATAAGCGTTGCCATGCGATAAAAAAATAAAAATATATATATATATATATATTTTAATAATAAATAAATATTGTATAAAAAAACACGCATTCCACAGCAAGTATAACTCTACTCATGTTTGTATGTGAAAAATTTGGCCTGCAACCTTTGGCTTTGATTGATTTATCGTGCTATTGCAGCCACAGCCGCCGCTGCCACAACCACCGCCTGTGCGCACGGAAACCTCTTTTGACTTATGCAAATCATCGCATTGCGCCTCCAAGCATTAAAATGTTGTTGCAACTGGTTTTGTGCAACAGCATATATTTTTGCAGTAGCAAGTAGTGCAGCAAGCAACGTACTTAGTTTGCTTGTCGGCAATCGGTGACTACACCGCCACTGCCAGCGTTTGCCTTCGTCACCTTCATGCTTAGGCTTTGCTTATCTAAACATCTCGGTATCCTGCGCGGCTTTTTGTGCACCTAATGAGAGCGTAAACGTATGCGCTCCAACGGCAGTGGTAAGTGCTCGCTTCAGCACTCTCATAAAGCCCTAAGGGCGGTCATTGTCAAGTTAACGCTTCGGATGCCATGCAACATTCTTACGTTATGTATTTGGAAGTATAGAGTTGATAGGATGTGGCGTCAATAAAGGGTGTGCTCCAGTGTGGGTTACTTAGTTTAAGGAGTTGCTCGATGTGAGGACTTTTTGCTTAAGGTCAGAAAATTTTTCGATTTTAGTGATTTTGTTGTCTCATATTTAATTATATTTTTGATAGTTATGTGTAGATAAATAGTTCAGGAACTTGACTTGTAGGATGACGGGACTTTTACTCGGGATTACAAAAAAGTTCATTGATGTACGTGTCATGCAAGCTTATTGAGTTTTTGAATGATTATCTTCTGGCTAGAATTCTCTTCAATCATTATAACAGTGGTTAGGTTAGGTTAATCTGGGAGGTCAATAGGCCACGCATAGACAAGTTTGATGCTTTACGATAACAGATGGGGTTCATTTGCTAAGTTCAAGAGGAGTACTCATCGGTTAGGATGCCTGCGCTTGACGCGAATTTTAATAGACTCTGCAGCCTCACTGTCGATACTTCCTCCATTGAATCATACTATGGGAAGCCCAGATGCTTACTGCGTAGTCTTGTCTATAAGTGGTTAAGTTGTTAACAATTAGGAAATATTGAGGTCTGGATTTATTATCTTCAAGCTAAAATTCTCTTCAAACATTATATCAGGGGTTAAGATGATACAAATTTTGAAATATTGAGGTAACCTCAAATATTCTGTGAAAATGAACTTTACTAATTCGTGCTGGGATAAAGTTGCAATCAAAAAAATTTCGAAAAATTCATTCAAACAAAAATATAACTGTACACTGAAATGAGCTCTTGAGCTACTGCTCTTTAGATACACTTAAGATCTCTGAATGGAATAATCTCAAGTATTATCATAATAAACTAAACACTTTCGCTCCTGTATAAATCCACTTTATAATCAAGCTAATGGAGAAAATTTGTCTATATGTACCCCTCTTCAATGTATAACTCCGCAGATGAGCTCTTCTTATGTAACACTCTTGCTTAAGATCTTTGATTGGCTCTCTTCAAGGCACTAGCTCTGAGAGTCAGCTAAAATTATGTTATGACAAATAAATCCTCCATGCAGACGAGCCTTTGTACCTCGGTTTGCTGAATGATAATTTGATGTGTCACGCAAAAATCAAAAAATCTGGATTATCATTGATATGTTTGCACAATTCATTCGCACAAATGCGTAAAAGTTTTTCCATATTTACTATATGAGTATTTGCATACATATATACATATACGAGTATCAGCGCACAATTGCTACAAATGAGAAGTGGAGCGTGCCATGGGTACTTAGAGAGGTGTGTAGTGGACAGGTAAAAATCCCCTGAAGACGCATTGATGACACCACAAACTTCAGAACGCCCCCAAGCATGTTTGCTCATATAATCAGTTTAGTGCCGGGTTTTTTCGCAAAAGCCCCAAGCACTGCTGGTGGCGTTGGATACACGTAAATGTTGAGGAAAGTTTTTTTTAACAATTATTTGATCATGAGTGCGATTGTAACGTAAATGTGAGCAAATGCTGGAATATAGTGTTTGAATGGAAAATTGTAAAATACAATATAAAATGCATTGCAAATCCCGCGGTAAAGCACATATGTACATGTGGCGACTTATTGCTCGACAATCGTATCAACATGTGATGTGTCGCGGCGTCTTAGTGTCTAGTAATTCATTTTCCATATAATAATTTGTAAGTGCTCATTTGTGGGCATAAATGCCTACCATGCGCCGGCTCATGTACTTTCTGTGAATGGGGTTATTTGGCGCGTGGCGGTTTTCAACCGAACGCCGTGTACGTCATGCACTGCAAGACCTATGACTGACCGCACTTCGTATAAGCATCCGTCTGGCGTGTGTACTGAGTCATCGGCAGTTATGAAAGCGTGTGAATTAAGTTTCTTACTTGACTTCTTGCAATGCTCGCAAAGACGCATTGCAATTTCTTTGAATCTTAAGACTTTCATTTTAAATTTCTGTCGCGTTAGCGTTAGTGTTTGCTGTTTTCATGATTTTATATAACATATTTAACGTTTCACTTACCGTGGCATTACGCTCCAGTGTTGGCAAGAATTTGTATTTTCTTTCATGTCGGCGCCAGGCTCGCATATCGTCAATGTCGATGCCGTGTAAAGCGCTGTTTCTAAGGCTTTTATATTCCAGACGTACAGTTTCGCGCAGATTTTTCATGTACTGCAACAAAATAAACAAAATCATCGATTAGATGTATTTCGAAAATAACACATTTGCTGCCAAAATGTTGAAACTTGTTGTTATCATTATATAAGGATAGATGAGCAAATATTTTTAAACTTCTGTTGCTCTCTAAACTACGAATTCATCGAATGGATGTATTTCGAAAAAAATATAATTAAAAAAAAAATTAAATTAAAAAAATTGCAAGTTCAAAATCAAAAATTGCATATTTTTTCAATTTAAATAAAAAAACTTAAAAATTTCGAAATCGAAAATAGCATGATTTTTTAATTTACATAAAAAAAAATTATTAATTTCAAAATCGAAAATTTAATACTTTTTCAAATAAAAAAAATTAAAATTTCGAAATCAAAAATAGCATTTTATCAAATTAAAAAAATCTTTAAAATTTCGAAATCGAAAATATCATATTCTTTCAATTTAAATAAAGCAAAATAGAATTTTTTTTCAAATTAAAAAAAAATAAAATTTCGAAATTAAAAATAGCATTTTATCAAAAAAAAAAAAAAAAAATTAAAATTTCAAAATCGAAAATAGCATATTTTATCAAATTTAAAAAAAAACTTTAAAATTTCGAAATCGAAAATGACAAATTTTTTCCATTTAAATGAAAAAAGTACAATTTCAAAATCGAAAATAGCATATTTTATTAAATTAAAAAAAAAAATCTTTCAAATTTCGAAATCGAAAATAGCATATTTTTCAAATTAAAAAAATAAAGTTTCAAAACCCGAAAAAGCATATTTTTTGTCAAAGTACTTTGAAAACCATTAATATGAAATGTGTGTTTTTCTCTTCCACTTATATTATGAGAAAAAAATTATTTTTGTTGTAATATTTTTTGTTGTTAATTCAAATACTCTAGTAATCTGTACATTTTGGGTTTTAAAAATGAGAAATAATACAATATTCATTAATTTTCACATTTAAGTTTCTAATTTCCGCTTACCAATTTGATATAATCCTGACTCAGATTTTCAGCCAGCTCATCACCACTCCAGCCGTTATCACGTCCGCAAACATTGTGCCACGCAGGCTCGTCATTATGCTTATCCAATGCGTTGTCGGCATTGTGACGCTTATAGACACGTCGTTCCACATGTTCGTCATCAGCATCTTCTGTTTTATGCTCGCGATGTATGAAACGTGCGAGTTCGTGCAACAGTTCCCAAGTATCCTCCGCTGACTCGATTGACTCCGAAACAGCGCGCGCTTGCTGCGGCAAAACGGCGGCAGAGGTGTGCTGTGGAAATTGCGCCAAAATCGTCAACACGACGACGATGAAGAGTGAACAGCCATAAGTGCAGCATTTTGTTGAGGTAGTGAGGCGACGTTGTGGGTGTGCTTGAGATGTGACGCAAACATCTTTCACCTGGTGGCTGTAAGCTGTAAACGGTTTTTTATGTTTTAAAAGTGTATGCAATAAGTGGGAATTTTATTTAGTATCTAATGAAAGAGAATTAATTGTGAAATTGCAACTAAAATTATGTGTAAAGCTATTAAATATCATAATACAACGTGTATAACGCCCAGTGGGCCAACGGGCAAGTACTCGTATATAGAAAAAATCCCCACACTCTATTTCATAAGAATAATTCTTCATTTAATATCTCAGCGAATGTGTCTCTGGTTTATCAGCGTACTTACAATATTAGATATGCATCAGTTAAGCAGAGACATTACACCATGAAAAATTCCCAGGCGGCCAGCAGCAATATAGCAATAGCGCCCATACACCACCCCACACATACAAGCAGTAAACTAGCAGTAAATATTTGCTTGAGTGAAAGAGTTCGTTTGAGTACTATGGAGCGCCAAGAAAAGAGACTCACACACCCATTCAACGCAGGCGGAAAAGCAAAGTGGGCGCGCTGGAGGCAAAGCAAATGAGCGTAGCTAAGAGCAATCGAATGAAAGTAGCGCTCACACACATACATGCTCAGCGGCACGCAACACGCTGCTCATGCACTTGTAGAAAGACTCAGCGTAAAGGTATTTTTATGAATGAAAATTTTGCACAGCTGATTACTACTATGCACGCCTTGGCGGGAAGGGCATGTGGTGGTTGTGGGTATTTCCAGTACATGCCTACTTACTCGTATGTACATGCTCGCGTAATTGCGAGCATTGATATACTGTTATTGGCAGTGTAATTAGAGCGAGCGGCGGGTGTGAAAGGCGGATATGTTAAGTTATTTGTGGCAGTTGGCAGAACACACGGAGTTTACTCAAATTTTGACTCGCTTGCTTAATTGGCTCTCTTATGTGACAATTTTTTTTTGTGTTGCTCGCATTTTGAGTTGGATTAGCTTGATTTTGCTGGTTTAAAGTATTTAAAATGAATGGTTTGCGGTGTTAATTACAACAAAAATTAATTCATTTTAATTAAATTAAAATTATTTTTTTTTTAAATTCACTTACAAACTAACAAATTTAATTAAAACAAAAAATTTATTATTAATAATTTAAAAATTAAGGTAAAAATTGAATTGAAGAAGTTGATTTTCATTGATATTCATATTAATTAAAAAATTATTTCCTACAAAAATTTAATTCTTAATAACTTGAAAATCTCTGTTAACTATTAAAAATATTTTAAAAATTCCAATTACAATTTTTAATATACTTTTTAGATTATTTTAAATTTTTTAAAATAAATTTTCTTAATTTATTAAATAAAACAAAATTTTTTGAACAGTTATTAATTCAATTTACAATTAAAAGAAGTTAAGATTACCTAATTTTTAAATAAAATTTTTGATTTTGACTTTATTTTAAAAAAAATTGATTCCCAATAATTTAAAAAATTTATTTTACAATTTTTATAAAAAAATTTAAATTTAATTTAAAATTAAAAAAAAAATATTTTAGATTAATTAAAAACTTTAATTAACAATTTTTCAAAAAACTTTTTTAAATAATTAAAAAAATTAATTTCATTTTTTTGCTGTTTACTAATTTAGTTTACAACTAAAAAAAAAATCAATATATAATTTATAAAATGTAATTCTTTTATTATTTAAAAAAGATTAATGAATTAAAAAAAATTAATTATAAAAATTAATAAAGAATTTTTAATTTTTTTTGGTGATTAGTAAAAGCGTATGATCTTTAAAAAACAAATTATGAAATTAATAAAAAAATTTAATTTAAAAAAAAATAATTGACAAATTTTCAAATTATTCTGCTTCTAAGTAAACATGCATTTTCATTAGGTCAGCTTTAAGTTTTGTGTCGCTGTTTCACAGTTATTAATAACAAATGCATTTCAAATCTTTTATTTGCAACCATATTCGGACATTTGCCGACAATGCTTAACTCAATCGCCTACTTAATCGAATACGAAATCGAGCAACAACAACACAGTAAGTGATGTACAAATTAAAGATGTTGTAGAAATCATCGACCCATTCAATCACTATGCCACTTCACTGCCAAAATTAAATCTATTACTCATGTATGAGTACACGCCAGATGATACCTTCGCATCGGCGGCTAAACGACCAACTGTTGCGGTTGATGAGCCTGCTTTTATGGTCTTTTTTTCTCTTCAATTTGATATTTTCATTTCTTGCTTTTGAATCATCAATAAAACTCAATAATTGGCTTATTTTTAAAAATGCGTTGTTTTTTCTGCATGTCTGCAGATCTTGATTGAAGATTAGTGTACAGTTGAACTTTGGACAGCAAAAAAAAATTTCGGATTTGCTAACAAAAAAATTACTTTATTGTGCTTACTCTAAATTGAAAATGGCAGCTTTAATTGATGTAAGAAATTCAAATCACAGAAAGCATTAAATTCAACGCTGACATCAATTAAGGTAGAGCGAAAAGTTAAAGCTTTGGAGTTTGATGTCATTTTTTTGTTTTGTTTTGAAATTTGCAGAGCTTTCACGAAAATCTAAATAATTAAAATAATACAATATTTATATATCTAGTTTCTTGTTTTTTACAAATTAGCGATTTCCTTAGTTAACTTAGCAATAAGATAAATAATTAGTATTTGAATTCTGCGAATATGCGAAAGCCTTATTTACTACAGCTTAAAACTCTCAAAAAGTTTCCGTGTTAAATTATGCTATATCAAAGCTTTATTTTTATAACCTGAACTGGATATATTAAGTTTGCTGTGGATATATGAAGTTCACCCAGAATAAAACGACGGCGACCTTCGAAAGTCTGTATTTCTACATATGCGAAATAGTCCCTCAGTTTTCGAGATATTGTTACTAAATTTTGTATAGATTTTTTTTCCCCAAGAAGCTGCTTATTTGTTGAAATTGTCGCCATTGGATCATTATAACATGTAGCTGCCATACAAACTGAACGATCGGAATCAACTGCTTGTATGGAAAACTTCTTTATTTTACGAGATATCTCCACGAAATTTTGAAAATGTCATAGCTGAGAGCAATAATACAATCTTTGAAAAAATAGTTCAATTTGGATCGCTATAGCATATAGCTGCCATACACACTAATCTTTCGAAATAAAGTTCTAATATGAAAAACTTTTTTATTTTATAAGATATATTCATGAAATTTGGCATAGATTATTGTTCTATCTATCCGAAGAAATTGTTTAGATCGAACAACTTTAGCATATAGCTGCCATACAAACTGAAGAATCAAAATCAAGATAACGATCTTTGTTTACTCTTCGATGCTAAAATATATGCACCTGTGTAGGATATCATAGTTTCGGTGAAATCGAAATTAATATTTTTTCTGCTTGCAATTATTTTTACCGTAATTACTACATTATTTTTCTACAATAAATAACTTTAAGAAAGCGGCTGAGAAATATTTAGTGATGATGTAAGTATTTTTGTCGTCATTTCATAAAAAGTAAATTTTTTTATTTTTAACCTAAGCCGGATTTTATCAGTATGTATAAAATTCAACTTAATAACATAACATAATTCAGTATTTCTGTTTATTTAGAGCGCACATTTTCGTCGTTCACGAGTAATTGTGATAATTCTAACGCCAATAGAAATACAAAATATTCAAAAGTCATATTTAAAAATAAATGAATTTCGTCGTCTAAAAATTTTTTCACACCTAATCGATTTGTAAATATTTAGAGACAATATAGCTATTAATAAATAGGCGGTAATGAGTATGCGAATATTTATTCATAAGTAGGTGAGCACATGAGCTGCAACATGTGAGCTAATAATTGCTATAATTTCAAAGGTCGTTCTTTAGCTTACTACTTTACTATAATGAACGCAATAAATAAACTTCTTTAAAATTTATTAGCACTTCCATAAATACATGACAGCAAAAAGATATTCTTATGTGTGTCAGTTTTCGTGTATATGAACAGCATAAGGAAATGCTTGAGTCAGGTGAACGAGACTTTAGGCATTTGGAAGCACAATTAATTGATAACGAAATTATGTGGCACGCGACATTGCGCAATTGAGACAATTAAACAATAAATTACACACATACTATACATATACGTATGTGCGTGTAGCTTTTCTTCCACTTCCGAATCGGCAACACACAGCTAGGCGAATGTCACTCATACAACATGTAGGCCAGACAGCTAACCATTTAAAGTGGCGTTATCAGTTCGAAAACACGCACACTGGCACTTATATTGATGTATGTTAGCATGTGTCTCGCATATTATCAGCTACCGTTGGTATTGAACCAACTCTACACCCACATTTTTGCGCAGATAGGAGTTAGCCAACGCAACGGTTATTTCAATTGGCCGCTGAATAAAATTCGCTTGATGAGCGTTTGTTGGAGTAATTATCAGCGCAAAGGCAATTTCTCGTGAATTTCACCAGAATTTAGCATTAGTCACTCATTGGTATTTGCTGACGAGTGTGTTGTAGAGCAAGTTGCTGCTGAGAGTTTTTCAAACATCAGGCAAGTGGCGAAGCAGCTAGTCAGCCAGACAAGCAATAAAACGTGCGTAGCTCTACAAACAGCTGACTACTAGCATTTTGTGGGTGTTAGCTGATGGGGAGGGGCACTTGAAAGGCTGGTACGAATATGGAAATTTTGTTTTTTGTTTTTTTTCCGGTCTATTGCTTAAACAATTTGTGATGACTCGACGCTTTATGTATGCAAATTGATCGAGTAAATTGAAATAAGAATCTGAGAAGTTCACATATTGATTTATGAATGGAAAACTGTGACCGTTACTTGCATATGCTAAAAATGTTATGGTTCCAATTTAAATAAAACGTATGAAACTCGTAAGCTGCCGAAAAATCGGGACAGAAGTATCTGAATACAGAAGCTTGAGGTTTATTAAATGCTAACATATTTTTGGTATTGAAGTATAGAAGTAAGTAAGTAAGTAAGTGTTGAAATGCTGAAGCCATTATTAAATAGCATCATGATGATGAAAACTCTCAGGAACTCTAATGTCCGCTTATAAATTTGACACTCTCAAATTCTCGATAAAATTTGGAGTTTATTAAACACTATTATGTTTTCATGATGAAAAACAGTAAATTAATAGAATTTAAACTATTTCAAAGCTCCGATGAATCGGGATTGAAGTAAAAATTTCGGGATTATTAAATGTTTTCATACTTTTGATGATAAATACTAATACATTTCTGCTAGAAAATCAAATAAGCTCATAATCCCGAAAAATCGGGATTGAAGTAAAAATTTCGGGCTTATTAAATATTATAATATTTTTGGCCATGAGAAATTTTGTACAGTTAAAAAATGTAATAAGAGTGAAATCCCGAAAAATCGGGGTTGGTGTAAAAATTCGGGATTATTAAATATTGTCATATTTTTAGTCCTGACCAATAAAGTAAGTTTAAAAAATATAATATTCTCAAAGTACCGAAAAATTCGGGATTGATGTAAACATTTTGGGATTATTAAATGTTGTCATATTTTTAGTCATGAGCAATATTTTAAGGTTAAATGTGAGTTAAAAAAATTTCAAATTCCGAAAAAACCGGGTTTTAAAATAACGAGTCCCGAAATATACGTTTTCATAGAGTTATGCCAATTTCATACCTAAAACGCATATTTATGTATGACACATACGGCAACTCAATTATACAAATAAAGTAATTATTTTTACATATAAAACAGAAGCTATAAATAGCAATAAATACTGGGTCTTGTCTAAAATTAGCCACAACTGAAATTTGATACATTTGTATAAATTCGGTTGCCAAACTCGTGGGCCGTCTCCCCCACAGTTTAAAAAAACAACAACAACACAGTTTCAATTTCTAGGTCGCCGACGAAACGTCATCGTTAATGAGCCTACACACATACGTCCACGTAAATCAAGCAGATCAAGATTTTTTTTCTCCACTCATCACTTATACGCCTTCATTAATATTTATCCCAGCTGTTTGCCTGACGCTTGCGGTGCGAGTATTTTGACTTTATGTGGGCGCGCTTGCCGAAATTTGCATACTCAGCACAAAAGCAAAGCACAACAAAACACAAAAAAGCGCTACTTTTGAGTATGCTTATCCATATGGATATATTTGTGTGTGTGTGTGTAGCGAGCGCCAATTGCTAATTAAGCTATTAGGCGGCAGCGAACGGCACCGGCTGCTTTGCCAAAAACAACAAAAAACTGATGACAACTTAAAATTTAAGGCGCACACTCATACAATTTCGTGTTGCTATCGGAAATGTTGTCGTAGGTCAGAAACGACGTTGACTGCTTTTATTGGCTGTTCGATTTTAGAACGGTTTATTTTAGTGCGATAATACAATATTTGTATTTTTGAAGCTAGGGAGGAGTAGTGATTTTTTCATTCAAGCGAATTTTGTAGGTGAGAATATTTAGATTTTAATTATTAATAATACAGTCAAACTATTTTCAGAAAATATGGTTTTAAGTTTTGTTTTTTTTTTTTTATTATTGAGAAAAGTTTAAATTCACATTTTTGGGTAATATTAACAAGGTGTTGATTACAGTATGACTTTTGAATACTTGACAAAAAATGGAATTTGGTAAGCGAAAATGAAATTAGTAAAGAAAATTCGGTACAAAAGAACAAATATTGTGTGTAATATATAACGCTTCACAACGTTTTTGTGTGCTGAGTGTTTGGTTTTTAGACACTGATATACATATGTTTTAGTTATTTTTTAAAATACATAGCTACAACGTTAGAAAACCTTATCAATACAAATAAAAAAATGATAAAATTTCTCGAGAACTATTCAACCTATCTCCAAGAAATTCTACACAAAGGATTTTTTTCGATTACAAAAATGTGAAACAAAAAAATGTAGGAAATTTTCGCTAAATAAATTTCTGCCAAAAATCCAATTTTCCGTTTGTTTTCCATCGGCCAAGTTCTAGGTTAAGGTTTTAACTAAAACTCGTATTTTTCACTTTAGTTGATCCTCTAACGAGTCTAAGTCCTGCCAACGCGGGGGCTTTTCTTTCCGAGGAGTCACCGGAAATTTCGTTGAAATAGCCGAGCTTCAAATATTTTTTTCCAAAAATTGCGAAATTTCTTTGGTGTGTTTGTAACAAAAAAAAATTCTAATATAAATATTTGTTTTTTTATAAGAGAAAAAATTGTTGATAGATGGTTGTTTTTTTTACTCGAGGAAAACCATGCAACCTCTTAAGCTAAATTTCAATAATCGCAGGAGAATTAATTGAAAGACTTAGTGATAGTAATACGATTAAGTATAGCCTGATTTTTTTTTTTTTTGCATTTTAATCTTATTAAAAATTTTTTAAGGTGCTGTCGGGGACAGCGTCCAGTGAGAACAAATTCACTTGTCGAGATCAAACTTGGTAAGAATAAGTATATTAGAGAACCTTTTCGCATTTCAGTCTGGGTCAGACGGATCACTCAGACGCACAAGTTTTGGTTAGCGCTTGATGAGTTCACGGTTGGTCAATTGAGTAAAATATTGGAAATATTTTAAGAACTTTTTTCATTGAAAATCTCAACTCATAATCACATAATTAATTGTACACAAATTTACTAGGATAAAACCAATATTTCACAAAGTAAGCAAACACTAAGCCTCAGCTAGCCGACCCTAAATAAAGTACAAAATCGCGTGAATATACCTTTATATTACTCACCAGTAACTGTTGTGTTCTCCATTATTTTAGCAGACAAATTTTTTTGATTCGTAAATTTCAAAAAAATTTATAAAAAAATTAATTAATCTGGTCACAGATATTTCGTCGCTTCCAAACCCTTTCAGTCTGCTTGCTTTCACTAATTTCTATTAATTTCAATTAATTTACGTATTGAACACCGGCAAACAGTATCGATCACAAATGACAGGAGTAGTTTACGCTTTCGATCTGAAGCAACTGTTGCCGTTATCACTGCAGACCAATGTATTTATACTCATATAGAATATCGATATATCAAAAAGCAAAACAAAAAAAAAAAATACATAAATAAATGAAATGGTGTAGTTACTTCTTATGCCTCGTATTGTAGTTGTTTTTTCCTGTTTGCTAATATTATTAGCAGTTTCACCATCGTTACGCTCTGCGGCACTTACCATAAAATTCTTCGCATGCCCGGATACTTATCAGAGTTATAAAGATTAAACGATATGTTTGTACGTATGCAGTGGGCAATAATCGCATAGCTATGCTATGTGGTAGAAAAAAGAGCATTGTTACGTACGTACAAATATACAGACATACATATATGTATGTATTCACATGCTCACGTAAGTAAAGCGAAATCAATGTGAAAGACAGAGTGGTTTTATAAAAGCCCCGAGTTACTTATCCAATTGTGATGTTTTTTTTTTGAAAATGGTAATCGCTCATCCACCGATTTGATAAGAAAAGCAGAGGAAGCGTTCTCCAATGTTTAGGAAAAAATTTAACTCAAAGAGCGGAAGTTAATTCAATTACGCTCATAAGTCATACATATTCGTTTATAGATTGAAATCAATCATATTTGTAGGTTTGGGCATGGCGTGGCAAGGGCATTTAAAATTATTATATTTATGAGTTAAACCCTTCAAGTGTTCATTAGCTTTACTTTGCTGCAAATTCTTGGAAATCAATATTTCGGTAATTGCTGGGGGAAGTAATATATGATATTAGAGGGACATAAAATATCACTGAAATAGCGCCAACTCGCTAGATTAATATTAGCTACAAAAGAGATATTCATATAGTAACTTTGAGTAGGTTTTTCTGTTGTGGCAGTATAATACATTGGTAGTCGAAAAAGTCTTTTCGAATTACTAATAAAATTTCAACTTATTTTTTTATATTTAAATGAAAAAAATATTTCATTTTGCTCGACCACTTTTTGCCATTTTCCACTAGAGACATTATTCCATCGGTGCAAAACTTTTCTAGTTTCTCGGCGAAAAACTGCGGTAAGTCGTTTTCACAGGCTTCTCTTGAAGCCAACTTTACTCCATTAAGGGATTACTACATTGACCGAAACAAATAGCAGTCTGATGGTGAAAGGTCAGGGCTGTATGGTAAATACATCAAAAGTTCCCAGTCAAGCTCTGCCAGTTTTTGCCGAGTCATTAAAAATATGTGTGGTCTAGCGTTGTCCTGATCGAAGACGAAAACCTTTCTGTTGTTTTTTTCGATTGCTTGCTTCAATCTCATCAGTTGTTGACAGTAAAATGTAGAATCAATCGTTCGAAAAGGCTGGATCAGCTCAGCGTGGAGGACTCTTTTCCAATTCCAGTAAACACTTAGCATAACCTTTCGAGGTGTTAATTTTGGCTTTGCGCTCATTTGTTGAGCTTCACCACGCTTGGGCCATGATTTTTTTTGCACATCTTTGATCCACTTTTCGTCTCCTGTTACCATTCGAATCAGAATCATTTGATTTCATTTCGTTTCAGCAAAGAGTCACAGATGTTAATTCGGTCCATTAAATAAATCATGTGGTACCCAAACATAGAGCTTCTTATTGTGGCCAGCCTTTTTTAAATGGTTCAAACCGTTTGATGATGGATGTTAAGTTCCTAAGCGATATCATGGCTGTTTATGTGATGGCCGTGAACCTTTTCAGCGATAGGTCGACCAGAGTGAGGTGCGTCTTTCACGTCGAAATTTCCAGAACGGAAACGAGCGAACCATTGTTGTGCTACACGAAATGATACAGCATCGCCTCGGTAAACTTCACAAATTTCATTGGTGGCTTGCGTGGCATTCTTCCCTTCTTGAGCACGTTAGACGCCCATCACACTAAATATCAAATTTTCATTCATTTCTCTACATTTATTCCCACGTCCTTTTCCGCAACGAAGCAGTAAGACGACCTTTGCCGCCATCTTTTTTTGAACCGCAAGAAATCTTAGCACATACATACATGACTACGTTTTCACAATCCAAGTCGATGTTAGAGAGAATGGATAGGCTCAAGCCAACATACATTACCAAAGAAGATCCTGATAAATCTCAGCAGGCCGAAGAATTTGTTGAACAACATGAAACCCAGCAGAACAGCAGACTTGTGACAGCCAGAAGCTGGAATCATAGACAAACCTTTTCGTACTTATTCAAGGAAAAATGAGACTGTTTCGTTCACTCGACATACTACAAAAGTCAGTAGGGGGGAGAGTAGATGTGGCGTCTCCGTCTTGAATAATTTTCACTACGGTGTTATTGCAGAATATCGAAATAGATGATGAAGTAAATTCTTTTTACGAGTCTCGTCGTCGCGCACAGAACCATTAATTAACACTCAGCGGCGTCTAGTGACCTGACCGTTGAAAAAGTTCACCAGAGCCCGCTGACATTACTCTATTGCATTCAATAGCATACAATCGATTAATACAATTAGCAAACAAAATTAATACCTTAACAAGAAAATAAAATGTTGTAAATAAGCAAACAGTAGTGCCATAAAACATAACAAATAAAGCGGGGTTATGCTGAGTTACTAATTTGTTATAAGCTCTATTTGATGAATTATTTTAATGAATCATTATAGCTTTTCCATTGAACTCAGCTTACGCACGTGTTTACATTAAGTATAATGCATAATTATTTTATAAATTTATAAAAATTGCATGCAAACATATGTGACAAATAGAATAATATTTACTTTGCCTAGAGCCATAAAATTATGCCATTTGAAAGAATATCGATAATTCTTAGTTCACAGTTGAAAGTCCATTATAAACTTTTACTGCAGCTTTGGAATTTACATTTTATCATTTACATATGTATATATTCTTTTAGCAAAAACCATGGTGAATGAGTCAATATTTGTAAATTTTGAAAGGGACGCTTACAAAAAATTTAGACGCAGAAATAGTCATACCTGCTGGCAGTAAGTTCTATCAGGGACTCACAATAATAAAAATATAAGCAGTAAATACATTAAGTGGATATATTCAGAACAAAATTTTTTTCCTGGATTTTTTTTATTTCCGTCTTTCGTTGCCGATCTCCGGGAGGACCTAAGAAAAGCGGTCTATGGCGGTGAAAAAAATTTTTCTGCTAAGCACTTGGTCCTTCCATTGGGTGTGTGGGCAGCCTTCTTTCCGTTGTTCACCTCAGCATATCGAGTTAAAGGAGCTTTTCGCTGGAGTGTCATCTTCAATGCAGTGATTTTGTTGGATTTTTTAAAAATTTCCATGGGTTTATGGGTTTCAAAAATCTATTTTTTTTATAAACTTGTTAAGTTCTACAACACCTCTAAAACTTTTTAAGCTAATCCGAGTAAAAGTTTCGGATATACAGCCTTGAGAACTGGTGTGATGGAGGCTAGCTGAGCTAAGTGTGCTGTTTTTAAACGGGTGGTAAGATTTTTCGAGAACTACTCAACCGACCTTCATGAAATTTTACACAAGTCTTTGAGATACAATTCTTAAGGATTTCTTTTTCGATTACAACTATTTGAAAAATAATGTTGGGAATTTTAATTTTTTTGGAAAAGTGTCTGCCAAAAATCCAATTTTCCATCGCCGAGCTTAAAATATTTTTTCTAAAAATTTCAGATTTTCTTTGTTAATAATGTACATACGTTTGTAACAATAAAAAAATCTATGAAAATATTTCATTTTAATATGAGAAAATATTGTTGAAAAGGCCAGAGGAAACCCATGCAACCTTTTAACTACTACTGATGTAGAGCATATAGAGCTCGCGTTTCCACTTTTTTATATATTCATCGCTTAGGCAGACGGCTTCAAAGAGCTTACGGAGAACAGTTTCCTCGAATGTAGCATAGGACAGTTTTGATGAGAGACTTTTAGAGCGTAACTTTTGTTCGTCGAGAAAGGAATCTGCTTCCCAATTGCCTATCGATCACATACTCGTAATGATATCATCCATCATATCATCTGTTCGCAAGAGTTATTCTGTGTTTGATCTTCAGGCTCAGATTATTGGTAGATTTTATGCTGATTTCGAGATATACAATATTTTTAACTTTTTCAAATTTACTTACATATAGTATATCTACCAAAAGTGGCGTAGTTCCCAAGATGTGAGGGGGCTTGTGTGTGGCTTCCAGCTAATTTGAGTAGTAACTACCATAGCCCATTTACAACCTAACATTTACACTTCAAAATGGCTTACAAATTTGGAATTATTACACAAACTCTTATTCCTTTGATCATTACCTGATAAATATAGCAAAGAAGGTCGTGTTTTTTTTCACCGACTTTGAAATTCACAAGTGAATAGAACCCCTCAAATAAAGTTTGTTTTCTATCGTGGGCAAATCTAGACGATTTACTTCATTGTCAGCTTGAATCTAACTTTACATAAAAAGCGTTGTATAGTTTTGCTGTAGGCATAAAATGGTTAATACAGTAACCAAAAAAGACTATATGTACTACTAAATAAAATACTTACATCCGCCATGGATTAATTGTACGTCAGCACGCCAAATGCTAACGCAAAACAAATCTCAATAAAACATTCTTCCGTAACACCATTAAAAGTTAATGCTTATCCCACGCCGTACAATCACATAAATAATATTGAACGTAAGACTTTTTTACAACCGTGAGCCCTCGAATTGCTTTACATTGACCCTTATATCCTAAACTCTCTGACGTATATTTTTTGACGTATGTCTTTCCATGCATATGACGTATGTAACTGTTAAATTGTATGTAGGTACATCCATTTAATTGCAAACCAATTGAAATCCATGCGTGCATGGCGCGGTTTCGGCTGGCGAAATCACTGATAATTCAATTGACAATGCAAAGAAGATAAGACATAAGTATTTATATGGTATATTAATATACAGATATTTAATAAAATATGGGGGCAGGTCTGCACATGAATAATATGAATAATCGCGGCCATCACGTGCGCATTTTTGCTCGACTTATCTCTTTATGGAAATATCGAAATACAATTTGTAATGCAACAATGTTTATTGATGACAAGATATTTCGTGTTCTGACTAGTTTGTCACGTGACTATTTATAGATTGCAATATTGTGCATAGTTTATACATATCTTATATTATTAAATATGATAACAAGTGGTATTAGCCAGTATTTTGCATACATTCCAATATATAACTTTGTGAGAAAAGACAATAATAATTTTATAACTCGGTGTTATTAATTCTATTACTATCGAAGGGTATGGTAACATGAATTAACAGAATACTCTGGTAACAATGTCCATATGTGGTGAAATAGGGAAGCTTTGAAAATGGAAACAAAAAATGCTGCGATGATCCGCAGTACTTTGAAAAAATCAGTAATTAGCAGGTGTAAGTCCATTAGCAGATTATTAGACGTCAGAGAACACGCAAAAATATTCCAGAGATGACAATAAAATATATTCTACTGATATCATAAATAATGAAGTAAATAAAGCATTAAATTAATAGTAATAATAATATTAACTGCAAATCCTATGAATGAAAGTAACATACCATAACCATTAATGATTACGAAATGTTATGCAACGCAACCCAATTTGTGCATGACGTAACATAAGTTTGTGAATATTTGTTTGTGTTTATTAGGGCTTAACTAAGTTTAGTTCGTTGTTGTTAGTTGCTGTCGCATTCATTGATAAGCTAAAGGCAATATGAAACAACATTTACTATACCTGTGTTGCAAAAACAGCTATATTTTTCGTTATCACTTGGGAATTAGAACGGTATATCACTTTGTGGTCATTATCTTGTTAGCGCTGGACTAATTTAAACAGACAACCACTTATATTTTGGTAGTGACTATAATGAAGGGCTATTTGTAAAAGTATTATATTTTGTGTATATACCGCTAAGTACTTTCAATTGTTTGTAAGTACTCGAAAATGATAGTTACTGCATTAAGAGGAGTTTGAATACTCCACAGATAAATAATATTTTTATACTCTTGCAACCTTTTGCTTCAGATTTTAATAGTTTTGTTCACCTAACGGCGGTACGCATCACCTCCAACTAATCGAGATAGATATAGGGTTATGTACATATAAATGATCAAGATGAGGAGACGAGTTGAAATCCGGCTGACTGACTGTCTGTCTCTCCGTCCATCTATTCGCGCAAGCTGTAAGTTGAGTAAAAATTGAGATACTTTGATAAAACTTGGTATGCGCTTTTCTTAGTAAAAAAAGTACGAGTTCGTATATAGGCGTAATCGTACCTCTGCCACACCCACAAAACGCCATTAAATTTAAGATATCAAATATTAAGAGAACTTCTACCGACAGTGTCAATATCGGCGAAATCGGATGATAACTCCGCTAACTTCCCATAAAACGGTACCGTTAAAACTACTAATACATCAATACCTAAATACGACAGAGACTTTAATTTTTACTCCCGAGATGGTATGATAGGACTTTATGGAAGTCGGGGTAAATATTGAAATGGTAGGGGTGGCACCGCCCACTTTTTGGTGAAAGCACATATACGAGTATCTGAACCCGACCGATCGATTTCGACTAAATTTAGTACGTAGCATTCCTCTCAGATTCCTCTGTTACTGTGCGAAAATGGGCGAAATGGGACGAAGACCACGCCTCCTTCCTTTCCACTAATAATTATTTTAAGTATGCCACCTTTTGACCAAAAATTACTTAAATCCAAACAAAAACCTTCAAGCACATAGGTATCGAATATGCGAACCCCAGTACCTACAGGTATGATCAGTTTTGGGCAATAGAAGAGGAATTATATTGCAATTGGGCAAAGCCAAGTCACAAACATCCATAATGGCTCGTCAGAAGTTTCCGGTACTTGGTTGGGATGCATTGGCCTGAGAGAATTCGCTGGCGAAAAAGTACCTTCAAGTTTCTTCCAGTGTTCATGATTTTTGCATTTCTATAAGTGTGGCATTATGAAATGACGCACAAAATGCCCGCATATCCTTGAAAAAAAGGTGACTATTTCAGCTAAGTAGCATAAATATAACCATGCTAAATCAAACCGTTAAGTAAAAAATAATGAATAGCTTTATTTTACTTGTCGATATATGTTATTATGTAGTCATGAATTTTCAGTCCAACATCAAAACCTTATCAAATTTCCCATATTTCTTCTAAAGGGACATATTGGAGTGAATTAATTGTCGAACATCCGTTAGACTGTTACCGTAATTATTAGTTTGAGTGCATGATAAGTTATTCAAGTTCTAACATATATAGTATATAGTCCATCTTTAATAAGCATTTTGTGATTTTTTCACACACGACTATAGTTAACGGTATTTTCCCTAAATTGAGTACGATCATTTTGTAACGTACTTGAAACGACTAATCCATTGTTTATAATTAAATTATAACAAGTACTTTCAATTATATTTATATACTAATTAGCTATCTTCGATTCGCCTCTTCCTTGGGGGCTATCTTTCTAATTATCTTGGTTGAATTCGTGCAAGATAGTGCATGTATGAGCCTACCTCATTAAATTCATTTCGCCGCTGTCTTCAATTCTACTAAGTTTTGTTTTGCATTTTATAGATTAGGTTTTAGAGGTTACATGGGTTTCCTCGGGTAAGAAACAGGCTTTTCTCAAAAAATTTTTCTTATATAAAAACTGATATATTTTATTAGAATTGTTTATTGATACAAACATATACGATTAACAAAGAAATTTTGAAATTTTGGAAATAAATTTTTTGAACTCAGTCAATGCGGCGCCATTTCCGGAGACCCCTCGAAAAAAATATGCGAATGCGTTGGCAAGATAACTCCTTACTGGATCAAAAAAATTAAAATTTCAGTGAAAATTGCGCGAATTTTTTCAAATATTTGTAATCGAAAAAAACCCTTCGCCCAAGTCTTTAGGAACTGTATCTCAATGACCTGTGTAAAATTTCATTAAGATCGGTTGAGTAGTTCTCGAGAAGTCTTGCTAACCGACTTCAAAAACGCAGTTTCGAGAAAAACGGTTTTAAAGGCGGCGAAACAATTACTCGCATCAACTTGAAAATTTGGGACAATATTCTAGAGGTGTTGTAGAATTTAATAAGAATTCGATTTTTTGAAACTCGTAAACTCATGTAATACCTTAAGGCTTTAAATGAATTATTCAATTTCTACACGAAGACACCCCAGAAAGAATCGTCACATAATTGCACATGCGTCAGAAGACATGTTAGTGCAGAACTGCACCCCAATTGCTACCCGTTTGTTTGAATATCTACAAGTAGTGTAATTTATTTGATTCGCTTACCTCCAACGCTTGGAAAATCGAGGGCAGCTATTATGTTTTAAAAATTTAATTTGGGAACAATAATGAGTCTGTTCCAGACAAGAAAGGCATTGCCACAAACAGAAGTTACGTCAGGAGTAGCCATTTTAGGCATAGAGCTGTGAAACATTAGTTATGACGAAAAACTAAAGCTTGAAATGACACACGAATTTTATTTAATCGGCTACGTGGATGACATAGCAGCAGTAATTACAGCCTCAGACACAGGGGCAGCCAGAAGATAGCTGAATCAGGTCGCGATACGAACGCAAACATGGCTTGACTCATGTAATCTCCAGCTTCCTATAGAAAAAACAGAGCTGCTATATTCTAAGAACACAAAAAAGTGAACTACTTAAGCCTAAGGCTGGAACCCAGATTAACCTTCTGGATACAAATCCAGCATTCCTCAAGGAAGGCAGCGAAAATCACCTCCTATCTTAGGCAGACTAATGACCAACATAGGAAGGCCCACAAAGAAACAAGAAAAAACGTTAACTTCGGCTACACCGAAGCTAATATACCTTTCACAGGTGCATTTCTTTTAGTAACTATGTGTTCAGTTTATATGGAAGCTATATGCTATAGTAATCCGATCTGAACAATTTTTTCGAAGATTACTTTGTTGCTCTAGAAAATAACCTGTGCTAACTTTTGTGAAGATACATTGTCAAATGAGATAGTTTTCCTTTACAAGAACTTGACTCCGATCGTTCAGTTGAACAGTTTTTTGAAGAGGAAATAACGTTTGCAAAATTTCAAAACGATGTCTTAAAAACTGAGGGACTAGTTTGTATATATACAGACAAACGGGCAGACAGACAGACAGACAGACGTGGCTAAATCGTTTCAGCTCAACATACTGATCATTTATATATATACTTTATAGGGTCTCCGACCCTTCCTTCTGGGTGTTACAAACTTCGTGACAAACTTAATATACCCCGTTCAGAGTACAAAAAGTAAACACAAGAAACGCCAGCGTCTTACAATACTTACTAAAAAGTTAAAGCGGTGTAAGGTCAGAGCCCTCAGAGTTGCAACATCTTAACGAACTGTGTCAGATGATGCAAAATTAGTCATAAGTGGTAAGCCCTCATTGACTTTCTAGTGCACGAAAGAAAAAAAGCTCAGGGAGCTAAAAAAGTATTTGAAAATAACAAGAGCGCAATTGGTCGAATAAAGAAAGATATGATATTCGTATGATAACAAAGATGGGAGAATGAGATTCGCGGCAGATGGACGGCTATACTAAGAGACTTTAACCAGGCGAAGTCGACTTCTACACAACACACCTGCTATCCGGTCACGGATATTTCAAAGAGTATCTTCATAGAATGGGAAAAGTCGAAGAGCCGTCATGCATATACAAAAACGTGAAAGAAGACAACGCAGAACACAAATTTTTTAAGTTTGTGCGATGGCAACGGGAACGAACCGCCGTAGAAGACCTGGTGGGCCCAATAAACGTGGGGATTTGAATTTATGTCACGCTGGAGAGTGAAAAATTCAAAAATATGTGGCAATTTTGATATGCCGAAAAAACTGGGGCCTGGATACAGGTGCACAGATGTAAATCTCTCAATGAGAAAAATGCTACACTAGCCTGAAGTAATGCAAACACGATTCACGGGTGGGCGACGGTTCCTTAGAGGGGATTTTTAGTGACCACACTGTTGCTGTGACAACAGCTCTGATGATGCGAAGGGCATTTTACACCCACCCACCCACAAAAAAATAAAAAGGGGTTCAGAGTACGCCATTCTACTTGCCATGAGTAACACCACTAACAGCACTAAGTGAACAGTTACAATTTCAAAATAATTTGCCAGGAATTTTTTAATGAACAGTTATACTCTTCTTTTTCCCACCTGCATTCTCAGCTATGAAATATCTCTAAACAAAAATCATTCCATGCATTTTCCCGTAAAATGCATCATGCATTTCAAATTAAGTAACACGAATTCCATTTAACATTAATTAAAAACTAACAACTTTATTACACCATATCATGTGATTGGCGCTTAATCGCACGCTGTTAGCTTTGGCACACGTCGATTATGACTAATCGCGTAAATGCGCCCTTAGTCGTGATATAGAATATGTTATATACCCACAAACAAACAAATAGAATACTTCTCATGTTTATGAATTCGTATGTAATTACTCTCAAAGTTACGCTATAATTATTAATTTTTATGTGTATATATTTAATTTTACGGTGGCGTTATCAGATTTCCCACGCATATCTAGTGACAATAAAGATTATAAAACGTTGTTTTTGTTTTTTTGTGGAAGCACAACCTTCAAATAAGTTATTGTAAGATTGTGACCAAAACCACCGCTTGGTAACGGAAGTAGCAATAAAAGGCGTCAAAATATTTATGACTAGTTCCAAGGCGTGATCAAACAGAATACTGTATGTATACTGTAAAATGGGAAACAGTTGTCGAGCATTGTCAATTAACTAATTTATAACCATAATAATCACTGAAACCAGTGCTAAATTGGTAATATGCTTTATGCGTGGTCAGGTTCAGGCGGCTAAGCGTGATTCGCTGAGTCATCGTAAAACAGTTAAAAAGCATAAATATATATGTGAGTGTAAAAACAACGACAGAAATTATGTTAAAATATGGAATGAATGTGTTGTTTTAGCGGTGGCTATAACGACTCGAAGACAACATTTGTTTTATTTGTAAATATTTATGAGGAAAAATGATTCAAAGTTCATTGAAACTTTTTTATTTCCGAAATTTCGGCTCTCTATTTCGAGTTTCATGTACATACAAACATGTTGTCTTCATAGGTCACAACTTCAATAATATAGGGTGAGCTGGGAGGGACGTGAAAATATTTTATGTAATGTAATAGCCGTAATATAAATAAAATTGGTTGGGAATGGAAGATAAAAAATAAATTAAATTAAATGAGATTAAATTAATTAAATTAAATTGAATTAATTGAAATAAAATAAAATTAAAATAAATTAAATTAAATTAAAGTAAATTAAATTAAGTTAGATTAAATTAATTAAATTAACTTAATTAAATAAAATAAAATTAAATTAAATTAAAAACAATACGTTGATTATTCTTTCGATCATAACCTGCCATCATCTATAGTAATAATTAATTGATTTTGCTTTTTCGGATTGTGATAATTTAAAGCGTTAAATCATCCTCTATGCCAGACACATTTTGCAGAGCCTGCCTATCCTCTTGGAAGATCGGCTATGAGATCCATAATTTTTCAGAGAGAATCACCGATTATTAAAAAAAATTCAAATTTATATTAGTTTCAATGATAAAACGCCTCTTCAAAAAAACTATAGATCTTTGTAGCTTATTATCGTTCAGGTTCAGTGAGATTTTAGAGTTTGTAATTTGAGAGGTTGCAAAATGCTTCTAACTGTTTGAACTCAATTAAAAACCCGATTTTTGTGGAGTAGTTCAAATACATGACTCAAATCCCTCCCAGCATTTGAAATATCCTAATATAGACAGCATGTATGCAGGTGGGATGTTATTCTTCACTTCAAGAGTTTGATTTGTTTTCGGAACTATTCTTAAAAATCTCTTGCTTGACAATTTCGCATGTCAGTACATTATCAAAACCGAGTATTTTGGAAATTAAGTACTTACTCAAGCCAATAGAGCACGCTGAAAGCTATGACAAAAAGTTCAAAAGTTCAAGGAATCATTTCTTGATGTGCTTGACATAATAATATTTCGAAATATTTGCAACCATACTCGTGATTTGACTCGACTATGCGCATAAAATATATGTAAGTCGCTGGTAGAAAATGTGGCCTTGAGAAAGATAAAGATAAGATGAGGTTATGTATACTATTGTGCCCAAAAAATAAGACATTTGAATTTAAACTGCGCGCGTCGAAGGATTTGGAGAATTATTTTTTTTTTAGGTTGGTAGTACTGTCAGTCACATTTATGTCAAGTTTCATGTCAAAATATTCATTAGTGTTTGAGATACGTGTCGCTTTGTGAGCTGCTAAAAGTGAGTTTTTCGTTTTTTGCGATGTCGAAATTTATTGAGCGAAGAATTTGCATTAAATTTTGTTTACGGAATCAATTTTCTGCTGTCGATACGTTGAGGATGGCGCAGAAAGCCTTTGGTGATGAGGCTATGTCTAAAAAATATGTCTACAATTGGTATAGTGAGTTCCAAGCCGGCCGTGAACGTGTCGAAGACGAAGAGCGTCCAGGGCGACCATCTACCTCAACCGACGAAGCTCACGTTCAACAAATCAAAGATTTCGTTTTGAAAAACCGTCGATTAGCAATTAGAGACCTTGCTGATGAAGGTGGCATATCGAAAGGCTCAGCCAATACCATTTTGAAGGATGTTTTGGGCCTCAAGCGCGTCAAATCTCGACTGGTACCGAAAACATTGAATTTTTTAGAAAAAAGGCGTCGCGTTGAAGTGTGTGAAACGATGCTTTCCGACTACCAGAGTGTCATGAAATGCATTATAACTGGCGATGAACTTGGATCTATGCTTACGACCCCAAAACAACTGATCAATCGAGCGAATATCGTGCCAAAAGAGAGCCGAGACCGAAAAAATCGCGCTAAAGTCGCTCAAAAATCAAGGTCATGTTGACTGTTTTCTTCGATTATTGTGGTGTTTTGCATTATGAATTCCTTCCAACCGGTCAAACAGTCAACAAGAAATATTATTTGAACGTTATGCGTCGTTTGCGTAACGATATCCGCCTAAAAAGGCCGGAATTGTGGAAAGACAATTCTTGGTTTTTACACCACGATAATGCACCATCCCATACTGCCCTCGTAATTCATGCTCATTTCGCCAAAAACACAACTCATATCGTTATGCAACCACCGTATTCTCCTGTTCTGGCGCCGTGCGACTTCTGGCTGTTCACCAAGCTCAAAAGACCGCTCCGGGGACACCGTTTTTATACGATAGAGGAGATTCAAGCCGCAGCGAAGACGGAACTGAAGGCCATCCCGGAAAGTGACTACAACCAGTGTTTCGAAGATTGGAAAATCCGTTGGCATAAGTGCATTGCATCGGGAGGGGATTACTTTGAAGGGGATGAAATTGATTTGGAAGAATAAATAAGAAACTTTCAAAATAAATACAATGTCACCATCTTTTTCGGGGCACAGTAGTATGTGATCTAACGGATGAACAACTTTCTTAGTAGTTTTAAAAACGGAACCGGGTAATATTGTATTAATTAATTAGTTTGCCCGCACGATGCACCCTATACGTTTTATGACAAATCGAAGTGGCGTATTTATACATACAAACATACATTTGTAAATAAATTTGCAAGAGTTTGCACTGATTTCGTTTTGGCATTTTCCGTCGTCATCTCTGGCCGCACACCTGCATTCTTCACGCTAGCATCGACAATACAAAAACATAGTCATCATCACAATATTCATCACCATGCTCTCGAAAAGGTCGCGGGGTTTGTTGTTGCTGTTATCTTTTCTGCGCTTCCATGCTGGCCTCATGGTAACAAGAGCTTAAATTAATTTAACAGCAGCTTAAACGCTTAAATGAGCCATTTTAAAAGCGAACCGCCGCGGAAACTTGAGCGGCGTTATATTTTTGTGCGTTTGGAAGTGTTAACGCGTTGCTATACATATGTACATACATACATATATGAATGTAGCTTAAGCTGCTGTGAGAAGATTTCATTCAAATTCTCCGCATTCGTAAGCAGAAAGGTGTTCAATCACATACCTGTACACATACATACATAAATATGTTAGTATGTTGTTGTTGTCAATATTGTGTGTGGGTAAAGTTGCCGCCGCCGCTTAACCGCCAGGAATTTCATAATGAATGAAATTTAATAGCCACACTTCTTGCTGTTGCTTTTATTGTTGCGGTAGCTTCAGCGATGTGTCATCGCATCGCTATGAACCGCCGTATCAGTTCAATTCACATTATGCCCGCTTAGCCAATTCCTCTGTCATTTGCAGTGATTTTTGTTTCGAGCTTTGTTTGTCACGCTTAACGCGGTCGATTTGTTTTGTTTTTTCGTCAATTAACATATTTACATATGTTTGTAGATATGTACGTTTAGGCCAGTAATTTCAATATATTATTTTGGCGTGCACCTTTCGATTTCATCACAGACTTTCTTTTTGAAATTGAAAAGTAAACGCAAGTAAAAGCAATTGAGTGACTGTAAATGTCTTTAGTGCGGTAGTTTAGTCAGATACCGGTATTAACGTGTATACCAGTTTATAGGCCTAAAGGAGTAATATTTTATATTTTTGCTAATCATCTCTTAATCACTTACACACATATTTATTAATATTTCAAAAGTTGAAGAAAAAAGATGAAGCTCAAGCTTCGCTTACACCTAAGCCATAATAGCCTTCACAGCAGCTTTTCTTATAGCAGAAAATGGTGTATAAAGATCTTTGTCTTGATTTGGATTGGCCAGCTTATATAATAGCCATATGCCTCGATGTCCTTTTCTAATAAATTTTTTTCTGCATTACAGCGCTGAGATTCTTGTCCAAATCTATGCCAAATTTCGTGAATGTAATTTCTCAAATAAAAAAAAATGTTTATAAGCTATTTATTGGAGAGAAAAGGATGTATGCAAAATTTCATTACGATATCTTCAAAATTTAAGGGCATGTAAGTCTTGGCACGATTTCTACATTACTGGCGATGTGAAAGCAAAGGAGAGTACTTGAGTATAGTAGTAGAGAGTATATTCTCAATAACAACATTTTCATTATAGCGAGAAGCTTAGAATGTTAAAAATGGTGATATTTTCGTTAAATTGAAAAGCATTTTTTCTATTTGAAGGTCTAGAAATTTTTCCCCAAATTATTCATGTACAAACAAACAAGCTATAAAAAATTTCTGAGTTCAAATGTTCTTCAAAAATTTAACTTATTCACTAATAATATTATAATAATCTTCCTATCTATCTGTCAAAACACTAAAAAGCGAAAAAGAAGGAAATTACTGAGGGTAAAGGGCTACAATGTGGTTCTCTCATTTATTCCGGTCTTGTACTAACCACTTGATTTGACATCAACTTTTTTGGACTTGAATTAAATTTACGCTGTCCAAATTTCTTCTCCTGGATTGGGGCGGGTCGGCCTTTTTGTCCCCTGAGGATACCAGTTTATAGTGATCCAGGTGATTTTGTCTGGATCTCGTCTCAACACACGCCTGAAAAAAAAAAATTGTTTTTGAGAATTTCGGGGCACAGTAGTGTTTGATTTTTCTTCTTCTTCCTTATTTGTGTAGATGCCACTTACGGAGTTTTAGCCGAGTTTGGTTTTTGCGAAATCGTAAATCCTTGTTAAAAACGGTAACGGGCCAAAAAAATTGGAAAATGTGGCGAGGTAGAGCTGCAAGACAATTGATGGGACTATGATATTCTCCCACTATCGATAGTTTATTTTGACTATGGATGGTTTATGTCTTAACTAGATTACCAACAATTTCATACAATTGGAAAAGTTCTTTGAATAAAGCTACATTATGGTATAGTCCGGTAATAGCAAATATGAAACCTAATTTGATGGGATGATATTCAAGTCACGGCTACGGAAACTCCAATTTATTGAAGAAATTATCGCAAACAAACAGATTCACTGCGTGTAACTTATAAGCCCAAGGTGTAAAACAGTGAAGAACGATCGTACATAAGCAAGCATTTCAGTTAGAATTGTCAACGGTGCCTTAAGAAACTTATAGAAACTTTTTCAGGATCTCTTAGCCATTAAACAGACTATTGTTTACATAAATCGCTCACACCTGCTGGGCAATTAACCACTTATTTAACTGATAGGTGGCCTGCCACAAAATCATCTTACAATTCTTGGCTTGGTTGTGCGCATGAGGTTGCAAATTCGTAAACACAGACAATTTTCAAAATAATATACAAATTTTTAAATTTAACACTAAAGGCTAAAGCCTCCAACAAATTACTATTATTAAAAAAAATATGTGACCTTTTGGGGAATAACATAATCTACTGAAACGTACTTATTTTAATATTAAAGTTCCTCATCTCATTAGTAAGCGTATGAACTTTGTATTTCTTTTGATTGCCATTTCGCGCAAAAGTGTGATAAATTGCGCGAAATCGCTGATAAGAGAACATGTCGTCAACGGATGCTAGATAAAACAACGTATCTTCGAAAAATTCGAAATTGATTTTTTTTTAAGATAAGAGTTCACTAAATGATATTCAATATTAGTGTTGATTTTTGTGCTGCTTTTATTAGATATACCCTAGTTATAAGGGAGGTACCAGTTTTATATATGATTAGTTTGAATTTTAATCGATTTTTTCCTTATAGTGTTAAAATACGAAAAGTGAGTTAGGGGATTATGCATTTTATGCGATATATGTTAATCTTGTACTTCAATTTACACTTATAAGGGGTAATTGTCGAGAGCAAACAAAATATAATTAATCAAGTAATTAGAGATTTATTTATATATGTATGTATGTCAGCATATGTCTGAATATCGAAAATCTTAATACTTCTTTTCATACTACTAAACGTTGCATCGTCTGATGTTGCTCCTGCAGGGTGCCAACTCAGCTAAAATCGTCTGCATCGTAAATGGATTTGAATTGAGGGCAGGCATTGCAAAACTCACACCGTGTAGTATGCTGACACAATAAGTTTCCCTAGAGAAATTCAAAGATGCAGTGCAATAAAATCATAATTTTTTGCAAATTGAAATTGTGTGTTGCAGCGATGTGTGAAAGAGCGCAGGTGGCTAGAGTGCTCATTTACTATATGTACTATATATAAATTTATGTATGTACATACATATATGAATATATACACGAAAGTTTACAAAGAGACGAGCCTTTATTTTACAATATAGTCGAAAGTTGTAAGTGCACTGCTGTCATCAGTAGGGTTGTGAGTTCATATCACTTATTAGGAAACAAGTTTTGGCAAATCAGGGAAGAGAATTATTGCTTTTAATCCGTTAGGTGGGTTTGAAAATTTCAAAAAATCGATTTTTTATTTTTGTCGTATTAACTAGAAGACTACTTTTAAAATATTATCCTGAAATTTTAAATCCGCGTGAAATTGTAAAAGATAAACCCTTCAGAAATCCGCCCATCAGGCCACGTCAGTTAAGTTTTAATGGGATACTTACAAAGCAGATATTTAAATCTCAGCACAATATGTTTAACATGATCTCAGCCATCAAACTGACTACTGCTTACTATCATAAGGAAATTGTAATAAGCAGTTTTTCCTTTAGTCGACTTTTTGGCAGTAGATTTCAGATTCAAATCAACAGGCTGAATAGACCCAATGCGGCATGCTTGGCTTAAGTTACAAAAAATATTAGCTTACTTTTTATAACCGTAGTGCTTTTCTGATTTTGGTTTCATTTTAAAACAAAAATTTAAAAAATATCGTGTCGAAACATGGTGAAATACATATGTTGTAAATCACTAAACGGTTACAGATTTCAAAACTTCAAAAACACCACTGTTAGGAAAACGCATTTAAAGATAAATGATTAAACGTTAAAGTGTGCGCTGGGCCGGGCTTGTGCACGATATCAAATTACTATGTACACGGTGCATTCCAAAGTAAACAGGACTTTTTGAATCTAGCGCCCACTGGTGGCGCCATCTATATGTCGACTGGTGCGTTAGAATCTGCTATTTTTTTATCGATTGTCCAGTGAGAATTTCATGAAATTTCATTGATTGGAAATAAGGTTATTGCATTTTGAGTGTCATTATGTTTGTGTTATCGGTGCGAAAATGAGCTTCGAACAAAGAGCCAACATTAAATTTTCTTTAAAATTGATAAAACTTTTATCAAAACGTTTCAATTGATGAAACAAGTTTATGGCGATTATTGCCTAACCCGCAGCAGAGTGGGCGAGTGGTTTCAACGTTTTCAAAGTGGCCGCGAGGACATACAAGTAAATGACGATCAACATGTGGGCCAATCAAAATCCGTAATCACCGGAAATAGTGCATGAATTCATCAAAAATTAAAAAATCAGAAATGGATTTGAACATCTCCAAAACATCGATTTATCGCATTTTGACCGAACATTTGGGCTTACGAAAGGAGTGTGCATGGTTTGTTTCGCACAAATTGACAGACGACCAAAAATTTCTCAGAATCCAATAGTCGAAGGATATCATTAAAGAGGTCAAAAGGACAAAAACTTCCTTTACAATATTGTGACTGGTCCCGAAACGAAACGCAAGAGTGCTGAATGGAAGGCACGGGACGAGCCGGAACCCAAAAAATCGCGCATGGAGAAGTCAAAAGTAAAGACAATTCTGATTTGTTTTGAAAAATGCATTTGACCATGGAAAGACCATATGCAGATGTAGAGACCATTCAAAAGGCTTGCACCGGCATACTGACAAGCTGAAAAACTCGTTCGACTTGCTTTTGGACTGTGCAAGAAGCTGTATTGAAGCAGAAGAAGACTATATTGAATAAAGTAAAATGATTTTGCAAAAAAACCGTTTGCTCTGTTTTTTTTAAGTTTGCTTTGAAGTGATTTATTTGCCCAGACTAAGTGGACTGCTTTCTTTATTACAATTCTTCAAATGAAGGGCACTAACGTCATAGAGTGGTTTAAAAGTACCTACTAAAAAAGAATGTAATAATATTTTAAAGCGTTGAATATTCTTCAAATAATCAAGACTGGACTACTGCTGTGACCAAATAGTTATCACCTGTATATACACATATATTTATATATCAAAGTTATATATATACATATGTATGTACACGTTGTGTAAGGTTTTTGATTCAATGATTTTTGTTCGGTGTTAATGCATCTCCACGTCACTTGGCACAAGTACAAACAATATGCTTATACTATACATATTATATATGTAACGCATTGTTATGTTAACATTTCTGGATGTGCGCAGCTTAGGTATATGAAGGGAATCAAAAAAAGGGGCATGCGGGAATTCTCTCCTCCTTCCTGAAAACTTAGATAAATGCCTCGCACAGGCTATACATGTGAACGGGGTATGTGAGAAAACTAGAAATCTTGTCGGATGCAGGTTGTCAACGGTCTATGGAGGAGAGTGAGGTGGTCCAGGTCTAGACAACTTTTTATCTATTGTTAAACCTTTGCTACATTGATATTAAAACTTCACGGGCTTACCTTCGGCGAACCAGAAGACAAAGCCGAAACTGACATTAGTCATCTCAATAAAGTTTTGGTAGACTCAAAGCGGCTGTAGACTTTCAAGAATCTTATAATCTATTAAAAAGTTGTTGTAAGTTCTGGAGTTCTAGGCTATCCAAATGAGATTTCTGTTTGGGACGACCTCTTAGCTTATCCTAATCTAACCTACGTTACCGTCAATTTTTACTACTTCTCCGCACACAACTGTAATGAAAAACAAAAATATAGAAATGCATCTACAAAGTGGTGTTTGCCAAACTGTTATACCACAACGTGTTGTTTTTATTTACAACTTACGGTCAGTTGTTGCTATTGCTGCTACTTTGCCACACGATACCTTTGTACTTGAAAGTGCTGCGCCCAGAGACCAGCGTAAACGCTCATTGGCATAATTTGAGACACTTTATATTTTTTGAGGCAATATACTCCTCTACCATGAGAAAGCAAATGCAATATTAACTAGAAAAAGTATGCTGTGCAATATTTGTGCATACATATATACATATATATAAGTATCCAACCATATTTCGAACTGCTAGCAATTGCCGACATCAAAACAACGCTTCTACCAAAGCAATCGTCATAATAGTACAACTTACTTGCGCATATCGATACACACATGCATAAATATGGTACATACATATGTATGTATGTACTTATGTACGTAGTGGCGCAGTAACAGAAACTTAATAATCATAATTTTTGCATGATTGACATTTCTGCGCATGCGTTCAGTACTGTGCACGCTACACTGGCTATTTATGAGACTTGCCACACTTTAAATATATATTTGTTTGCATGAATGACGTAAATGCTATACATACGCTTACATGGTTACACACATCACGTGCGCATATATATTAGGTTATTCTGGTCCATTACTTAGCTCGTTTGCAATCGTTATTACAATACATCTGACACTTTGGTTGCACAATGTCGCAAAACTGACATGTAGCTTAGACTACGGGTATTCACATGACACTTTCGTGATTGTTAAAGTTGTTAGCTAATATAATTGTTAGTAGATTTTAATATATAATGTTGATTTGATAAACAAATTAGTTAATGTCTTAACAAAATCTAACCGAAGCCGAGAAGATCAGACATCAAAGTTTGTTCAAACGTTATCGGTTTCTTCGAATATAGATAATGGTATGGTTAAACGGTAAAGTAGTAGTGTACTTATGAAACTCTGGGCTAATAAATAGCGAGAGTGGTAGCAAAACTAAAATACCGTCACATTTAAGACTATCTATCTTACGGATTTTTTATAACATTAGAAAAAGTGTTAGCAATCTGCGTATCAGGCTAAGAAATTTTTTCACTTTTATGGTTCAAAGTCTCATATGTAAATCTATTTTGGCTCTAAAAATACATTCGCTGAAGGAACTAAACGATGTTTGGCGGATTTCATAACTAAACTTTTTTCGGTTAGGGTTCTGGTGTAAGCTAACAATTAGTCAAATTTGAACGTAACAAAATGGCTTTTATTAAAAAGCATACAAATTTTAATTTTCGGAAGATTCCACTATAAATTTAACTACGGCGAAGAATTCCATGAACACGATACACTTAGTTTGACATAATATTTCTAAAACTAAAGAGAAAATCTCAGAGAACCTATAAAAAAAAATATAAATGAATAGCATTTAGCCATGTCCGTCTGCCTCTTTGTATATACTATAGAGTTTCTCAATAAGAGTGCTACGGTTTTTATTCCTGTAAAAGTACATTCGATGCCATTATGTACGGAACTCGACCTCTTTTGCAAGGCCACCATGCTGCAATTTCACGTTCGATATTCGTACGAAACTCATCAACCGTCTCTGGCTTGTTTGTATAGACTTGACGTAGCCCCCCAAGAAATAGTTTAAAGGTGTCAAATCGTATGACCTAGGCGGAAGGCTGCTTGGAACAAGTGGAAAACGATCCCACGCTGCTTGATCGAGTTACTACAGGCGATTAGAGCTGGTTTTTCCAACACGACCAGGAAACCAAACGCTAAAGCTCACAATGGTTGTCTCCGCGCGCCCCCCGCCCGAAAAAAGCTGGAAAGTGCAAGTCGAAGGTGAAAACGATGATTATTGCCTTTTTTGATAGCCGTGGAATCGCCCACAAAGAATTCGTTCCACCGGGGAAAACTGTGAATCAAGTCCACTATTACCAAGTACTCGAAAGATTGCGAAAACAAGTCAAGGTGCGCCCAGACATCGCTCGTAACTGGATCCTTCATCACGACAACGCGCCGTGCCACTCCGCCCTCAGCGTGTCCCAGTAT
Organism: Bactrocera zonata; assembly: GCA_037783105.1. NCBI lineage: Eukaryota > Metazoa > Arthropoda > Insecta > Diptera > Tephritidae > Bactrocera > Bactrocera zonata. The sequence continues at coordinate 56,688 of JBAWJQ010000842.1, read as the reverse complement.
TTGGCCTCTAAAGGGATCGTCGTGTTGCAACAGCCGCCTTATTCGCCTGTGATTTTTTTTTGTTTCCTAAAAAAAAATCGGTGCTCAAAGGAACCCATTTTGAATCGACTACGGACATCCAGGCGGCCGTGACGAGGATACTCGCGGACATCCCTGTCGAAGCGTTCCAGAAATGTTACGAAGCATGGAAAACGCGCTGAAATCGCTGTATAGCTGCCCAAGGGGACTACTTTGAAGGGATAGTAGAGTTGTAGAATAAATTTCGAATATACGGCTTTTATGGAATCAGTCTCATTACTTAATTGTCATACCTCGTAAAACGTTCACCAAACTTGGTTTTCAATAAATCGATTGAGACATTCGCTGTGTAGCTAGTGGTACCGTCCTGTTGGAACCACATATTATCCAAGTCCATATCATGCAATTTGGTCCAAAAATATTCGGTTATCATTGAGTGGTAGCAATTCCCACACACAGTAACGTACAGATCTAGATGATCACGGAAAAAGTACGGCACAATGACGCCGTCGGTTCATAAACCGCTCCAAAACGTAATTTTTCGGGACTCATGGAGACCGTGAGGATTCCTGTCTGACCAATAACGCATATTTTGATTATTGACGAAGCCATTGAGCCAGAAATGAGCATCATCGGTAAAGATGATTTTTAGATGGAAACCCGTTTCATTTTAGAAGTTGTTGCTCACGAAAATACGACGATTCTGGTGGTCAAGAGGCTTTAGTTCTTACGTCAATTCTTGTCGGCTTGTCGGATGTCGGCTAAGATCGTTTCGCAAAATTCGCCACAATGACATCAGATAGATGTCCAATCCTTGAGAACGACGTGTGAGAGTCTGATTTGGGTCCTCCTCATCTGATGCGCTAGCGGCAGCAATATTTTCGACACTACGGGCACTCCTTTGTCTCAGTGGCACGGTGACATTTTGTACTGTGGCTGTGGATTCAAATTTTTCCACTAGAGGTTTATTTGTTGATCTAATAGGACGATCATGACGTCCATAAATTGAACATAAACTTCTTGACCACTCACTCCAAATTTCGGTAGTAAATTTTAATAACTTCGACTCGTTGTTGGATCGTATGTTTTTCCAAGACGAAATGACAAACTTTATTGAAGAGAAATGTCAAAACAGCGGGAAAAATATAGCGTCGTTTGCTGTCCCTATCGGTCTACTTTAGTAGCGTTCGATGCCAATCTAAAATGTTGCAGTCTTTCTTTTCTCCTCAAGACAACTCACTTGTCGAAATCGCTAATATCGGACCACTATGGTATAGCAATAGCATACAAACTAATTGATCAAAATCAGTTCATTTAAGAAAACCTATTTAGTTGACTAGATATATTTACCAAATTCAGCACAGACTATTATTATAAGCAATGCTATACTCAAGGAATAAATCGGTTAGATCGCACCATTGTTTCATATAGTTGTCATACAAAGTGACAAATAAAAATGCAGTCCTTATATGAAAAAATTTTTTATTTACACAACTTATTTACCAAAGCAACGGTATAATTTCCCAAGAAATGGTTCAGATCGGTCTACTATAACACATACCTAGCCTCCATACTGAGCGATCAATATCTTTTTCTTTTGTAGTAAACTCTATATTTGGCAAGTGTTTTGATGAAATTTGGTGTACCAGGGATTATTGTTCAAGGCAAGGCTACAATCTTCGAACATATTGTTCAGATCAGACTACTATAACCTATTGCTGTCATACAAACTCGTCGCTCAATATCAAGTGTTTGTATGGAAGTTTTGAAAGTTCCGATGCAGACGAAGTTAACGTTCCTTCTTGTTGAAACTGCAATTGAAAATATATTTTATAACAGTAACGTCAAACTGTGAACGCCCCCAATATTAAAAATTTGTAGAAAAAATTTGAAAATTTTGTAATACAGTGGTAAGTGCTTTCATAGTTGCACGCTTTACTACTGTTCTATAATGTGTACATATTTGGTTTCTAAAGCTATTTCGTTTATCCATACATACATACATACAGATGTAAATGCATAGTTTACAAATTTCTTATTGCATTATTTTTTTTATTTTCATGTTAGTTTTGCAATTGTCGCTAGTTCAAGTATTGTTTGTGTTTTGATTTTGTAATGGCACACAATGCAGCGCCAAACACCTGTTATACGTCGCATATGGCTACTACATGCATTCACACATACAATACTGCGCTTATGTTACAAAACCAGTTGCTTGGACATTGTACACGTACATACGTATATATGTACATTCATCGAAATGTAGCTGATGGTGCTGCCGGCAGCATTGTTGGTGGCATATTACATTGCAATGCCGTGCAGTAGTTTGTTGTCAAATTATGACACGTTGCAACTATAACAGCAACAAGTATGAACAGCATAACCAACAGCAAGCTTGTGTTTTGTATGTGGCAAGTTAAACGCCTCAAGCCATCAGCCGTCATCAGTAGTACAGTGAACCTTGTCATCTGAGCAGCCGCGACTAATGCATTTGAATGTTGCCTCCAACAATAGCAAAAAAAGCAACACAAAAAAGTAAGGAAGGGCATAGTTCGGGTGCAATGGAACATTTTATACTCTTGCAACTTAATATGTGAAGATTGCGACATACGAAATTTAGTCGAAGTTGGTCGGTCGGGTCCCAAGATATGTCATTTCACCAAAAAGAAAGCGGTGGTAAAATAAAATGTCTCTGGCGAATTTAGTTATTGATTTATCACGTTTCTTGTGGAAGGAGTACTGTTATATAAGGAGTGAGCGGGTTATGATTCCATCCCAATAATTTTCACATTGTCAGTAAGAGTTCTTGTAGAATCTATCTTGAATTGGCTATTTTGTTCATTAAACTTATTAGAGGGCGGGGCCACGCCCACTTTTTAAAAATTTTCTCCGATAGGCCCCCTTGCTACTGTGATCCCCTCTTCAAAATAAGAGTTTTATATCTTAATTTAATTTTGTGGGCGTGGCAGTGGTCCGATTACGCCCATCTACGAACTCAAATATTTTTTTTGTACTAAGAAACCCGCATGCCATCACCATGATTTCATTAAAATATCTCAATTTTTACTGAAGTTGCAGCTTGCACGGACGGACAGAGAGACAGACATTCACCCGGATTTCAACTCCTCTCCTCATCCTGATCATTTATATACACATAATATATATGACCCTATATCTATCTCGCTTAATCTTAAGTGCAATACACAACCATTAAGTGAACAAAAACTATTATACTCTCTAGCAACATGTTGTTAGGGCATAAAAACAACAAGAACCTCTGCTCACTATTAATGCAAATATCAGCAACTTAATGAATGCCACATTTGAGAGTGTATGCTTGTGTGGTTGCGCCACCTACCTCGTTCAAAATGTGACTTTGGGCGAAGCTTTCAACCTCTGCCTGACCAATGATGCTGCTTGCGTTGTAGGTTGACATTAAATGAGTATTGCTCTTAAATAGTATTTCATGAATGCATTCATATGTATAGTTTAGCACTGTTAGATTGTAGTGAAAATGAATTCTTGCTCTGCAATTATTATGTGTTTGGTAATTTGACGCCTTTGGCGTGCTTGAAATTGCATTTTATGGAAATTCATACAAGTGACCATATTACTCATTCTCATTTATTGCGAGCTAGTCGTGATATTAATTATGAATAAGTATTTAAGATCGAAAAATTAGACCTTTTCATAGACAAATGAAGTGAACAAAGACAAAACCAAAAGCTATCAAAAGGGCATACGAAAAAGATCTGCAATGAAATAAATATAGGTATAGCTAATGAAGTTGAAAGCCGATTTCCCTACCCTGCTTATTGCAGACAAAACCCTTGACTTCAACATACAAGGATATTGATTTGATTGACCAGCCATATGCTATGGCTATGGTGGTTCAATCTGAACAACGCTAAAGTCATAAAACATTGAAACAGCTCTTAGTTGAGTGGATCTGGACCATTGTCAGGGCGATAAAATGCAAATTTTAATTTTTTTTAGTGGAGTTCTTATATTTAAAAAGGAAATATTAATGAGGGATTTATATCTGCGCACCTGCGTCCAGGTCTTAATTTTTTCGGCGTAGCAAGATTGCTGCTTATTTCTGGATAATCTCCCAATTTGCTTCACTCTCCAGCATATCCAGCGTCGTCTTCTGTCGCGTCGTTGTATAGGCATTACGTCTCTTTGACTTTTTCCATTCTTTGAAGGTACTTTTTGAAGTATCCGTAGTCCGATAAAAGCTGGGTTGCATAAAAAGCGACTTCCCCAAATTTATGGCAGGTCCATAAGTCTCGATCTTTTATTAGTCTGGCGGTCCATCTGCCGCGACTCTTCTTCTCTCATTGGAAGGTGCTCTTCGCTGCCTTTCCTGCGGCGTGCTGGATTTGCACCCAGCAGTTTAGTCTGGGTGTCAAGTCTTATCCTAGGTAGTTTACTGCTTTTTCGTTTCGAGCTGGAGGTTGTGTGCATCGAGCCATGCTTGCGTTCGTATCATGACCTGATTTCGTTTTCTTCGCACTCTTCTGTGTCTCTTGCTGTAGCTACTGTTGCAATGTCGTCCTAAGTAGCTAAGTAAGTTCGATTCGTCTGGAATTTCGAGTTTTAATATAGCGTCGTTACTAATGTTCTACAAGCCTGAGCTTAGAATAGATCCTTGTGCTGCTTCTGACGTGAACGCTATCTGTCGTGATCCCTCACTAGTTTGGTACAACAGTTTTCTCTTGCTAAGGTAGTTCCGCAACATACTCTGAGGTAGTTGGGGATTTTAAAGCTTTTTATAGAGAGCTTCACTCATATTTATCGCTGTTGAAAATGTTTCGGACGTCTAAAGTCGCCAGCAACAGTATTCTTTTGTATTTATGTCACCTACACTGTACGGCTTCTACACTTTCTATGACGTATTTTACAGCTTCGTGTTGTTTAGGGGACAGTTCTCCAGCTTCGTTCATAGCCACTTCGGGTCTGGGTTTAAGTAGTCTTTCATAGAGTTTTCACGCTGTATCCAGCATGCGTAGTGGACGGTATGCTGATATCAAGTCGGGATCTCCTTTTTCCTTACTCAACAGCCAATTCGTCGATTCAGTTCTGTTTTTTTTTTCTAAGGTGAACCACGCTTTGAGAAGTGAGTCCCTTAAAAAGACGTCAAGCGAAAACGGGCTTCGTCATTTAGCTTTTAGTAGACACATGTTCTCGAGTACACTTCTGGAATGTAAAAAGTTATTTATTTATTTACTTATTATTTGTAAAATAATAATACAATTATTATTATACATTAAATATAAGGAGCACTAGCTACAGAGGCTTTCAGCTCACGGCTTAATTATAAAAGACTTAGATAATAAAGATGGAACCTTCCATGTATTAAATATTTACAAGCAATATGTTTTTATGTACTAAAAATTATATGTTATAAATAAATTTAAAAAGGGAGGATAACTTAAATATATTTCTTTAACTTTGTATGAGATAGGAATTCACAAGTAAAAAGTTAATATACGAGTAATAAGTCCAAACCTTCCCGTAGCCTCAATATATCTGATCTAGTGATTTCCGACTTTCCAGCTGAGTAACAACCACATTTGGTGGTCAAAATGTACCGGAATTTCATAAAATCAGAGATAATTTTATATGTATGTACATATATGTGAGAAATCTGTTTTCGGTTGTCTAGCAAACATACAGTTTTCAATTAGCTGTCTCAAACAGAAAGTTTTTGCATAAAAATCACCCACAGTATATCTCGTCATTTGTGCCAAACATATGACAAACACCAAGCAAATTTGATGGATCAAACTTCACATAAACGTCACATTCAAGTATATAAATAATCTTCACTTCCTTCCTATCTAAAGTATAACACACCAATAACAAGCGATACATACAAATTTATGTCGTCATGACTAGTGTGTCATATAACATTAAAGCACTATAAACAAACAATTTTAAAAAATACAACAAATTCGGTTATGTGGTGACGTTTTCGAAGTTATTAACATTGACGCTTTCATATCTGATGTTAATGTTGTTATTGTATTTGATAATTATTGTCGCTTATCGGCAAGGTTGGCGCTTCATATTCTCTCTGATATTGGGCAGCAACGAACGCTAGATATATTTATAGCAAATTTAGGGGCGATAATTTTAAGATTGCAGATTATAGCAACAAATTTTCGATATTTAATATTTATTCGTTGTTCCGTTCAAGTTGTGGGATATTCAAACATTTTACTTCCTAGACTCATATAATTTTCTAGGAAAAGTGAGTGTGCTTAGTTAAAAAAAAAAATCAAGCAAAAGCTATACATAGCTATATCTGCAACTTCCAGTACTTCAGTTATACACTACCAACCCATATTTCGTCTACGTTTCCGTTTATATACCTTAAAATCACTTGCAACTCTTGGTGAATAGAGACTTAACATTTCTTATAGTTATCAATTACTAAAAGACTAGTTGGTTTATTACAATAACTACATACAAAGTGAAAGGTTTGACTATTCAGTTGAAACCGTGTATATAACACACATATACATACATGTAAGTATATATGTGTAAGTAATACACACAATACATATTCTGCTTCCACGCATGTGCCCGCTTACATCAGTTTATTTAGCTATGCTTCAACTGATTATGCACCGACACAACTTCGAATAGTCGGCAGAAGATTTTTAAATTGTTTGTTATTTTGTCTGTAATGGGCCATTAGGTGAAGAATGGTTGTCTGTTTTTTTGTAAAATTTGTAAGCAAAAGAAAAGAAATCGAGTAAATACGTGTCAACATTGAAATTGCAAAATAAAGGGTATGCATTTTGACAAAATAAAGGGTGCATTGATAAACAGAAATTGAGTATTGAGTGGATATTAAGCCAATTTGGCTGCTTTGGACACTCTTTTTAACAAAGTGTATTATATTTTTCTTGTTCTTAATGCCTCTAGCATAAGATTTCCACTTCATTAATGCGGCTTCCTTTCGTCTTAAGGGGTAGTTAGAATTTTCAAAAAATTACTGTTTTTTGCATTTTCGTTATATGTAATATCATAAAAATATTCTCTGAAAATGTCACGTTGATCCGATAATTAGTTTTTGAGTTATTCGAGAAATAACAAAGAGAGCTCGGGCACTTCAAAGCGCTGGTGTGAAACTTTAAACGCGTTTTTCTCAAAACTGAACTGGTGACAACTGTAACTCGAAAACCGCTCAGTAAATGTTAATGAAATTTATACAGCTTTTATAATACAAAATAATCTCGGGATTGATCGGGACTGATTTAATAGCAAAAAAACATACTGAAAATTCCAATTTTTTCGTGTCTTTGACTACCCCTAACCCCTTAAATGCAATCCATTTCCTTCAGTGGTTTCTCGGCATACTTGTTCCGATTTCAAAGCATCTTCGGGGTTTAATACAATTATTTTTTTTTTTTAATAAAAATTTTCATATTTTATATAGGGTTAAGTCAACAGAGATGAAGATCTTTCATATAAAATTGGTTGGTTCAGACGTGAATAGTGTATGTGACCAAATTCGTGCTGATCAAAATGGTATAGAATCAACAATAAAAAAACACAGATATATTCTTTGTACCCTAGTCATTGATTCTTGGGAAAATTTTTCAATATATCTTGATTTCGCAACAACTTATTGGGAAAGTTAGCCTTTTCCTAATCAAGAACAATAAAACATAGAACATAAAAAATAAATTGCTGTTCACAAAACCATATATTCATAATATATTAGTGGACAATCATACTTTTGAGATGATTCGCTAAAAGTTCGAAAAAAGCCGTGGTTAATGAGTTTATAGTCATTACAATTTATTAAATTTATGAAATTTAAATTGTCATTTTATTTCGCCAACAGGATGTATTATGTTCTCACATAGTTTATGAACACCAGAAGGGGACGTCGGAGACTCTAAAAAGCATGTGCGAGATTATTTTATATATATATGTAAATAGTCAGCATGATTGAGCTGGTTGGTAGAAATGTTTCAAGGAAACATTACTATCTGCGAAGATAGAACTGTAGTCTGTAGTCATGTAACTGCCATATAAACTGACGAATCTTTCTACCCATTTACATATGCTATAAGAAATTTATCCATGAAGAGTAGTCGAAATTAATGTTTTTCTTGTTTATTCATGCATTCATGTAGGCAAAGTTACTATGTTCCTATTTAGAGTTTTCGATTGCCGCGAACACTTTATGCAAAGTTTGAATATTTTTGCACGACTTCATTTGCTTGAGGAGGTAGTGTAGTCAAAAAATTTGATTAAATCGACATCTTTTACATTTCGAAAAAGGAGTTCTTTTTAATGCAAATAATTTTGAATGTGAAAGCTGTTTAGGTTCAGGAGTATGTCCGTCGATTATTATTATTATTTTTTATTAAAAAATAAACGTTTACCTCTTTTTCACAAAACTTCGCATCTATAATTAAATTTGGATCGGCGCGTAAGTTAAGTTGTAAGTGCCAACAATGACACTCAACCCATCAAGCAGGTTTCTAATACAACATATTAGAATGTATCATTTTACACCATTTTATTAGAACAATATACTCAAAATTCAATATTGTAATTGTTCAATATGCTAAGTGAGTATACAGTTTACGTTTTCTGTTTGTGGTTTGTTGACAACTCGAGACGATTTTGAAATTGACAGTAATCAGTCAATATATCAGATCAGAGTGAAAGAATCCGATCCCTATCAACATTTTTTGTATGTTGTGTATCATGTATGGAAACATATTTGACTTTAGAACGAATTTTGGAAGGCCAAAAACGAGCAGCATTCTGGGTAAATTTATTTTTTTTTAACCGCTGTAATTTTTTTTTTTATTATTTTCCTGTGCTAAATGTGACATCAAAATAAACATTAGTGTTTAGTATGCGCTGGTCCTTCTGAAGCACATAATTTGCATTCGGCAATTTTTATGATGAGTGAAATTATTCAAATTCAATTTATTCAGTCAGACATCTTACTGGCGTCGTTGGAACAACGGAAGAATAAGTAAATACCTTTTGAAAGATCATTAGGGCCTAAAAAAGCTGAAAGCGCGATTGATTCCTAAATCAATAAATTGTTTCGGAAAACAGCATCGCGTTAACGTCTGTGAAACAACGCTTTCCTACTAGTATGATGTCGTAGAACGTATTATTACTGGCTTACGACCTGAAAACAGACGATCAATTGTTCGAAAAAAACCACGTCAAAGCATTACAAAAATCAAGGAAATGTTGACAGTTTACATCGATTATCGTCGTGCCCTCCGAATTCCTTTCGACCGTCCAAACTGTCAACAAAGAGTACTATTTGAGTGTTATGCGTCGTTTGTACGAAACTATTCGTAAAAAAAGACCGGAGTTATGAGCCGACCACGGTAATGCACCGTCTCATACTGCATTGATTCTTCGTGAGTTTTTCGGAACATTATATTTTTAACCAATATCGTACCGCAACCACCGCTGCGCAGCTCATGTTTTTGATTAAGCTTTCCTCACAAGAGTGAGAGGCAAGATGTGTGTTTGGGCTCGTTATCTTGTTAGAAGATAAACGACCCCAAATTTATTTTTTCCGCACTTATTGTGAAATTTTCGTTAAGAATGTCAAGATATGAAGCATCTGTCATTTGTCCATCGATTTTGGCTAAACTACCTACTTCAAATTTTGAGAAACAGCACCTTCCAAACCTTCTTCATGATTCAACTGATGGATGCACTATGGTTTAAGCGATCAGAAGATTTACACCCTTTTTTTGAACTTCTTAGCTCGAGTTTTTATCGGACCAAATTAATTTATACGAAAAAATGGTTGACATATTTAGATATTGGTTTGCAAAACCTACTCTGTTTTCCATTTCGCAATGGAAATCATAGGTCGTTTCTTTTTATATAGTTTTCCAAACCAAATGTTCGCAGTTTCCTTTGCATTTTACTAATAGAAACATCAAAACCAAAACTTTCGATCAACTCCCTCGATGAACATTCAGAGTTTTAGGCTTTAAACTTCCACCGTTATATAAATGAACATGGATATATTCTAAAGCGAAAATTTAGAAAATAAAGGAATGCTTTGAGGTTGCCAGTATGTAATATATGCAATATGTATAAATGTATTTGTATGTGCAAAAGACTAAGATATAAACACATTTATATAAATTTACAAAGTGATAACTCAATTACAACAATACCCACCAAGCGTGCATAATTTCTACACAAAAACAAATCTCCGCACACTAAAATTTGAGAGTAAGTGAATAATGTAACATATTTATTCACGGCAATTCGCCCCAAAGACTGCTATCCCACTGTGCGGCACAAAGCCTATCGTTTTTGCTACCTTTTGCAACAGTGTTAAATTGAAATGTTGCAAGAACAAAACAATCAAACAAAAAATACAGTAAATACAAGTAAACACAAAAAAAAAATCAAATAAAATGCAACAACATTAAATTTTTTGGGCATGCAAACGACCAACATCATCGTCGGCATCCACCCGCACCGCTGGCAGCCTTGCAAACTGTCCAACTAACTGACTGATGGCTCGGTCGCCTGCAGCCTGTCGGCTTAAATGAAAGCATGGCAACACTGCAGGATATCCGCCGCCTCGGCTGTCACAGTCCAAACGAGCATTCATTAAAGCGATGCTGCAACGGGGAAAGGTGCGACAGACGGAAAAATCCACAATATAGTTGCAAGTAACGCTTAGTTGCGAAGTGGAAAATTGGATGTATTGGCTGCATTTTGGCCAACAAAGCATGGCCACAGCACCACCACCACCACGGAAGGACTGACTGTGCGAGTGCAGCATTGTATGCGATTCTCTACGCTGCCACCAGAGTTGGTAAAATATTTTGGCTTCTCGTAACATGCCTATTTAACGGTGTACACCTACAAAGCATCAAGCACGTGTGAGCGTGTGTAGGTGTTGGTGAGTGTGTATGAGGGTATCGTTTCTGTGTGTGTGTGAGTTCACGCGCACATTTAGCTCATTTCACTGCCAATTGGCGTAGCGAATGCAGAATTTTACGCTCAATTGGTAAGGCGATATATTGTGCAGATACGCATGCGCAAAACACACCTCTAGTATTTGGACCTCAGTTTTGGCCACAGTAGTGGCTCCGTGGCACGCCATATCATCTTCACTTTGATGTTAGTGTGTTTGCACTAACGGCGATGTTTGTTATTTCACGCTTATCTGATTTTATAAGGGTGCTAGTTAAGTCCAGTCGCAGGCTATTGATGCGGAAACATACTTATATATACGTATATATACTTAAGTATATTTATATATACATATATAAAATTTGTGTACAATGAAATGCCGTTCTTGCCAATTTTGACTACAATCGCTTTGATTGCAGGAGTGTTGCTGAGTTGTTTATTATAGTGCCAATTTGCGATTTAACAACTCGTAAAATCTGGATTTGTTATTGCAATAGTTTGGCATGATTATAGCAAACAAAGCAATGTGAAAATTTATTTTTCAAACATTTAATAAAACTAAGGTATATATGGCAAAGAAGATTATAAATTGAAACATAAGGGGATATTCTAGGGGGTAATTCATTTCGAGGTTCTCTACTTTTTTTTAACGAAAAAACACAGAAATCATTCGAAAGAACATTCCTTGGCATTTATTTTTTAAAGATTATGTCTTTCAAAAGTTGGTCCATTCTTTGAGTCCAATTTTCGACGACTCGTTCGATCATTTCAACTCGTAACTGGCGAATGATACGCGCGATGTTTTGTTCCAAGACCTGAATCGAAGCGGGATTGTGCTCATAGACTTTAGAATTTTCATATACCCACAGGCAAAAGTCTAACGGTGTGATATCACACAATCTAGATGGATAAACGACCATATCAAAATGTGAAATTATCTGCTCAAAAAAATCCAGTGATTGATGCGATATGTGAGAAATGGCGCCGTCTTGTTGAAGGCTGAGTTCACGAGCTCCAATTTCAGGCAAGAAATAATCGGTTATCATGGGGCGATAACGGTCGCCATTGACGATTGTCATCTGAGTGGCATCATTTTTGAAGTAATATGGACCAATGAATCCACCGGTACATAAGCCACATCAAACCTTTTTTTCTGAATGAAATGGCAGCCCTTGAATCTATACAAGTCGCCTTCGTCCCAAATGCGGTATTTTTTTTGTTTACATACCCATTGGACCAGAAATAGACCTCATCGCTGAACAAAATTTGGCTTGAAAACGTCGTATCTTCTATGTAGGAACTTTTCAAGAGCCCATAGAGCGAAGCGATGTCGCTTGGGAAAGTCGTGTTGCTTCACTTCTTGAACAAGCTATATTTTGTATGCTTTCAGTTTAAGATCTCGACGTAAAATGCCCCAAGTTGTTCTTTACGTCAGTCTGAGTTGCTGCGAACCGCGCCAAATCGACTCTCCACGGTCTTCATGTACACTCTCAGCTATGGCTGCTATACTTTCTACAAAACGCGCTGGACGTGGTCTATTCGGTCGAGTATTATCCAATAATAAACGCTGGGTCTCAAGATGGGTGTTAGTTTTGCGTATAGTACGTACGAAATAGTTTTGGTTCGAACGTGACTTTGAATGATTAGTTTGTATAGAAGCTATATGCAATAGTGATGCGATAGAGCTGCTTCTTGAAAAAAGGGCGCATGCAAAAATTCAGATCAATGCTTAAAAACTGAGGGACTAGTTGGCGGATACCCCGATAATTTCGTTACTTTGCACCTGGAAAGCGTATACAGGCGCTTGACAGTACTGCAGAGCAGAACTCACGAACCCTTAGATTCTCTATTCAACCTTAATAACTAAGCCAGATGCTTTAAAAGTGGCGGCTTTAAAAGTATTACCCATCGGCTTCTCAATGACAGTAATGAATTAAAGGCAATACCACTTAGATTATTAATTGTCATTGCAATTATCAGTACATGATTAGTTTAAAATTACTTAGTAGAATATATGGCTTTAATAAATTCCATCCATAAACCACCCGCATAAAGGTGTTGAAAAGTGAGAAAACCGAAACTGAACTGAAGCTGTACTAACTTCTTTCATTCCCTGAACCAAAAGGCGGAGTCTGGCATATTCAAATAAATAATATATTGTATGTAGAATACATATATACTTCATTATCTACAAGTTGAGCTCTTTTGAATTTATTCTTTTTTCCTTCATGAATACCGGAGTTCCATCATTCGTTCCCTTTATCTGCTTTCTGAGTGAATACGCCGATTATCCTGAGCACTTAACATTGCTGGCATTGTCATCGCCGCCATGATAGCAACCATTGGTGGTCACTTTTGTATACACTTATGCACACATAAATATATACATTTATACATACAAGCATAAAAGATATTATATATATATTGCTTAAAAAACCAGTTTTTAATGGTGACTGCACTCAAAAATTCACTCAACCGTTTTGCATCTTTAGGTACATGTACTTCCATATATTTATTACCTTATGGTTGTGTTTTGAAAGAAAGTTCTTCGTTTATGTTTTAACATGCCTTGAGAGGCCTACAGATCAACTCTTATTTCAAAGATACTTTCATTTTATTGAAATGAGAACTGTGGTACCAAGGCTAAGTCGATTTGCCAAATTTAAAATATAGTAAAAAATTACATTTTTTTTGGAAATGATTCTTGGATAAGTTTTATGACTTAGTCATCAAGCAAAAATTTATATTATTGTATTTTGACCTATTTCGAAATATGCCGTGTTTCTTAGTTTTGCATAAAATACAGACTTTGTTACTGAGCTAAACCAAATGCTCACAATCTTTTATAAAAGCTTAATTTCATTGTAAACGATAGCTTTTTTCCTCTCTTTTTACAAAAATCGAATATTTATAAACCACACCGAATATCCAATTCGTTTTCAATTTTAATAGTAGGCATGTGCGGTCATTTTCCATTCGTATCAGCTTGTTGAGCACGTTAAGAACTGACTTCCTCGGGACTTAGCTGTGAATATAAAAAGCACGTTTGTCTATTAAATATCTACAAGACGTCAGAGGCATATTAGTTTCCTCTTTATCGCGAAAGTAATTGTAGAGTATGGCCTGCTCTGGCTAGTTCTTTTCCTGGAGATTAATTTGAAGAAGATGCTTTGGTTATAGTTTTATCTGCAATTCTTAAGAGACGTTCCAAAGCTACTTTTCAGTACATAATTTAAAGGGCCTTCCAAAAAGCTCAGCCTCCGAAGAACACTTATCTTGCTCAATGCTTTCGGTATATCCATGGAATCTTCCTCGACTTAATCCATCCCATTTTCCGATGTTAGGTTTTCTGTACCTAAGCCAAGTCTGGTCGGCTCCTGGGTATTTTTCCTTTGGGATCTTCCCAATACAGCACAACAATGATAACGCTGTTCCGAATCATATGAACAAACGATTTCTATAGATTATAGTGAAGTAGTGATCGAAAAACTAGTCGAAAATTTTGATAAAATGGCGGCTTATCAATAAAAAGTCGTGTTTTGCGAAAGCATATACTTTTCCAAGTAGCTTCCATATCGAAATTTTTATTAAAAATCTTAAGTCTTCGATCCTGCCAAATACATATATCCATGAAGATCACATAAACATTTCATGTCCATCTGACTGGCCGTTTCGAAAAAATTTTCCGCACCGACTTTGGAAACGTTTCGAAAAAAAAAACCGTTTAAAGTTTTGGGCGCTGATTACAGTAAGTTATACATTTCTTCAAAAAACGTTCATAACACCCAAACTATTTGCCATTTGATTCGCCAAATATTATAAAATATAAGAAAATTTATTTTTGAAATTCAAAAGTGGATATAATTCTTCAAATAATAATAGATTAAAAAAAGTAATTTATTTGTTTTTATAAAGTTACACTACAACAAAGTCTACACTTGTTAAAACATTTAAACAACTTTAACTCCAAATGTTTAATACTTTTCTTAACCATCTGTACTTACATAAGTAATTATCGCATCATTAACTCCTAGCATTACATTTTTAATTCTACTCATAAAACCTGCTCCTTAACTACTCACATATGTACATCAGTATCAACGCAATCTTCAGCTTGAGCATCATCGCTCCCGAGCTACAGTGGCGGCTACAGCGTTCTTGCCATTTTTGTTTTAGTCTGTTATAGCCACAATAAATGTGACAGTTTAACAAAATGTTAATTTCCTCGCCACAATGTTTAAAGATGTTGTCCCATAAAACAGCTAATAAAATGTACGACCAGATAGATAATATGCGGACAGACATAGGCGGCGGCGGCGGCTTGCTATGGTAATGTGAGTCGCGGTAAATCCATCCGTTGGCCATGAACAGCGGCGAAATTTCCGGACACAAAGGGATTTACTATACATATGTAGTTTAATGCGTTGTTGTGTGTGCGTCTTCGCATGCATTTGCTTCAGCCAATCTCAGGTCGCTCTATGTCTGCCTGTGCGTTCGCTCGTATTTCTGTGCCAATTTTGCTTATCATCTTACTTTCTGCATCCCTTTTATTTTCAGCATTTTTATTTTGTTTTCACCATTTATGGTGCCGTCTTATTTATTTTGTTTTTGTACACTTATTACTCTTTTAATTTGCCTACTGAACGACTTGACAAAATATTGTAGCTCTCTGTGGTATCTGTTTAGTGGCTTGTTAAGCAAGATAAGATAATTTTAATTAAGCGAAGGTGGCTGACTAGAAATGTGTGTGAAGCAAAACCTGTCTGCTCGCATGGCAGTCAAGTTATGTGAAGAGTTGTGTTCATTTGTTCTTTTGATTATTTTAATATGGAAACTCTGAAAGCACTTCTCTTTTACGTACACAATTGTAACTATTTTAGTGAGTTGGAGGGACTATGATAGAATACTGAAAATCATATATATTATTTAGGATTAAGATTATTATTTAATTAGAAATACGTATAAAATATATTCGTTTATCCTGTGATAGTGCAGCAATATCAAGTGTTTTGGGGGTTCATATCGGTTTCCTTGGGTAAAAACCCGAAATTTTCAATAGTTTTTTTCTCATATAAAAATCCAATATTTATTAGAAATTTTTATTCTTACAATTACACACTATTAACAAAGAAATTCTGAAATTTGTGGGATGTGTTAAACTCGGCCATTGCGACGGTATTTCCGGTAACCCTAGGTAAAAAGATGCGCCGCTTTGAAAGCATAACTCTATGACTTGACCCGTTAACCCATGTAACCCCTTAAAATTTGCCATGATAAATACGCTTCTTGCTGTATGTATCTATCAGAGCTTATTTAGTAACCACTTGAAAGCGATCTGACTCTTTGAAAATCCTGGTATCTGGAGTAAAAAAATAATGCGATCCCCACGTAATAGGTTTAATTTATATACCTCAGAACCTACTGGGGATGTATCAAACAAGCTTTCTGAGGACGGAGCCTTTCAGTAGACTATCTGACAATGGGTGAAATCGAATAATAACCACGCTTACTCTCTAGTGGCTTCTCACAGTTTAGTGCCTTGTTCCCTCATATAACAAATTTGGAATTCCTTCTGATTTTAACATTTCAAAATCTCTGATTTCGAACATGTGAGAACCAGTGCATATAGTCGATTTTTTATAGAAATTAACTGTTAATTTGTAGGGCTTATTATTGAAATTCCGATCGAAGATTTTTATGCTAAAAAATTGCTATTGTGTCCACAATGATTAAAATCGGGTCAGTACTAGCCTGAAACCCAAAAGTCTAATATAAATGTAGCAAATAAAATTTCTTACAATTTTGTCATGTACATTTTCTCTAGCTCGTGTCATTTACGAGACGTATATAAAATAAATGCGAATTTCATCGAAAAATCAGAGCCCCGTACTACCTTCCCGGTGTGAGTTACGACTTTGTTACTTTATGCACTTTTGTAGAGTGAACAATTCTGAGAAATATGCGGCTAAAATCGGGGCGATGCCATATAATGCCTCTGATCTATATGAATTTAAAGATAAAAAAACACGATTGTTGTGTATTTACTACGGAAAATTTTTACATGCCTTGGTCCAGTTGTTAATGTTAATATCAAGGGCCAAAACTTTCAGGGAATTTTTTTAGGGTGTTTCCAAGGAAAATTCGTCATGGCACTGAAGAAAATTAATAGTTAAAAAAAAATAAATAAAATAAAATAAAATAAACACCCTAATGTACTTATATGGTACATACATGCCAACATAAGTGTTGTATTAGAAGTAGTCTGAAAATATCTGTGGTTTGTCTGGTTAATCTGGAACTGGTACTAAGCTTGCAATCTATGGACAGGCCACCTAGAGACATCTCCGCTGAAAACTGCGCAGCAAAATCGGCGTGACGTATTTCTTGAAAATTTAAGACGAAGTTGGTGGGGGAATATAAATAGTGTCCAGAGTTAGGCATAAGGAAACCTTTTAAGTTGCCGGACCACTGCAGTATAATTCAAGAAAGTGTTGCCAGAAGCAACTTCTCTTCTACTGAAAACCGAATAGCCACAATGGCATCCAGGGCAATGAAATAGTGGACGAGATTGCCAAGAATAATGTACGGTTAACACCAAAAAACGTGATCTGGACCGAAGCTTAGTGGATTGGAATCAAAACCCGATGGAACGAACTACCTGGGTGCAAAACTGTAAAAGTTATGCGCAAAACGATAGATTGGAAGTACACAGACCTACTGGTCACTGGCTGGTGGGGACACACTACCAAAGAATGGGGCTGACGCTGACAGATCGAGAAAACTGGAGGAAATATTTAGTGCAAGGCTTGTGCACTTGTATCGCATTGGCAAGACTACCCTGTAAGCATGTAAGCTGTAACTGAAGTCCATCTGCTATCGCAAAGGACCAAAACTAGTCTATGCGTGGCTCATTGGCCTACCAGATTAATCTAACCTAACCTGACTAAAATATAAATTGGTACCAAAAAAGCATAAATTCGGGTCAATACTACTCCTAGCCTCTATATACCTAATAAAAAATTTCGAAACGGTTATCTGTATAAAAAAAGTATTCCCTCCAAATAAGAATAACTCTTTTAGATATTTCAGATTTATTCTAAAGTGCTAAATAAGCAGTCTATCTGGTACCAGAAAAAAACAGAAATGCATATCTAATTGTCACACAAAGTGTCACCAATATTTTGTCGAATACAACACACTGTGCACATTTGTGTTCAATGTCATTTATGTGTGTGGGTGTCAATGAAGTAAACAGCAAAAGAAGAATTGAGTGTAAAATTTGCAAACTCTTGGGTGGCGCGTGGCTTTGATGAATTTCATTAAAATCTTTGCACCGTTAAAATAACAATAAATAAGGTTTAACGGGATTAACGGCTACAAGCTATATTCTTACATATTTATTGCTACTTATCTTTCATTATTTACTTTCATACTCGCCATAGCACTTTTCCATTGCGTGCAACGCGGCCAAGCCTAAAGGAAATTTCGGGGCAATAAGCCATAATTAAGTGGTACCAACAACACTCGAGGGAGTAAGTGAGTAAATGCACGAAAGTGTAATTTAATTTTTGCGCAAATAAAATTAAAAATAAAAGTTTTACTCCAAAGCAGCAGCGCAACTCGGCACACCGCACTACGCCGCCCGCCTTGTGTTGCATTAATACGTCAATATTATTTGCTGCTTCCATTTACCATATGTATGTTTGTTTGTGTAAATTTGTGTGCTTGTGTGAGCTTTAATCGCTTTCGCAACAAGGATTAATGACATGATATAACAACACCAACAACAAAGTGCTTACCAGTTGTTTCAGATAAATATGCGCATTGTCTGCTTTTGTCTGCCAAAGTGGCATTCACACTACTTTTCTGTTTGTTATTGGTTGTGTCTTTATTGTTTTTGTTCTTGCTGTTGTTGTTCTTATTGCTTGAGCTGTTGTTGATGGTTCGCATGCGAGCTTGGCGCCTGAGCAGCGCTTTTTAATGAAACAAAGCGGGAATTTTAAATGAGCACCATAAAGAATAATAAAAAGCAAAATAACAAAAACAAAACAACAACAACAATACAAACAACGCAAACCAAAAACAAATAGAATGTAAATTAAATTATATGAAAGAAATAGCGCAAAAAAATTGAGCGCCCGCAATGCTGTCGATAAAGATGAGCAACGCTGTGGCTGCCATGCCAATCTGTCCGTTTATAAGCACATTTGTGTAGCTGTGTATATGCTTGTATGTGAATGTGTGTGCGGTTGACCGCTTGTCAGCTCATTCAACGGCGGCTGTTAACATGTTAAACAATATCAATGTGCTCTGCTGAGCTGCGGCATTTTTGCCTTTTACCTTTGTACACACACAGCCACGCATATACGTACGTGTGTGACAGATATAGCTACACACAAATGTTATTTTACTTTAATTTAGAGCTTATGGCGGCTGCCTTCGCGCATCCGTAATTGGGTGCTCGACTTAATGGCATTTAAACTGCCTTATCGTTATACTTATTTAAATGATTTTGTTACTACAAGATAACGAAATCATATCAAAGAGCAATAAATGTGTGCCAACAGCACCCTCGTATAAAGCGTAAGGACAAACGCTTGCTCATATATACCATATCTGGTCGAAGCTTTGAAAAGAGCTGCGGAAATTGGTGTTTAAATGAGTCTGTATATGTTTGCATGACTGTGTGTGTTACGTGTTAATGAGATGTGTGAAATTTTTGATATTTAAAATGATGTGATAATATACACACTTTTTCAATTATAATCTCATATATGTAAACATGTAAATATAGTTTAAAAGTGGTGTTTCATTCAGCCCTTGATTTTTGCGGGCAAAACAAAAGACTTAAGCGAGCAACTCGTTTTCAGTTACAACAAGATTTGCGCGTATAAAATGCTGAAAACATGCGAATTTTATTTAATGTGAAATTAATTGCATTTAATTGCGTATTATTATATGTTCCACTTATATAAGTGAAAATTTTGACAAAATTTATAATTTGAATTTAAGAAGTGGGCTCAGTATAAGATATTGTTGTCATATAAGTATGAATATAGTACGAAAAGCTACTAGATCAGTGCAGCAGCCTTGAAAAGTAGTTCATATTTAGTTGAAACGCAATGAAAATGAAAGATAAAATAACAGGCATGAAAAGAGACATAATTGATGTGCTGTCTGTGCACGGGAAAGCAAGGGGAAGAACGTGTTTGAATTTTAAGGATTAAAAGCGGATCGATTTTTTGCAAAACTATTAGAATTATAGAAAAAAGTTATATTGCAAAGTTGTAAATAATAAAAAGCTATACAACTTTTGCATTAACATCCTTTATACATAACCTTTACATTTATGTAAAAAATTTTAAAATCCAAGTTATTGTTTTTGTTTTATTTTATATAAAAAAATAGCTTCGTGAAATATGATGTGAGCTTACCCTCCTATGTCCTAAATAAAAGTTCTTTTCTATTTAAGAAATGAAAATCTCATTTCGACTTAAGGAGGAGCCTGATTTAGAAGCTTCCAAAAATCGATATTTTTGAGAATGTCTTTAGGAGGGAAAGAATTAATTGATTGAAACGAAATTCATGGGGTTTATAGTTATATATTCAAACATCATTCTCACATTGTTGGAATACAAAATCTTTTATATTCTGCTTTTGGGAAGCAATTACCCGATGTATCTCGCAAGTGCATTTGCCGGATGGCGGGCAGGATGCAGGTCGCAATTTCTATCTGAAACAAAAAATGTAAATAGATTAATATTTTTTAATAAAATATCTTCTAGGTAAATTAAAAAAGTTCTAAAAACAGTGTAAAATTCTACAATTTTTTAAAACTTGGAAAAAAATGTTTTTGCCAAAAATTTTCCATTTTATGTTGTTTAAAAATATGTTTATATATGACTTTTCTTATTTTTTTTAGTTTCAATAGAAAATAATTTAATGCCAAAGATAATAAATTTTGCCCCAATTCGACCCGACGTTTTGTTTTGTGTTTTATCTTATTCGCCAATACAGTAAAATCGTAAAAATGAAAAACCGAGAAATCGCCCGTGAAAGTTTTGGCTTTCTGCTCAATCGCTCATATATCTGCTAGACGCTCGGTCACTATTTTCCTCTTAGCTTCGAAAATATTTCGAATTTGCATCTATAACTTTGGAAACATATTCTTAGATATTTTTTAAAGAGATTTAAACAAAAAAATATCGATTTTTTGAAGCTTCTAAATCAATTTCCCCCTAAAATCGAAATGAGGCCTAATTTCCAATAAAAAATTCTCTTGTTCAAAAATGAGATTTTATAAGGCGGCTAGGCTTTATATTTGCAGAAATTTCCAGTTTCTTGTGTTATAAAAATATATTCCTTACTATGTAATTTTTCCTGAAAATGCATAATAAGGCCCCACCAAACGAAATATATTTTGCGAATTTGCTAATTATTGATCACTCAAAAATAAATGAACCAATTGTGTATTTTGTTCTTCTTCATGTGCTCTATGTAGTTCTTTCATTTGATCAAGATTTGTTTCGAAAATTGGCAGGCCAAAATCGACAAAAGATGTGAATAAAATTCTATTGTACGGACAGTATTTAATTTGACACATGCGAACTTCTTTACAGAATGTGAATTTTCGAATTAAAGTTGAAGGATTTGTAAAAGTTGTTCAGACTTAAGTCTTTCCGTAATGAAATGCCAAACAATACTTAAAGAAAGTTACATGACAGCTTGACACGACTCATGCATGGTCTTTCCAAAAATATGTCATTTTAAAAAAGACCTCTACGTGCATCACCCGTTTATATATATACTCTTTTATTGTGCTTAATGTTGTGAGACTGCAGAGTGCATTCCATTAATATTTTTAACTAATGTTACAGAGATCACAGTCATATTTAGGTAGTGACGTGAATTTCGATATGACGAATGCTTCCAGACAATCTTTAAGTACGTTATTTAAGACACGTTTGTACCAAGGTGCCAATACAGAAACCTTGACATTCCAAATATTTCTTTTCACACTCATTTTCCGTATTTTCCATACGACGTTATTGATACGTATTACCAAAAATATGCCAACTATTTCCTGATGACACATACACTGGTTAAACAGACTTAGCCAAATATTCGACAAGGTAACGCTTAAATCTCAAGCAACAAACAAGAAGTCTCGGCATCACGGCATTTGAACTTTGTAGCCAAAAAATAATATTTTCCCACACGAATCACGCAAAAAGGGAGCCAAAAAAAATGCAACGGAAACAAATGACAAATGGGGCATCAACTAATAAAAGTTCCGCAATATGCCACCGTGGTAGTAAATAAAAACCGACGACAGCGTAATATATGCGCGTACGAACACTTTTTATTACTCATACCTGAAATAGCTGAAAACACACAATAAACGGCGTGCGCGAACACTCAAAGAAGACGCCGCCAGCTACACGCACATACACAGGGACACATACATTTTGAACACGTTAATGAAAAAAATAAATATGTAATAAGAGCAAAGCGAGTCAATTATGAATTAAACGAATGAGCTACAACTGGCTGGGGAAAAAATTAAACAAAAACGAAAACATTATAATACCAACAAAATCACTTGAAAAGCTGTGAGCAATCATTGTGTGAATGGAGTGAAGTGAAGTGAAATGTGGATAACCGCAAGGCGAAAATATTTACGGCGAGCATTACACGAACTTGTGCTATTTGCCGAACGTGTAGCGGAAATGCCAAAGAAATTAAGTAATTACGCACACAAGGTGGGTGGCGCACAAATACACATACAGATGCCCACATGCACACAGTAATACAACGAAAATATATCTGGAGCAGATTTTATGCATTTTATTTCAACTGTAGCAATACCGATGATTACAAAGTAGCAGCGAGTGTTAGCGCGATCGCGATCGCTACACACCAACGGTTGGACAAAACAAAAGACTTAAGGCACAAACGCGCTATGCGATGCTATCTGCCTTCCGGCAATGGCACACGGCGCAGTGCAATGCAATTTTGTCGCAGAAGTCATTGACTTCGGACAGACACGAGTTGGCCATTTTGAGAAATTGACAGCATCAATGCAAATAAAAAATGCTAACAAGCGCAAAAAAATACATAAAAAATTAAAAAATCAAAAAATACAAAATTCAAAAAAAAAAAAAAATTAAAAAAACAAAAAACAGAAAAAAACAATGAAAACGAAATCAAAGAAAGCAAGCAAAAATAAATAAAATAAAAGCAGCACTGCCGTCAAATCACAGGCGCTTGCGCTGCTGATTATCCTTTAACACGTACGCCTTTAAGACGCTGCCAATGGATACTCACTTGATGCCGACGGTGTATGTTTATGTGTGTATGTGAGATATAGCTGGTTGCGGCTGGAGTTCCTTTTATTGCCGAAATCGCTACAATGCAGTGTGCATAAAATACAACAACAATATTAAAATATACAAAATTGCTTATAACAGCGCAAAAGTAACAGATTAAAAGCGACAGGCGACGGACAGACAAGCAGCGAATGAGACGAAATTCTGTGCGGCGCAAAAGCAAAAATAACTAAAGGAGCCATATTAAAGAGTAATATAAAAAGAATAAAACAATCCTAATACCCTTCACAGATGCCAAGCAATATAATAGCATAAAAAGGTATAAATGGGTCAGTTTGTATGACAGCTATATGCTATAGTTGTCCGATCTAAACAATTTCTTCGGTTATTGTTGTATGGCTACAAAAAATTATATATATCGAATTTCATGAAAATACATTGGCAAATAAAAAATTTTTTCTTACAGAGGCTTGATTTTGATGGGTCAGTTTATATGGTAGCTATATGCTATAGTTGTTCTATCTAAACATATTCCATTGGAGATTATAATAGTACTTTACTTAATTCTCCGTGCTGAATTTTGTGAAGATATCTTGTCAAATAAAAAAGTTTTCTATATAAAGACTTGATTTTGATCGGTCAGTTTATATGGCAGCCATATGCTAAAGTTGTCCGATCCGAACAATTTCAAGGGATATTATATAACTGCCTTATGAAAATCTCTGTACCGAATTTCGTGAATATAATATTGTGAAATAAAAAAGTTTTCTATATAAAGACTTGATTTTTAACGGTTAGTTTGTATGACAGCAATGTAATATAATGTGCCGATTTGAACAATTTCTTCATAGGCTGTTGCGTTGCTTTCTGCAATAATTTGTGTAGGATCTCATGAAGATATCTTAACAAATAACAAAGTTTTCTATATATAGACAAGATTTTGATCGATAAATGCATATGGAAACTATATCCCATAGTGATCCGAAATCGACGGTTCTGAAAAATGAGCAACCCCTTGGTGGTAAAGGACGTGTGCGAAATTTCAGATAGATATCGCATAACATGAGAGACTAGTGCGCATGCGTACAGACTCAGCTCGTCATGCTGATCATTAAGAGTGTTACAAACTTGAAACAAACTCAATATACCCTGTTCAGGGTATAAGCATAAAAAAGAAATCGAGTCAGCGCCAATGCAGCGTCGTATGCGCCGTTAAGAGGCACTCGACGGTTTAATCATTTAATAAAAGAAGAGCGAAAATGCGAAAATCCGTGACTTCCTTCGCTGCAGGCCAAAAGCGCAGTTAAGTTGTGCTCTGTTAGCTCTTTGCTGTCAGTAGGCATTACAAAAGCAACACTATTGTTATAACTGTTGTGATTTTTGGATGTTGTTGCTGCTACTACTGCCGCTATCAGTGCTACCTCCTTAGCTGTTGATGGCTCATTGACTATATACACACATACATATGCCATACCCAAGTGTATAAGTAAAGTGTTGCACTACTGAAAGCAACAACAACCACACCAACAAGAGTATTAAAAAGACAATGGCATTGGCGCAGCATCAGCAGAAGCGACGATGGAGGGCATCGAAGACGACAAAGGCCACCTCCCGCCATATTATTAACTTATTTATAACAATAACAAGGCGTTCGCCAACAAAGAGGCCAAAAGGCGTGCACTCTCGCACACACATCCTTTACACACATTCATGGTGTGGATCTAGAGGAGCTGTACTTGCCGCATGTTGCACTCGTTTGCATTGCCAATGTCTATGTGCGTGTGTGGTAGTGTTCTGTATGCTTTGTGCAAGTGCCGAATATGTTTCCCACAACTATTAAGGTACAGGGAAAAAAGGTGCTTGTAGGCTATCCTAAATAGTAGTGTGAGTATGAGTAAGCGCCGCAAGTTGCCAGCAAAAGGAAAAGTGTGAAGCACAAAAACTTTAGTCAAAATGACGTGGAAGCCTTAAGCCATTCTTAACAAGACAGTGTTTCCAAAAGATAATGTAATTGCAGAGAAATTACCTTACAGTAGCAGACGTAAAGCATTGCTTTTTCATAAATTAATTGAGTTACTTAGAACGAAAGAGTTGCTAGTTTAATGAATTTCGGATATTTTTCGACGTTTCGTAAATAATAAGAATCCTATAAATTTTTTACCCAGTTGTTATATTTATGAACTTTTAAAAATTTTACTACAAATTTATCAAAAAAATTTAAATAATAAAATTACACGTTGTTTAAGTATATGTGGAAGAAGGATATGCTTACTTTGCAGAATTTTCACTTCTCCCAGTCACCTAAAAACAAAAAAGGACAGATTCTCAATCAGTGCAAATTTCATTAGGAACCAAATCTTAGAAACACACAAAAAAATTTGGCTTCTTAACAAACATCGAAACATCGTTTTTCTATATATTCGAACTTTTAAAATTTTGTAAAATTGAAAAAAATAGTTAAAATTAAATCGTTATATAAAGATAATTCAAACATTATTGTAAGTTAATTAGTTGATGAGAACAAACGTTTGAAAACGCTACTGCATTTTTCAAACCGAAGATGATAGTCGGAGTATATCGCACCTAACCACTAGAAATTAAAAATTTTTTAAGCCACATACATTTTTATACCCTAAATGTTTACATCTATCAAGTTTGCTATTAATGTTAAGGTTTCCCCGAAGAAAAAAATCTCAAGGACCCTATAAAGTATTTATATAAAAGATGTCTGGGCATATGGGAACTAGTCTATCAGTTTTGAGCTATCAATATTTAATTACACACACGTCATTTTTTCCACAAGGAGCGGCTGTGGGACCTAAGTAGCTACTATTCTAACTGACCTTTTAGTTAGGTCCATGGAGTCAATGTGACGGCGCACTTAAGCTGTTAAGATATCCATTGTGAACTCACCGAGACTGAAATCCTCTCACTCTTTTGTGTGCTCACTGAACCCCACCGTGCTTCTGAGAAAGTTCATCAGTTCAAAGAGTTGTACATGGACCGATTGTTGCGATTATTTTCTTATACAAACCTTTGGATTCGCATATAAGTTGTTTTGCAGACTCCATTTCTTTTACCTCCTGTCAACTTCTACAGCAGTCATTATATGGCCTTCCTGATATGCTGGCATCATATGTGTCAATTAGACATTGACCTGTTAGTATTTCAACTGACCTACTAAAACTACAAGTTAGATGCTCTGATAACTTATTCTGCTATTAGAATGCACTTGTGAGGGGTATTGAAACTTCCGTGTAGCCGAAGTTAACATTTTGACTTCTTCCTTCTTTTTGGCACCGGGTTTGTAATCCCCAGCATCAGCAGCTGGAGCAGAGATCGCAGCAGCAGCAACAAACTTGCTGGGGTCCTTGATGAACTCCTTGACGTTAGCAGCTTCCCGAAATATACACTGAAGTACGCCTTAAATTCATACGATGAGCTCAGTCGACTTAGCCATGACCGTTTGTATTTCTGTCCATCTGTCTGTATATACGCGTTCTAATCTCTCTGTTTTAGTTATATCGATCTGAAATTTTGCACACGTTGTCTTCTATTCATGAAACCGCTTATGTGTCGGATATGGGACCACTATAGCTGTCGTACAAACTGAACTTGATGTAAATGAATTTCTTTTGTAGTCTCTTTAGACTTTCTGAAGGATATTACAGCTTGAATACAGCCCTAGCTAAAGGTTTTTCTTGTATTGTTTTTTACACATCAAAGCCGTAAATTTTTGTAAAACTAAAGACATAAATGCTCTGCTAGCGAATCCTATGTAAATTAAAATCGCCCTACATTTTAAGTCGGTTAGAAATGCATCGTAGAATAGAACTACGGTAGTCTGTAAAGGCACTCTTAAAAAAGGTGATAACGAAGGTAGTCTCATAGTAAACAATTTCTTTTAAACACTATAAAGTCAAAAATTTTCCTTACTCCCACTGGGAGTAAAAAAAAGCACTCAAAGTAAGCCATTTTTTGTGGTCTCCAAACAGACAGGACTTCATAGGATCAACAAGAACAATAATATCTGACATTGCATAAAATGTTAAGGTTCAGAAATAAAACAAATATGAGAAAGAAGAATCAACACAGTTCATTGTATTGTTGTTTTCAACTAACCCATGGATTATTTTTTCGGAATTTTTTTTTATTTCTCATAAGTTGTACGACTTCGTCCGGAATATACTTCAATGCGCGTAGCGATCTACGTTTAATGTCTTTAATTGAATCAAACCGATTTCCCGAAGTGATCGCTTAAGTTTGCTGACTAGACTAAGTACTACCACCTAGCTCACACGGAGCTATATTTAGCGAATGCGGTGGTTGCGGCATGATATTGGTTGAAAATTTGGTAAAAAAACTGACGAAGAATCAATGCAGTATGCGACGGTGCATTATCGTGGTGCAAAAACTGAAAGTTATCGGCCCGTAATTCTGTCTTATATTTGAAAAAAGCTTCGCGCATACGACGCTTCACGCTCAAATGCTATTCTTTGTTGACAGTTTTGCCTGTCGGAAGGAATTCGGAGTGCACCAGACCTTGACTTGTCAGCAAAATTTTGATTTTTGACCTGCTTTGACAGGGTTTTTTGGTTTCGGCTCACTTTTAATATATTCGGCCGACTAATCGTCAGTTTCCGGGTCGTAAGCATAGATCGAAGACTCATCGGCAGAAATAATACCTTTCATGGCATCCTGGTAGTCGGAATGTATTTTTTCAGAGACGTTAACGCGATGCTGATTTTCGAAAAAATTGAGTGATTTTGGAACCAATAGTGCTTTCACTTTTCTCAGGCCCGTGTGATCTTTCTAAATATTCTAACCATCCCAGTAAGATGTCTGACTGTTAATCTTCGTTTCTCAAGCACTAATGCCTTTATTTTATTGACGTGTTGATCATCAGATGTTGTTGGTGAACGTCCTGGACGTGATTCGTCATCAATGCTTTTTTGAACAGTTTGTATCAATCAAAACCACTTGCTCGTGACATGCAATTAAAAACGAGATCTTTTCCCAACATTCAGAACCTTTTGGAACTAGAAATTTGAGCGTATAGCGTATACTAAGCACTAATGATTGTTTTGTTGTGATATTTAGTACAGATGTCACTGACAGTCATACCAACCCAGAAAAAAATATTTCGACGAATAGGTTTTCGGGCGATATTTAATTTAAAAAGTCTTACTATTTTTTGCTCAAGCATTAAGTGCTCATAGTTTATTCTTACATATGTTCCGTTGGAATTTGATCCAGTATGTTTTCGTATAGCTTCGTAAGTCAGGTTAAAGGCTTATGAAATCTTAGCAGGCCTTTTAAAACGTATTTTATAGTTTTTTTTAATCACGTCAAAAATTTTGTTAGAGAGCATTCGAAATATTTCCAGTTTTTATACATATGTATAAGAAAAAAATCAAAAATTCCGATTCAATATTCCTCAGCTATCTAGTTTAGTACGTCCATTTCAGGTGTTAACTACAGCAAATTTTTGTAATCATTCGAATTTTAATACACTGTAGCGCAACACCTCCCGTGATGACGGTAGCGAAGGTGGTGTAAAGATTTGACGAGGCAAACCAACAACTAACTAACCAGTTAAGTTCTTATAAACACAAGTATGTGTGAGGAAATATGTATATGGATGTGTGTGTGAATATTTCGTCCCTTTATCATGTGGGCAGGGCATTGATTCGCATCATCAATTGCGTTTCTGCATGACATGACAAGGCGCATGTACACATAAATATATGTATGTAGTTATGAGCGCTCACCGCAGCGTATGGATGTGAGTGCGTGTGTGTTTGCATTTGCATGCGCCGCTTTGCCGCCTCTCTGACAATGATGAGTTCACACAATACGCGCCACTAAATTGCAGATTGCTGGCATATCATACCTACCTTAAGCCATAGCGCACTTTTTTCCGCCTGCGTTTTCGTACATCAAATCCGCTTTTTGGCGTTTATTTTCCTTTACGGCATCCCTTAAGCAGTGTTTCTTTCGCTTCAGCGCCTCAACATTTTTACTTACACTTTTGGTATGTTTTTTTTTGTTCTTTTTGACTGATTTTTGGTTAACTCTTGCTGATGCTTGCTGGCTGGCTGGTTGGTTGTGTGTAGTTGGCGGTACGGTTTACTTAATTCGGCTTCATCAATCACCGCATTTTATGGAGATGGCGGCGGTTGCTTATTGTTGCTTTTGTTGTGGCTGCTGACCAGCCAAACTGCCTGCGCTCGTCGTTGGCTTACCGTTGCGGTGGCTGTGGCTGTGGCTGCTTTGTTTGCCTGCAATCTCGGCGGCCAGCTAGTCAGGCAGCCTGTCGGTCAGCCATTTGGGCAGGATGATGCCTTGCAGCGGTTGCCACCACTGAGGAGTATCTTCATCACAAGCAGCAACAACAACAAAGCGAACAACAACAACAACAGCAACGTCAACAGCAATGAGAACATCGAGCGGCAACTTAAGCAAAGCAGTAAAATTAATAAATGGCTTTTGCGGTATGTTTTCCCTTGTTATAGCCGCTCAAAGCATGTTGTTATACGCATAACTACTACTTATGTGTATTTTGCCGTTGCTTTTTGCTGTTGCTGTTCTGTCTTCCTGTATGCATTGCCGCTGACACGTTGTTACTGCAAACGAAGTTGCTAATTTTTTAATCACCGCCTTCTTCGTCGCCGCCGCCGCCTTTATTGGCAAAAATTTTGCAAGCCATCCGCCAAAATACAAAACATTCACATCCCCACGCACACACACACAAACACAAATGCAAGCGAATATTTTTTAAGCTGCGTGTTAAATAAATATGTTTCAGGGTTAACTGGCGCTAGCGCTGCCTTTTCGGCTGCATTTTAACATTTTGATCGTATTAATCTCATATTTCACATTTCCGCTTACTCAACTGCATGTGGCACATGGGTTATTTAAAGCGCACATATGCAGGTATGTTTGTGTATATGTGTGAGTGTTGGCAAATTATTGTCAGTTATTAATAATTTCAATAATTTTATGGCATTTTTGATGATTTGTTGGCATTTGTTTTCAAGAAGAACGCCCACAATGTGGTTAGAAATGCAAAGTTTGAATGTGTTGTTTCGTAATGTGTTCGCTCAATGAATTGAACGGCGGCATGCGAAAGAATTCGGGTCAAGCTTTTGAATTTATTTTTTATTTATTTATTAAAAGAAAAATAATAATACAATTATTATCTTACAGAGTAAGAAGCACTAGCTGCCAGGGCTTACGGCTTACTGCTCTAATAAAACTATATTGTCTTAGAATATTAATATATTAGCCAGTAAAAGGTAAATATGAGATCAATATTACTGTCAGTACAATTATTAAAATAATTGATGTTAGTAAAGGAAGTTAATTGGATGGAAGATAACTTAGAATTAGAGAATTAGATTAACTTTCTTAGGCCAGTTTTGGACAAAAATTCGGCTACTTTGTGGATGTTTTCCTCAGCAAAACCTTGAGCGTGTTTGAAACGGGTTGGTCATCGAATAGTACGTTTCTAGTTGCACTGAACTTAGTGCATTCATCGAGAAGATGTTTAACTGTAAGCGATGGATAAGTGCAGAATTCGCAGCGTGGCCTATTTGAACCGTTTAGCAAGTACGAGTGCGTGGCCATAGTATGCCCAATCCGAAGTCGAGTAAAAGCAATAATGTCGTTTGTTCGGCAAGTGGACGGAATATGCGGCTGCATGCCAGTTGTATTGGAGTTCGAGTAATGGTTTTGCACACTGTTCCAAGAATTTGTTTTCTGTTCCTTAAGGAAGTTATTGACGAGTAGGAAGATATCCTTCCTCACCATATAATTGAAAGTAAATAATGGCTCCATTGCAGCTGATTTTGCTTTCAGATCTGCTAATTCATTGCCAATAATTCCAGCGTGACCAGGAATCCACATAATTTTGATTTCTTTGCTTTTTTGTATAAGTTTGGTGCGTATTTCCGAAATTAGGGGTGCCTTGTTAGTAATATTCATGATACTAGCAATAGTTGACATACTGTCTGTGCAGATTATCGTCTTCTCATTAGATTCTGAGGCTGCTAGTATTGCTTGGTATATTGCAACCGCCTCTGCCGTGTAAACTGATCCATAATTTGGTAGATGCCCTGCTATTACTGTTTCCCCATCAGCTTGGACCACAGCGAATGACGTGTGATCCTTCGACTTTGACCCATCGGTGTAGTACATTTTCCATTCGTGCCGAAAAGGAGCTCTGTATTCTTCAAAAAGGCGCTGGAATACTATTGGGCTTGTGGTTGACTTGGCGTGATTTGTTAAACCGAGAAGGAAAGATGAGTAGCTTAAGTCCCAAGGTAGTGAACTAACGGGAGGCAGAAGAGATGGTTTCGAATCTATTCCTAAAATTTTAGCGTATTCCAGCACTCTTTGCAATGTTGGCGTGCGTCTTGGAGTTTTATTAGCGGCCCATATCGATGTGATAGTGTCATACATAATACTATTTCTGCAGAGAAAGATCTTTGGGATAGCCCTCATAGTGGTGTATTCAATTCTTTCTTGTAGGGTAGGCATTCCAGCTTCGGCTAAGATGCATTGAATCGGTGATGTTGGAAAGGCACGAACGGCTGCATGATATGTCGAAGAGATCAGTTTTATATTACTCTTTGCACAATTTCCGTATATTGGTAAGCCATAGTCAATCTTCGACAATATTATAGCCTTAGTAACATTAATTAAAGTGTTTGGATGGATAAGGCAGTGCTTAGAAGATAGATATTTAATAATATTTAACCTGACAGCTAGACTTTTTTTTTAACCTAAGACAGTGCTCTTTAAAAGTTAAACGTTTGTCGAAAGTAATTCCAAGGAAACATAAGCTAGAAACATTTGATATATTAATATTATTATGAACTAAGTTTAAATCCGTACATTTGTGTTTGAGGCAAATATGAAAACATTTACACTTGTTAAGCGACAGAGTCCCTCCAGAACAATTTGACCACTTAGAGATATCGATTAGTATTTTTAAAAATTTATTTTTAACAGTGTTTAGATTACTTATTTTAGAATAGAGTAAAACGTCATCTGCATAAATAATGTGGGAAATGTTCTTATGCCTGCTAAATATGTGGCTTAATTCATTAAAGGCGATAGCAAATAGCATTACGGAAAGGGGGGATCCTTGTGGGATTCCGTTTTGTTGGTTATGTAAACTGGAAAAAACATTATTTACTTTTACTTTGAATTTACGATTAGTGAGAAAAGACTTGATAAAATGGTATATTTTATTACCAAATTTCCATATTTTTAATTGTCGTAGAACTACATGAGCTCCGACACGATCAAAAGCCTTTTCGAAATCTAAACTAAGCGTAGAAATATGATTGCGGGAAGACAACCCATATGTGACAAAACTTTCGAAAAGAAGGAGCGCGTCGGAAGTTCCTTGCCCCTCTTTGAAAGCGAACTGATGTGGGCTAATTAAACTATGTTTGGAAGCATACCACGTAATTCGTTTTGAAACGATTTTTTCTATTAACTTACTCATGCAACATATAAGTGAAATAGGTCTATAATTTAGAACTTCTGAGGACGGGTTAGTAGACTTTGGTATGGGAACAATTGTAGCGATTTTCCAGTTTTGTGGATAAATTCCGCTCGTTAAAATTTGATTGTACAGATTGATTAATCGTAATTTAAGCGGCAGAGGCAAGTTTTTTATCATATCATATGAAATTCTATCTGCGCCAGGGGTTTTCCCTGACAGAGAAGATATTGTGCTTTCGAATTCAAGATAAGTGATCTCTGATTCTATTATTTTAGCTGGTGAGTTAAACTGATTGTAGCTGCGATTCAGAGTATCATATTTTTTATCTATAAAAGCGGAACTAAAGTTCCCGTCGCTAGAATACGTAGACCAAGTGGAGGCAAGCTGTTCAGCTATCGCCTTGGGATCGAATATTGGGCCAGTTGGGCTATTAACAAAATTTATATTGACGTGGGAAGCTGAGCCAGTTAGCATTTTAATGTCCGACCAAATCTTTTTAGGATTAGAACTGGGATTTATTTCTGTGGTAAGTTTTTCGAAGCACATTCGTTTTGCTTCTTTAGTTTTTTTACGAAAAATAGCATTTGCTTTCTTGTATAAAATCAGGTTGGCTTCTGTTCTGGAACGCTTGTATTTTCTCCAGTTGTGTTGTTTTAAATTTCTTAAGCTCTCCAACTCCATTGACCAGTATGGAACTACTTTTTTATGAGGTTTAAAAACAGTTTGCGGGATTGAAAGATGCGCTGCAGACCTTAATATTTTGGTAATATTAGCCGCCTCTTTATTGACATTTTGAGATACCGGGATTTGATCGCAGAACAGAATTGCCTTTTGCGTATATTTAGACCAGTCTGCTTTTTCTGTCAGGAACTTTGGTTTAGGAAAGGCCTTTGCAAGGGATGACGTTGCAATTCCAGTTACTATTGGGTAGTGGTCACTACCACATAAACTATCAAGAGTTCGGCTATTCACTTTTGGAGCTATATTGGTAGAGCAAATAGATAGGTCGACGTGCGTAAAAGAATTATGAGTAGAAAAATGAGTCGGGGCACCATCGTTCAATACGGTAAGATTCTCTGTAAGGATTAAGTTTTCCAGGATTAATCCTCTTTGGTTAGTTCGGGGGGAGCCCCATAATGGGGACCACGAATTCATATCTCCAACCAGGATTACGGGCTTGGGTACTGAGGAGAGAATTTGCCGAAGTTCGGCAAGCGTGAAATTTTGTTGTGGGGGAATATACAAGCAAATAATTGTAAATTTAAATTCTATGGATATCTGAATGGTTAAAGAAGCTATATTTGAATGGATTTCGAGACATTTATGTGGAATGTCTTTTCTTACTAAAACCGCAATACCTTGCTTGTTTGTTAAATTCTGAGGTAAATTTAAGAAGTAGCTAACATACCTATTTGGTACCAAAGCGTCTTTATTTACAGCAAGATGAGTTTCTTGTAAGGCGACGAAGTGTGGGGAGATTTCTTTAATGAGAATTTCAAGTTCAGTGTAGTTGTTGTAGAAGCCCTTTATGTTCCATTGAAGTATATTGAACATTGAGCAAATAGAATAAAGGAGAATGTGTTAAATTTCTTCATCTTCGAAAGTTGGCATAGTCTGATCATGGTCTGGGTGACTGTACTGTTGAGTAATTAATGGGTTGGTTTGTGAGTTGTTGATAAAAGCATTTGAAGTGTGGTGAGATTGTAGTTCGCTGATAAATGAATAAGCGGAGTTAGTTGTTTGAGGTGTGGATTTCATAGAAAAGCTGTTAGGACTGCTGTGGGAGGGAGAATTGGTAGAAGAAAATGGGAGAGATTGAGAGTTTACTGGATTTATTGTGTTACTTTTTTTCTGGAGCATAATTTAGTTTCAGAGCGTAAGAAGAAGTTGATGGAGTGTTTAAGTCGTTGTTGGCGTTTGGAGTAAGAGATGTTTGAGCAGTGTTATTGCTCTTTACAGTGTCGGTGTGAGAGACTTCAGAAGAAGTATTATTGGATTCGGAAGGTATATGAATGGAATGTGCTGTAGGAAGTTTTGAGTTGTTGTATTTTGTTGATTCGTTTTGTTTTACTTTTTCTGCAAAAGAAGTGTTTGGAAGGCTGGGCACTTGTACTTTATGTAATTTTATAGCCTCACGCATCGTACATTTGTTCTCAGTTTTAATTTTTAGAATTTCTTTTGTTTGGATGTACTTTGGACAAGTATTTGAGTATGATGGGTGCTCACCAGCGCAATTAGCGCATAAGGTGCGCAAACATTGTACTGAACCGTGAGGAGGGAAATTACAGGTTTCACATGCAGGTTTGTTGTTACACCTTTTAATGGTATGCCCTAAGAGTTGACATGATTTACATCGCATTGGATTTGGAAAATATGGTCTTACACGGGCTGAGCGCCACGAAACCTCCACTTTACTAGGTAATTCATATAAATCGAAAGTAAGAAGGGTAACTCCTGTGTGAACTAAGGTATTGTCCACTTTTTTTTGAATTTATACACTCCTACTACACCTTGCTCTTTCATGTTTTCAATGATTTCTTCTTCAGGGACATTATTCAGACATGGTGCAAATATTGTACCTTTGGAAAAGTTAAGGTTGTCTTGATAGCTTACTTTTACTTCGCAAATTCCATTCAATCGCTTTGTATTTAAAAACCTTTGTGCAATTGTTGGATTTTTTACCAGCAATAACAAATTACCATCTCGTAGCTCGGAAATAGAAATTATTTCTTTGCTTATAGCTTCCAATGCTTTATGCACTGCAAAACACGAGTATTTCGATATTGGTTTTGTATTATCACTTGCTGAAATAGTAAGAAATTTTGGATTATTCTGTTTAGTTTTAGGTAGTTCGGGAAAAATTAGAGGTTTATATACAGTTTTTTTACGTTTGGCTTGGGGACATTCCGCTAACAAAGCGAACCTATTGTCCCCCAAATTTGGTGGCCCGGGGGCCATTGGAGATAATTAAAGCACAGGCACTTGTATTGAAGTTAACACGTGTGTTGTTATAACTTTGAAAATGCGCGCACAAGAATAATGCTTAGCGGGAAGCAGAAAATTGATGAGCACCAGAGAGAGAATAGTCAGAAAACACGTCCACTCGCGATGAGTATCAGTCGGAGACTGTTTGAATTTAAGTCAGGCTAAAACGTCAGAATTGAACTTTTACCATTTATTTATTTTTTTTTTTTAATATGGTTTGAAAAAAATATGCAGGCTATCACGCTATTTCTATAAACATTCTGAGATGAATACGTTATTTATGAAGGGATACATAGTCAAAGGTAATTCATTCCACTTTTTTTAAGAAAAATCACAGAAATTTCTATAACTATAATGGAAATTACATCCTTTGGCATTTATTTTTGAAAGATTATCTCTTTCAAACCTTGGCCGCGGAAATGTCTCAAATGGTCCATCGATGACACGTTCGAGCATTTCGACTGGTAACTGGGGAATGACATGCGTGATGTCTTTTTCCAAGGCCTCAATCGATGTACAACTTAAGACTTTACATATTCCCATAGGAGGAAGTCTAACGGTGTGTTATCACACTATCTTGGTGGTCAATCGACCGGCCCAGAATAAGAAATTATGTGCTTATTGAAGTGTTCTCTCAATAAATCCACTGATTGAGCGATGTGCGGGAAGTGGCGCCGTCTTGTTGTAACCAAATGTCGCCGGGATAACGAGCTTCAATTTCAGACATCAAATAGTCGTTCACAATGGCGCAATAAAAGTCGCCACTGACGGTTACGTTCTCACCTGCTACATGTTTTAAGACTGATTATTCCTCCGGCCTACAAACCACACCAAACCGTTGTTTTTTCTGAACGAAATGGCAGATCTTGAATCTCTTCAGGTTGCCCTTCGTCCCAAATGCTGCAATTTCGCTTGTTTACATAACCACTAACCAGAAATAGGTCTCATCGCCTAACACAATTTGGGTCGAAGACATTGTTTCGAATTGCACAGAAACTATAATACCATTCACAGGTGCATGTTTTGAACCTTAAGAGGTATAAAAAGAAAAGTTTTAGATTGGTTAGTTTTAGTTAGTTTTTAGCAGTTATATGCTGTAGTTATCCGATCTACAAAACTTCTAGGAAGATAATAATATTTGGAAATTTTCGCGCAGATAACTTGCCAAATAAAAGTGTCTTCCTTACAAGAACTTGAGTTCGATCGACCAGATTGTATGGCAGTTATATGTTACAGTTGCCCGATGTAAGCGGTTTCATGACATGAGCAGCTTCATGGGAAGAAAACAAAGTGTGTGAAATTTCAGATCAATATCTCAAACTCACTTAGGGACAAGTACTTGTATATACAGATGGACAGACAGGCAAACATGAATAAATCAACTCAGCTCATCTAATCATTTATACATATATGTATACACTTTATATGGTATCCGATGTTTTCTTTTGGGTGTTATAAACAAAGTGGCAAACTTCATATATCCTCTCCAGCGCATAAAAATTAAGTCTAAGGAGCAAAACGTTTTTAATCCACCTTAATCCTTACTGGCAGTAGGCTTGGGGCCGCGTATGCAAAATATCCATTATGGTTGATATTGGTACCATCACTCTATTAGTCTTATTCTCTCTCTCTCTCCCAAACAGTTCATTCGTTGACGAAAGTAGAGTTTTTGACAGATATTGATACACCGTGTTCTAGTTATTTCGAAGTTAAGATGAAATTTTGAGAATTCCTGCCCTGAACCACAAAATAGGAATTCTTTTAATATATTCATATTTCAGTTTGGCATACTTTAGTTAAACCTTTAAGGGGTTATATCTACTTTGATAATTGGTGATTCATTTTGAAAAACTTTGGATGACCTTGATTTCGTCAAGGATCTTCAGGCGGGTCTGGTGGGAGAATTTGCTGGTTTAAATTGTCTTAAATCCAAAAACTAAATAATTTTTTTAATACTATTGGTTTATACATGTAACGATCGGAGGACTCATCAAAATTTCGATTTTTGATAAAATGGTGATTTCCAAAAAATAAAAAACTAATTTTTTGGCTGTCAAGTCAAAATGCTTTAGACTTCGAAATATTTCGACTGCACTCATCTTCGGAGGTCTTCTTCTTCCTCTGGCTCTACCGGCGGATATTGTTTCCTTTTGTGCCCCCTTCGATGCTTTAAAATTTGAAAAATAAATATGGTATTTGTCGATTTTCTTTCAATGGCCTATATCATGGTACTTTGGCGCAGATTGTGGATTGGACAGAAGTCACTTAGGTTCCAATCGCCAGTCATCCGACCATATACTTTAAAGAATCTAATGCAAGGTGCATGCTTTGTCACTTCTTGTTCGCTATATTTGTCTCTGCCCACAATCTATCGACATCTGCCGCTTTGATATGCTTTAGGCGGGTAATTTCCATTCGAATATTGTCATACTTGTGCAGCAGAGCATCTAATCCATCGTCATCAATTGGAACAACGGATCCATCATTTCCTGGTGTTATACTTCACTGTCGGTTAGCAGGTTAGAAAAGTGTTCTCTGGTCAACAGCCTATCAGCTCTTTGTGTCCCACAAGAGAATGCTCTCATCGGCTAGCTTCTCAAGCTCTTCATACTCACGCATTTCGACTGATTTCTTTTATTATTTGTATATGTGTACGTTTCGTTCCCAATTCAATTTTCGGTAACTATCCCACCACACTCGTATTGTGGTTATCGCAACGTTGAAAGTTAGGCGGTCCGTTTTTTCTCCACTGTTAGAGGACAACAATCGTTGTGATTTACGTGAGTACCTTCCGGCGACGGCCTAACCTCACAGCGCTTTTAAAGGCACATAGATCAATTCAATGAGTTGATCAGCGGCTCAAAATAATAAAAGCTTTTTTCAAGTACTTTTTAGTTCCGATTGGTCGGGTAGAAGGGACACCTTTTCCACCTGGGTCGTGTTCGATGCCGATCTAAAACCTTTGCCATGCTGTGTATGCACCCGGCCGCAGTACGACTACATACTGAATTGAATTTTTTAATCCTACCTGCCTTTAAGTTTAAACCACAGCCACTACAAATCTCCCCAAAGGTGAGCAGATTGGAGCGAACTCCAAGGGCTAAACGCTCCCTATGGTACCAGACTTAAGTCTCCAGTCACACTTTGTAGCTTATGCTACTACCAGTTGAGCACCACACAATTCAATGACTGGTGACATTTGTCGCTTGAATTTCAAATGTCTTTTTATTAGAAGGAATCTCATTCAAAGGCTATATTATCTTTTAAAGCTGAGTATTATAGCACTATTTCTGACAAAGACTATGCTGAAATTTCTAGGCAAGCCAGAAATACAGACAGAGGGCATAAGGATTTTAGTCGCCTCTTACGGCAGGCATACCTCTCCGCGGGCAACTTCTACGCCCTGACCGCTGCAGGAACGGCTACAGGACAGTTCTGTTCATACCAACTTTTTTTTTATTTTAACCTTTCCTAAAAACCAATAGCTTCGTTTGCAGCCGTACGTAAGTTGTTTGAAATGTGCTCCCACCGTTCCACCACAGCCCACCGCCCACACCGGTTATGATTGTAGCCTCTCGCCATTGGGATGTAAAGGCGGCTGATATAAACTACCACTATCCGCCATCTTATCATATCTAGCCACATACAATGCAATTAATGTTTGTATTCATTGATAGCTGTGGCAAGTAATGTAAAAGAACCATTGTCCTTGCCGCCCACAACTTTCTCTAGATGACAACGATTTCACACCGACTATTCGGCGCCAAGAAAGCCATAAAAATGCATTTTAATTCTTGAAAACGAAGTGCTCGAAATATTACCTCTAGATTTTTATTAAAAACAGCAAAAATAAATAAAATACAATACGATCAAATAAAGAAAAATTTGTATTGTATTATTGTAGGCTAAAAATCATAATTTTATTGCTTTTTCTCACCAAACTGCGGTGGCCCAAAAAGTCGAGCGACAGGAAATGCACACCACATAAACACGCAACGAATATTTTTTATATACTTACCTACACATACTCGCATATGTGTATATAACTTTGTGCGCAATGTAACAACTTGTTCACATGATCTAATAAAATCTGTCAAAATACACTCAAAAGGCATGAAATCGATGGGAAAATATTTACGTTGGCAATAAACACAATCACACACATACACACATTAAGGTACACAATAGCACGCAAGTGCATTGAAAAACTTGTAAGTGGAACAATAAAAATAAGTATAATCCTTAGCTGACAATTCACAGTTATATTTTCACTGCCGAAAGGAAAAGCAAACAAAAAACAATAACTAAAAAAGGTGAAGCTACACTTTTATCTATGTATGTATGCATATGTGTGTGCGTGGGACTGTGTTACAACTCTATTGGCAGGACACAATACTTAGGTGCCCACGAAGCGGCAGCGGCGAAAAGGATCAGCAACATGACCATGCGAATCCTGTTGTTGGGCCTACAGTGACGATGCGCTGTTGTTATTGCTATTGATTGTGCCTTTATTGTGTGCAAACGTGCTGAGTATGTGTCGGTATGCATGCATATAGGTATGTACGTGTATAGAGGTGTGTTGGCCTATTGCTTTATTGGTTACTTGATTGCTGGTGCTGTGGTTGTTGTTGTTGGCGGCGTTGGCGGCGGTTGAAATGAAGACATTACAATGAGTAAATTATGGCCTTGTCTAAATGTGTGTAAAAACCGGCATTGAAGATAAGCATTGAGCGATTACATTGTGTAGAGCGCATAGCACACACAAGGATAATGCAGCCGGGATAGCAACAAAAACAGCGACAGGAAGAAATTGTTCTTAAGAATGAATGCAGATACATAAATATGTATGAATTTGTTGTTGCCTTGGTGTGTAATGTTTGCATTCGCCCCCTTGTTGCCGTTCACTGCCTCTCGACACTGTGTCCTTCGTCCGGCTGCTTTCACTGCCGGTTAATTTTTGGCTGTCAGCCGTTGTGGCTGCCAAAAATCAGCTGTGTGCGCCTTGGCAATCGCAGGCAGTTAGACATCATTTATTGTTCTGCATTTATTACATTTTCTTATTTTTTTATGCTCCTTCTTGTGTTTTCGTACATTTTGGTGGATGTGTGGTGTATGTGGCGGCACGCCATTTACAAGATGAAAGCGCAATTATTTCCACTATTTTCATTTAAGCAATAAAAAAGAAAGCAACAGCCAAAGAAAGGTCACACACATGCATAAATACATACAAACACACAACACAAATGATGTGGCTATTGTTATTGTTGTGTGATCGTGCAATTGGTAACTTGTTAGCAGCGTCCACCGCTGCTGCTGCTGCCGATCAGGGTGGCAGTGAAAATAAAGTGTATTTTCCTCTTAGCTTCTCGCCTCTTCCGTCTGCACCTTTTCATTGGCATATGTATGTGTGTATGTATGTAGGTGTGTAGTTGTTGCTTCAGTGTTGCCCATTTGATACGAGTAATTTGTGTGTTCTTAATTCCAGTGAATTTTTTCGACTCGTAAGTGGTTTTTATGTAGCACTTTTTCTTCAACTTTTTTCACCTATTGCCAGTTTTGAATCAAAAAGAAATTGAATTCTTTATATTGCGCTTGTCCTCTTACAGCCCTGGGAAATGGGAAATGGCATATATGCGCGTGTGAACCGATTGCTTGCTTGCATACTCGTGTGTATTTGGTTGCTTGTGTGTTGGTGTATAAAAAGTCTCAAATTTTATTAATTGGCGGACTTTTACTTGGCTGCACAAGATCTGCGTCTCATCGCGAGACGTGACAGGAAATTTTAATGTCCACAAGATGCCAATAAATTATGCCACCATGGTGTATTAGCCGGTTGACTTTATAAATTGTAAAGTTTCCTTGGGTTATACATATATAATATATTTGGTGTAAAAGAATGATATTTCTAGAGCACCTACGATTTTCCATTTTCTTTTAAGTTTTAATTGAATATGTATCTTTATATGATGAAAGCCTTTATAATATTTTTAATAAATAAGTAAGATCAAGTCCGGATTTTATATATGAGTTAGAATTGAGAAACTTGTTTTAGGGATATTTTATAATAATAAAGGGCGGGCCATATAACGTTTTAAATTTGAATTATCTATATTTCGACATTGGAAACGTCAAATACCATTCGGAAAGTGACAGATATTCAGTAAAAAGTCTAAAATTTCCGAAATGGGTCGCTATTCACTAGAAGAAAACTGAGAAATATTGAAAAAAAAACGAGTATGGTCAATTTGACCGAAAAATCATCTTTTCGGAGAGGCTCATTTCCACCTCGATGGTTACGTTAACAAGCAGATTTGTCGCATTTGGAGCTCAGGACAGCGCTACGTGCCCTACAGCAAACGCTACACTCAATCTTTTACGCCCTATCTTCGAAAATCGCATAATCAGCAAAAGAGGGGATGTGAATAGGCCTCCCAGAAGCTGCGATTTAACTCCGTTGGACTATTTTCTAGGGGGAGCTGTTAGAAATAAATGTTACGCCAACTATCCAGAAACAATTCAAGATCTAAAGTACGAGATTCAAGCTGCTGTAGCTGCCATAAGGCCTGAAACCATCGAGAAAGTACTCCAAAATTGGGTGGATCGGATAAGCTTCTGTAAACTTATTCAAAATTGTTTTCCACAAATAAATTTCATAAAACAACCTTTTAAATAAATGTTAGGCCTTTGAAAAATATCAAGCCGTTTTTTGTTTATTGGCTCTTTAAATTTGAAATTTTGTATGGCCCACTCTTTACTTGACCAATGACAGTTCTAATGACAGTAGAAAAACTTAGCTGCAAGTCTGAAAAGATGAAGGGAAAAGAGAAGAGGTTACCAAAAGATCCGAAATTTGAGAAGCGGATCATGGAGGGGATTGTGACCAAATGGCAGTTGTTCACTGAAAGCAAAACAGCGGGGTCTGCCGAACGGCCAAAGCCAGGGAACGGCACAGTAAAGCTAAGCGTCAAGAAAGACCAGGAAAAATCCTCAACCCATGGACGGCAACAACGGCCAGTGAGTTAGTTAAGAGGCACATAATCGTGGCACTTATTGACAAATTCATCCAGAGTACAACAAATAAAGTAATAAATATTATACTGGTAAGGAAAGGTATGCAAATATTAATTCGGGTTTGCTTAAAAAATCATGATCTAATTTACATTTCACGTTGACATCCTTTACTAACTTTCTCAATGATTTTCAAATTTTGCTGATCTATAAAAAATTAATGCAATTATTAATGTAAAATGTGACCTGGGAAGAAAATCCTCATACCGCTTGGACCCTCGTCTAATAAAAAGTAATATGTTATCGAAAAAGTATTAAGTAATTAAATATTTTTGTGTAAAAATTTTCACAATTATCCATAAGTAGATGTGCTATTTATTTTAAAAATCGATTATATGAAGTTTGAGTTGTACTTATGTATTTAAGAAAAATTTTCACATTTGTTAATGTCTAAAAAAAAAAAATTTAATATAATAATAATGCACTAAAAATTTATTTTTTAATAATAGCTGCAAATCATTACAATTGAAAATAAATTTTTGTTTTGCATAATTCGCTTTCAAATTAATTTCGATTTTAAAAAATTATATATTCGTCCATGCGCAGAATTATATTAATATAAATTGCATGCGTCGAATAATTGCATGCGACAAATTAATTCCAACATCATCGGCTCACACACTCTCTTTCACGCACGATTGTGCCTGCGACAAAACTTCGCGCACCAACACCTTACACCCACCGTTTTATGGTGACACAAATAATAGCAGCTCTGCTAATAGATCACTTGTTAATCGGCATTTTTCGCGTGCGGTCAACGGTGAAAAGTAGTTTAATTCGCGAAATGAGAATTGAAGTGCTAATGAAAAAGTGAATATATTATTAAAGCTTTTTGCAAATTATATATTGTGTGCTTAGTGTTTATTAAATCAAAATTGTATAGTGCAAAAGTGTAAATCATAAGTGGAAATTTGCAAATGTTAAAAGAAATAGTGCGTATTACATGCTCCATATGTATGTATGTATGTTTGTTTATATGTGCTGATCGGCTATTTGTATTGTTAAGTAATGGC
This sequence comes from Bactrocera zonata, assembly GCA_037783105.1. Taxonomy (NCBI): domain Eukaryota; kingdom Metazoa; phylum Arthropoda; class Insecta; order Diptera; family Tephritidae; genus Bactrocera; species Bactrocera zonata. The sequence continues at coordinate 12,811 of JBAWJQ010000842.1, read as the reverse complement.
AAACGCGGTACGAGTATTGTCAATGTGTGTTAATTAAATGTGATATATATGTACATATGTAATAAAATAAATCAAGAAAATAAAAGTTAGCCAATTAGAAAAAAAATGAAGTGTTAAAATTGTGTAGTTGTTTGTTGTTCTAATGCAAAAGTGTAATAGTCGGAATGGTGTGGTCGTCGTTCGTTTTTTTCTCTTCGCTACGTATGAGCGTTCGTTATTTCGTTAATTGAGCCGTGCATGAAATGCATTTTGCACACATATGTATGTATGTATGTATATACATGAATATATTTTCATGTGCACGCATGCATATGTAGTTTGGCAATGACATGCTAACGACAACCAAGTTAGTGGTAAGTTGTAATTGGTATGATTTTAAACTAGCATCAAATTTATTAATATATGTACATTTATTTAAATTTATTTACTTACTTACATTTTATCACATTACTTATTATGAAAATGTTACAATACTGTTTTGACACATTTTCTTTAGAAATTTTCAATCTGCTTTATTTTTAAATTTGAAGTAAATCAGTAAAGAAGGTCAAAGTTGGCGGTGCGGTGCACAAAGGTTCGATGGTTGGGAATTATTTTCAGGTCTTGACAATACTTTATATTAAAAACTTTTGCCTGTCGTTTATGATGAAAGAGTCAACAAAACATGTGTTAATTATGAAGTTAGGAATTTACTAACATAAATATCTATGTACACGTATTATCATCCTACGAATAATTGCAAATAAGAGTAGAGAGTAGCATCAGCAGATCAATTGTCAGTCGGTATTTTTCGCTTGCGGTCAGCGGTGAAAATAGGTTTAGTTAGTGGTAGGGAAGATTTAACTTTTTTGAAAAAACTTTCATTCTTAAATAGATTTGTTTTTTATTTGTTGATCTTTTAGTCTATAAAAATGTTAAAATTTCGTTTTTGAATCCACTTTACTTTGAAAATATCAAATAAAAATTGTTTACAATTAAAGACATGTTTAATTTTTTTAATGTAAGCTATTAACCATTTAAATTAATACGAATTTTTCATATAACATAATTTTTTTATTATGCATCCATCAATCATGCGTATGGTATATTTCATCCGACGAATAATAACATGCGATAAATTTATTGTTTAAAAAAAAAAACGTAAAAATGATTTTTATTTTCAGGCAGTCGCCATTTTTCAAAAAAATTTATTTTCGTGTTCCCGGACTATAACAGCATCCTTAGTGATCAAGAACTTCTTTTGACTTTTTTTTCAGACCACCAGGAGAGTCAAGATCAATGTCACCAGAATGCGCCATTTTTTTACACCTGTCTCTCCCCCCCTCTAATTATTTTAATTTTTAATATTTTTTTGTAAATTTTTTTTCTGTATTCTTAGGATATCAATAAAAAACCCATAAAAATGGATAGCAAAAATATATTTGGTTTTTTTTAAATAAAATTCAAAAAACTGCCCAAAATTTGATTTCTAGAGTAGAATACCCCCTTAAAATAGATTGAAATTTTATGATAAATTTTCCTTCTCAAATGCTAATTTGTGGAACAAGAAGGCTGCAATTGGAAAATATTAAGAGATAGTTTTTTTTTTAATTTTTTAGTTCTAAACTTGTTATCAATATTTTTTATTACAAATGTATCGTACAAATGTTTAATATTTACAATTTTCAGTTTAAATCCGATTTGTGGAATTAAAACTCTGTTTTTAATTTATCTATACAAAAGCACAAATTAATTACAATGTTAATTAAAATTTTTTAACGCATTATTTACAACATATATGAAATTTGGTGTACATAAATGTATATACGCGATCTCGAGAGCAACACTACACTTCTAGTATTTCTTAGTATTTGGTTTAGGTGGAAGTTCAGGTCCTTTTGTCGTCGGTTTACTCTCGAATGGATGTCCGGTATCAGCCTGTGGGGCCACCGTCCTTTGAGTGAGGTTGCCACCGCTGTGATATTATTAAGGTTTTGACTCTCTTTTCTCTTTTTGCTCCTATAGATGGCTCTGGTAACTTATATATCCTCTTATTTGTCACCCTGAATGTCAATGTGCATCATACTCAGCAGCATCGCTTGATATTGTTCATAAAGCATTGATAACTCAGTGGCGACAGCCTGTTCACTTCATATTGGATCCACATAGTAGTAAAAATCGCCGACTGAACGCACGCAGCCTTTAATTGCCATCATTAATAATAAGGCGTTTAGGATTTTATTCGCTCTACTTGCAGTGTATTTAAGGTGAAGCTTAAATTTGAGCCTCAAGTTTGTTATTATTCTCAGATACTTTAGTTGTTGCTGTGAATGAATTTCGCACTCCTCTATAGTGATAAATATGCTTTTTCTTCACTTTTCTAGTACTTATGACCAAGATTTCTTTTGCTTAGCCAGTTCTGAACTCAATGAGGAGAACCATTGGCGTAGACGATTTATACACTTATTGCATTTCATAGGTACCGAAGTTTTTCAACTGTTCCATTTTTTTTATGGAGAATTAATTGGATATCGTTTCATTATTACATTTTATAAAATGCGTAGTGACTTTAAGCTAAATACCCACGATTATGGATTTTATTGAATTGCAATGACAGCGTTTAGCAAAATGCTATGACTGTTGTTACATAAGTGATTACATGTATTTGTAAATTTGCATATACAGGCAGCTTTTTCCCATAGCTCGATTTGTGCGCGTGCGTATGAGTCAGTAGCGCCACAGCATGATGTCTGGCACTTTTAAAAAGCATCCACGCATTGTGCCATTGTGTGAGACCCGAGTGTGATCACAATCAAGAAATGGCACATAAGAAAATTGTTCAGTGGATTTCGAAAAAAAATCTTAAATATATTTACATATATTTCTTTATGTGTGAATGTGTATATTGCGACCTTAGCGACTAACCGAAGTTGGTGAATTTCGCGCTGGCACTTTTTTGTTGAACCGCTTGACTTTGGCGCATCTTCTTCAGCGACAATGCGAACAATGCATAAATAAATATTACACATACATAATCAGCCGCAGTCAAAAGAATAAAATGAGAATAAATAAAATGTACTACAATAACAACAACAATGTGTTTAATGTGTGCAATAAATGCAAGTTGGATAACAATAAACAAACAATTACGGCTCTGTGTCGCATCACGGCCATTTGTATAGGCCCGCTGTGCCGCCATTGAACACACTAACATATGTACATCCATATATCCACCACCCCTCAAAAAAGCGAAGAGACACCAACGAAATATGAACAACAATGGCGTTCAGCAAAAGTCAAAGAAAAACTTTGCAACGCATGTGCCAAAAACGATCGCCAATCGGTTAAAGTATGCGCGCCACAGGGTGCCCAACCAACCAACCGATGTCGTGCAGCAACCGCTGTCAATCGTGGCAAGCAGCCATCTGACTAACAGGCTGCGCGTAAGCGATTGTGCTGCGATGCATAAAGTGATATTGTGCAACATTCATATTCATTGTATGAAAAAGTGCTCAGCGAACGGTGAAGTGCTGCTGCTGGTGTGTGTTTGCTGTGTGCGAGTACAGGCGTTGAGGGAGTTGGTTAAGCCAAGCTTGTTGCATGCTCAATATATGCGCGTGTATGGCGTTTTTTTGCCAAGGTGTCGGAATGCAAATTTTTCGCCACGCCACTGTTACATCTTGTCTGGCACTTATTGAACTAGCAAATACTTATGGGCATACTTAAGCAAATAAATGCATGGAAGTGCGAAAAATATGGACTGGCGCTGAGTTGAGTCGCACACAGGGGGTAATGTTGCAAATTGTTGTGGCACGCCTGCCGCAACATGGTGGACATTTATTGGCGCAAATGTAGTAACTACTTTCAAGTTATTGCCTACGTAGGTTGCCTTTTGTATTAGGGATTTGGCACCTCTGGAAACTCACAATTTTATTGTAAATTTTGAGCAAAAAATGGGATTAAATAGCAAATATTTTCACAATTTTCATTATAATTTTCGACGTGTTCGGTTCATCTGTGCGCTCTAGATAAGTTAGCCGTTCAAGGATCAGTGTTTATCGAGGGTATAGTGAATTCCATCGATGTAGGGAAGGTTTTTGTTCCAAAAGCTATTGATGCTGTGCGCTAACTGATATTGCAAGATTGTCATGTGACCTATCGTGAGATTGAGAAACCTACGGGCATAATTATTCTTTTTAATATTGCATGAATAATTGACTGTAAGAAAAAATTATTCACGTTGTATCCCACAACATTTTGTCAATCGGTGAAAAAAAGGCTTGTGTCGATTGGTCAGGAGAAATGTTAACAAAATATGATATCGAAGCACGTCTATAACATCGTGACAGATGATAAATTAAGCGTATGATGCGGAATCTAAACTTCAGTCGACTGTATAGGTATTTCGAGATTAGCTGTTGAATTCGCAGAAAAGCATTTCCAAGCAAATGATTGCTTGTTAAAAAAAAACTGAATATTTCGGAACCATACTACTGGAATAAAGCATAACAGTACATAAATTCTGAGTAGTATACAATAATTCACTCTTCACCACGACAATTCGAGCTCTCACACATCGAATGAAACAGGTGCATTTTTTAGCACTCAAAACTTCGATTATACGAGTAATCCACCGTAAAGTCTTGACTTGGCACCGAATGACTTCTTTTAATCCGGTTCGTAAAAATAAACCCGATGATCCGATTGCTAAGCTTAAAAGCCATGCTTTGGAGATAATAAGAGTGGCAATAGTGCATGCAATAATGTATGTGAAATTGAATAGACCTTAATGTAGAATATTTTTAAAACCAATAATGCGATTTGCGATGATTAAAGTGTGTTTCGTTCTCTGATCCCGAAATGTAAAAGGTAACCTACGTATAGGATAGTAAGGTAAATAGCCACAAGAAAAAGGAACTATAATAATAATTAAATAATTTGTGATCATTATTTGGTTTTTGCATTCAAAAATATTTTTCCAAATGCATATTTAAAAACCAATATGAGGTTAGCTGCCATGAAAATTGGTGGAAAAAATAATGCCCTTGTCTTGAATGCTCTTTTATATTACAAATTCTCTTTATAAAATTGGGCATAGATTATTGTCCAAGGCTATGTTACAATGTTCGCATATATTTTTTAGATCCGACGATTATACCATATAGCTGCTATGGAAGGTGAACGATCTAAATCCATTTTTCAGAAAAGAGGATGTATATCGTAATACGGAAGACAATCCGATTTCCTTTGAAGCTCTAAAGATTATCAGATAGGTATCATACCATATTTTTCAATAATTTGTACCCAGATTGAAGAGATCATCTCCAGAGAACATAGATTGCATACACGAAGGGTTTAAAAGCTAAAAACTGCGTGAAGATAGGTATCTTAAAGGATACATGGTTTTACAGGTTTCAAAAATCGAGATTTTGTATTGTCTTATTAAATTCTACAGTAAATCTGGAATATTGTCCTAATTTTCAAATTGATCCGAGTAATATATGGAATATTGTCCTAAATTTTCAATTTGATCCGAGTAATAGTTTCGGTGCTTCAGCATTGAGAACTTGTTTGCTCGAGACTAGCTAGCTTAAGTGCGCCGTCTTTAAACGCGTTTTTCTCGAAACTGTGTTTTTGAAGTCGGTTGGCCAAATTAGCGTCGCAATGACCGAGTTTAAAATATTTTTGCAAAAATTTCAGAATTTGTTTGTATATAAGAATAAAAAGTTCTAATAAAATATTTTATTTTTATATGAGTAAAATTTGTTGAAAAAATGCTTGTTTTTACCAGAGGAAACCAATGTTAGGAGGTTACATAACTCGGTAAGTGGATGGCTTCACCAATAACGTGTAAGATCCCTCAGACGAAAAACACTATAAAGCTCTCAACTAATGGAAAAAATATTTTATCTTAATATTTTTGTATTTCTAAAATCCAGATCATTACAAAAATACACTATTTTATGTATTGCCTCTGGTAGAGCCTTACAATAAAATCAGTAAATAGAAATACATTATTTTAAGTAATCCCCCAGAAAGAGCCTCAGAAAATATCGCTAAAAATTAACAAGCTTCCTTATTTCTCAAAATGCACCATAATTTCTAAATAAATCTCCACAACATATTACTAGTGCCTTCTGTGGAACCTCCTTCTCACAACTCTCAACGACTAATGAGTGCTGATGGCATGCTGTGCGCCTGTTGTGTGGCAGCACGTTTCCGTTTCTACTTAATTTAGTCGCGACACCCCCACAAGTGCGTATAGCATGTTAAACAAATAATGGAGCATGCGCATTACGTGGTGGCATATTCCAATTTGAGCAATCGCGCCGCACGAGTCCTTAACGATATCCACACCAGGCACCGAGCAACACAAGACGGCCAACACAACAGTCAGCGAGACATCAATCGACCGGATGTCTGCCGCATACCATAGAGTCCACTTTTGAAGCTCGCGCGCGCCTTCGTCACTTATACTGTCTACACATACAATTTTGTAGTTTTACGACGGGCTGCTACCCCTAGAAGATCAACAACACAAAGAACGCATCGTCTCCACACAACGCTTAATAAACGGAATACCTGTCTTTCGCATCCATCGCATCCCATCCCACCTCGTCCCATTCAGCTTAAGCGGCTTGGAAGGATCTGATGAATGATCTCATGTCGTTTTATGTGGCCAACTAGACACTTTTATTGCTGCTGTTTCTGTTGCTTGCCGCGACTGCCGTTGCTATTGCTGTCGTCATTTATACCTCATTCAAGTGCTGGTGTTGTTGTTGTAGTTCTTACTATTGCAGCTCCAATGGTGTGGGGATCGACGCTTGGTGCTCTGTGATCGCATAAGGGCTACATTTGTACCAGAGATAAAGAGATGTTTAACTCCTCTCTCACTGGAAGTGAGAGAGCAATTGCTAAACGTCAAAACCACCTAAACTCGATCAACTGTCAAAGTTTAGGTGGTTTTGACGTTTAGCAATTGGAAACGAGCGATGGCCAGATTGAAATCTTACCAAAAAATATATAAACGGAGGGATTTGTTGCATCGTTCAAGACCACTTATAAAAAATGTAAACCAATGAAAATTAAGTAAATTAGTGATATTTAAAGGTATTTGATGAAACGTTTTGTAATTTGAAGCATCATAGTATTATTTTCAATGGAAAATGAATAAAAAAATTTAATGAATGAGAGCTAACAAGCCTAAGTCCTTGTTTTGGGTATTGAAAGGTCAAAAATCAGTTCTTCTAATATACTTTAAAAAGATTTAAATAGTTTCTCCATACAATAAATAGCCACTACATAGTAATTTTTATTCGTACTAAATGTTGGGTGTTTTAATTTAAAATGCCCAAAAATTCTTATTTTGTCCGATCTGGCCATAATGGAAAATGTTATAAAAAACGCTTATTTTGAGGCGCTCTCACACTGGAATAAGTTGAACATCCCTTTATTCCTGTTTGTACTACGTGTGCGCTCAACATACTAAATGAGATCAAATGCGATAGCGCCATTCTATATATATGTACATGAGTATGTATACGTAAGCAAATGACTACCCATGCCATGGTTCTAGAATGTACTATATGTGGTATGTGTGCATGTAAGTGTGCAGTTATGCGGTGGCCCTTAGAGTGGCGTTGAAGCTGACAATGAGCGGCGGTGATGATGGCGAGCGCCTCGTTTCACGGGTTCCCGCTGTTAATGCTTCATTGCCTGTTGTTATACTCGCATTATAACTATGTGTAGTATTTATTACTGTTGTTGTGGCTGCTGCTGGCAATTGCTTACTTATTTGGTCAGCTCGTTTGTTCGGTGGCTCCTTTGCTCATTTCGGTGGCTCTTGGCTATAATTCAAGCTTGTTGATGAATCCGTTTCTTTCTTTTCGGTTTACTTACGCTTATTCGTTGTGCTCGCAGACAATAAACTCTTAAGCATGGATATATTCATATTACCGTTGGACTGTTCTGCTATGTGAAGGTGTTAAATTGCTTAAGATTGCTCTAAGGCCCCGTCCTTTGACTTGTTTCCTTATATTTTTGTTTAACTAATAAAAATTTCCAAATTTCAGTAGTTTGAATCGTTCTTAGGCTTTTTGATAATGTATGAAATTATCAAAATGAATATATATTTGAGATCAGATTTGTCAATTGGGCTTTGCGGCAGTAACACATTTTATAATACGTGCCTTTTCTAGATGCGAGAAAGGTCCGATGACAACCTTTACTCAGAAACTTTCTGTCGGTACGATGGACTTAAGATAAATTAAAAAAGCAATAGTTGTCGGTGATTCGGGTCCTGTTTTTGGAGGAATAAAATAGCGCTAGGATGCCGCATACGACGACCCTTCTCCTTCGATGGCGATCGTCAAAAGGTGGTTTAACGACTTCCAGCATGGTCGAACCTCCGACTTTGGTCATCTGTTGAGGTCAGATTCTCCGAAAACCGCTACTTCAGGTGATAACGTAACAAGTAACCAGATCTCTTAACGCCAGATCTCTAAATTGGGGAGCTGAGTTCCGGGTGTTTGGGGGTGTTTTTTACGTGGCGGGTCCCAAACCCAGCGCACAACCCTATGCAGAGGATGTTTCGCCTTCTCACTTTAGCTCGCCTTCTCACTTTAGCTCGCCTTCTAACGGATGTTCTTAGGTTACCCAGAGGATACTTGGTCAAAGACCGGAAGTCGTGAGCTGCTTGAGTCATATGTAAAAGAATCGTTTCTGGCCACTCCCATGTGAATGGCGATCAGAGAACTTTCCTCACTTGCGTGAATTTCTACGCATGACTCCATTCTCCCCAAGTGGTCTTTCCAGCAGAGTGGAGGTCTTCTTCTTCCTCTGCTTTCCCCGGCGGGTACTGCGTCGAATAATCTCAGAGATGGAGTGTTTTCTTCCACTCGGTCCACATCGCCTAGCCAGCGTAGTCTTCGTACATGTCGCCAATGTGTAAATGGCCATATATCTACCGCAAAACCATTTTCTCGAAAACTCTTAACCTCGACTCATCAGATGTTGTCATCGTCCTTAGCTCTGACTTATAGGGATTGGTCTTTGTTCGTTGAGAGAGGACTTTAATTCTCAATTACCCATTTAGTCCGAAGTAGCACCTCTTGGTCGCCATATTGTTTTTCTAAACGTGCAAAAGTCTATTGACGGTCAGTAGTTTAAGTCGAAGGATGAATACTATGAAGGTACTACCATTCGGAAAGAACATATTTCTCAGACTGGCTAAGGAAGTTAGAAAGTAGCTGTGTCCAGTTTTACGAGTTAATAAGATACTGTGGTGAGAAGTTAATTATCTTTTTTTAATTTTTCATTTCCGTTTGTTGGCTAAATAGACAGATTCAAAGTCACCCGCCGATGATTCCAATAATTGGAGAAAAAATGGTATTCAGTACCAGATTAGGATATTTAACTTGGTTTCAATATAAAAGTATCGATGTTTGTGAGATCTCTAGTAATTAAGAATTACAAAAAAGAGGTTTTATCAGTTCTTTGAAGCGAGTCATTTTATGAAATTTATGTAAACGTATGGAAATGATTTTACAAGATATGATATTATGATCTACTATATAAAAAAATATATTTTTTTTGTATGCCTGCTGCCTCCTTGCTCCGCCGACTGGTTTCATTTTCACTGATCTCTTCAGTACTTTTTGAATTTTTATTACTTTTGCGGTACAACATTTTTGTCGACATTGTCATTGGCGAAATTTATTGTTTGAGGTATTTGAGAACCGCCAAAAATTCCACGACTGTGCACAAAAAACAATAGTGGTGCGCCGCTAAACAAATCGATTGAACTGACGCAATGCAAACGATTGTCTACCAAAATTCATGCAAATGAAATTAAACGTATTAACATATAGCTGTACATATGTATATGCAGAAGAGACAATTCCGATTTGAGCTGTCGCCGCACACTTTCGACCATGCAGGAATTAAAGGCTTGTATAAACCCTTCTTTCATGATTTTTTTCGTATTTCTTTTCAATGTCGAATAGTGGCGGCAGCTCGATCATTGTCGGTGCGTAAAAGACCCCAAAAATGTTGAATAAAATTCATAACACAAACGAGAATAGTTCACACAGAGACAAAAACAAACAAAAAAAAAAAAAAACAGAATGCAAAAAATGCGCCAAAATCAATAAAAAAGGTGAACTGATTAAGAAGCCTGCCAAAACATGAATGAATCTGTTGAATGGCTTGCGGAGGTATGGTGCTGGTATCCAAATTGGTAACACGCATGCGCAGACATCAACTGCGGCTACCGCAACTGGCGGTGCAATCCTGTCGGACGCGCGTTGTCTCCTTCAAGTGGCGATTCACTTCGCCAGACCGCTGCCGACTTGTCTTGTTTGTGGTTGTAGAATTAGTTGTTGTGGTTAGTAAAACATGGTGTAAATTCGCGCACCAACTTGAATTGAATTGCTCGTCGGCAGCGCAGATATTTTATTTTCTTATTTTCAACTGACTGCCCGAAAGTCGTCATGACCGTCGTCGAGGCTTCTGATCCAATTTTTATATGAAAGCATCACAGTTTCACTTCCTTTCGCGCATTTCTACACTTTTTAATTTCATTTTTGGCTCCACACTTTTTTCGGGCTACGTGTGGTATTGTTTGTTATGCGAGAGCGTGTGTATATGTATATGTATAGTTATTGCTGTTTCCACATCCCCGACTCGGTCGCGTACCAAAATTATCTGCTTATCTTGTCTTGGCTCGCTTTCTGATCGAAATGCAACTGCTGCTACCTTTCGGTTACTTTTTCACTTTTTCCTTCAATTTGCTGTAGTTGTTGTTGTTGTTGTCGTTGTCGCCTGTTTTTATTTCGTAGTTATTTAAATTTATACGCTTTACGTGACACTTGTTAGCAGCTGAGTGGCACCAAAGCTACAAACCAAGCCAGCCAAAAAAAAGAAAAGCAACAACAGCAAGAACACGTCTTCAGCCTCGCGGTTGTTGCGTTGATCGTCGTGGTTTTCGCGCATTCACTTTATGATCCTCGAATGCACATATAATTTAATACACATAGCCGACATTGCATTTGTATGTTGCCGTTGCTATGTAAATTATGCTCTCTAGCACTTTGATGATTTTATGCAAATTTTGTTGATATTTTTGTGACATTTATGTGCTCGCTATGCCTTTACTCCCTTCTGTGGAGATTTCGTAAATTTTTTTGTTAATGCAACAACGCACCTTTAACATTGTAGCAGTTAATGGTATTTAGTAGATAATGATTTTTTTCGTTTTTTTAACGAAATTTTCAATTTTATATTATTGTCTATCAAATTTTTTTAATATTTTTAAGTTGTTTGTAAAACATAACAGTAATGGAGTTTTATGAAAATTGGATGGCCTTTATAAAACTAAGAAACGTTAATTAACAACACCGCAGCTGCAATGCAGCTATAAGAACAAGATATATAAGGTAAAGTCCAAGGTAAACAGGACTTTTTGTATCTAACGCCCCGTGGTGGCACAATCTATATTTCGACTAGTGCGATAGAAACTGCTATTTTTATCGATTGTCCAGTGAGTATTTCATGACATTTCATCTATTGAAAGTGAATTTATTGCGTTTTAAGTATCAGGCCATTACATACAGGCCATATTTGCATTCTTGAACCACTCAGCCACCAACATCGATGTATGTTTTGGGTCGTTATATTGTTCATAATACCATCTCAGCGGCACATTTTCTTCAGCATATGTATGCTGCCACGTTTTGCAAAATATATCTGTATTCGATTATTGTGTCCATTATTCAAAATAAACGAGCAACGCCTTGTCAGGAGAAACATCGCCACACCACATCACTCCAATATTTAATTGTTTTTGTGGTGTATCTATAATCAATTGTTTTACCTTTGGGCCGGCGGACAGTTCCTTTACAATAATTTCCGTAAATATTTAACTTAATTACATCACGGATTATAATATTTCGCCACTTTTTTCCTCCAGCTTTGCAGCAAAAATTTTTATGTTGAGCAACAAGAGAAAAAACAGAGGGGAAAAGCGTCTGCATGTGGCTTTACACTCCGGTACTGTAAATTAGCGTTTACTAATCGACGCCGAATTGTCGCGAGGTAACATTTAGTGTTAACATAGTGTTCAAAGAAATATGTGTACGCCACAAATTAGGATAGAAAACTGTAATTTGGTTCAAGGGATTGTTGGGTTACCTTTACTATACTACTATCTCAGTAACAACTTCATCAATTTCAACCAAAACCAAATGGTATGCTTGGATAAAAAATTTTGAAAAAGTGAGCGTGACCCCGCCATATCTCCTAAACTACTAGGGCTATCACAACCCTATGTGCTCAGAGCAATTTTATATATTAGGTTGTCAAAAAAGTCTTGCGGCATTTTTATTGAATTTTATTTATTTTTATTTTATTTTTTTATATTTTTATATTTATCTTTTTTTTTTTTACTACTATGCCGACCAATTCAGCGATTTTATTTCAATTTTCGACGACAGGCCTTCCGGAGCGTGGCGCATCTTCGTTGTGCGGTGGAAATGAAAACTGTATCGGGTCCATAAATGGCACAAATTTTATTGGCGGTTTGAGATGCATTTTTGCCTTTATCGTAGTAGTACTGTAAAATATGCCGTATTTTCTCTTTATTTTGCTCCATGTTTGCGACGCTATAACTCACGAACGACTTAAAAGAAACGACAATCAATCAAACAGGTGTTAGCGCGTGAAATGAGCTTTCCAAAAAGGTATAGCATGACCCGATGCGACGAATAAAACTAGAACTACTCGCTTTCAGTGTCAACTAGCGAAAATACCGCAAGACTTTTTTGACAACCTAATA